>CM040244.1:93964596-94337096 GCA_022545495.1 Chrysanthemum lavandulifolium
TAATAAATAAATAAATATAACGTTTATATTTAATTATTAACTTTAAATTCTCATACGTAAAGTGTGCAATCCCATAGTCTCGAGTTCGATCCTAACACACGTCTATTAATTTATTGTCCATAAAACCAACGGCTCCCACTGGACATATCTTAATAGAGTGATCACATTCGGTTAGCGTCTAGCAACACTTCGATGCCTCTAGTACAACTCGAGCAAGGCTCTGGAAAACCTTTTAATGATTTCTCATTATTATTATCCTTTGTTTCTAATACCATGTTAAATAAAGATATGGAATTAAGTCATTCTTTATCCAACTATTCATTTCTCGTTATAAGTGATTGAGCAAGATTACCAAATCTTACGAACATATTCGAGGGAGAACTTTGGGTGTGGCCACACAAACATCTTGTCAACCCTACGAGGGCCCAAAGATGTTAAACTCAAAATAAATTTGAAGGAACAAATTCTATATTGACTACGAGAATAACCCACTAACTTTGCAACACTTGAGAAACAACCCTTATGACTACGATTCACGTATAGCGTTAAGTTGTTCCACATAAGTGCACTACATTCATGACACTTATCTGGTATCTCAAGTCGAGGATAACTATTCATAATTCACTTAACAACAATATCCATAAAGTAAATTATGTAGTTGGGATAAGTCCTATATTCAATCCATTGAATATCATACGAAATTGGTATGCATTCTCATCAATATACTTTCAAGTATATTCTACCATATCTCTGATTTGTCTTAGTTTAATGATACTCCCATATCATTAATTGACAGCAGACGATTTAGAATAAATAAATTTATTCACGGATTAAACATGCAAATATAGGATACAATATATTATAAAATCAAACATACCAAGTATTTGATTTATTATAACAATTGTTTAACATCCCTTATCCAAATACCAAATAGATCAATGCATGAAAATTCCAGTTGATGAATTATGCCTCAAGTAATGACAATCATACTTGTTGACAAGGCATAAATCAACCAACGATCTATCATAATTTTGAGAATACTTATTTCAAGAATTCAATTAATGAAGTCCTCATATGTGTGCATTCACCAATTCACATAATAATTCATAAAGTGTGTGACATCCTCTATCACCAATTTATGACAATTTAAACTTTCAAACATTTAAAGTTTAAAGTATTCTTATTCTTATAATGTATAGTGCAAGCTGCTCTTAGTAGCATAACTAGTTCACATGGCCATTAACAAGTATGAAATCCTATCATGACTAGTATTGAGTGTCATCTCAATTAAACCAGCATCATTGTATACAAACAACAATATGCTTATTAAAACTCCGTAAACTTTAATATCTCATTGTGTAACGTTTGATGCTTTCCTAACTTTCAAGTTTAAAGCTGATGACAATTTTCACAACATTTGACATATTGTTCATCCATAGAATCTAGGAGCAATTCCAGGCTGAGGATGTAATTCTTTTAGAATATTCATTACACAAGTTATCTAATAACTTTTAGTTAGATATCAATGTTGTCAAATCACTTCTTATTCAAGAATGATACAACAATTTTAATACACAACATGATGTACATGATGAATCTACATTCAAACTTAGAATTCATTCACGTTCTATCTTGTCAAAAGATATTTATCAATTTCCCAAATGATATATCATGTTTTATTAGAATCATTTATTTTACTGCACATGTTTATTAACAATAAACATATATTTCAAGGTTGTATGTTTTAATTCTTAAATCTTACAAGTGAAGTTTCATTCCAATCTAAGACTTAACATTTAGCTTACAAGGAATGTTGCTTACTATATGTTATACAACATATAAGATTTAAGAAACTTAACATAATACTCCCACTAGCTTTCAGGAATACTTAAAATTTATCTTATTTTAATTATAAATCGAAAATGAGATTTAATAATTAAATATAAGAATAATTTCATAGATGCATGCATTTATCCATTCATGAATTATTTGCACTTCAGACACTTTCAAAGATTATATGAATTCAAAACCTTTCAATTACTTACCGTCCTCGCTCAAGTAATTTCTCAAGAAAGAGTTTTGATATTCCATTGTCATATTTCATATTAATGAAATTTAGTATGACAATTATCATCTTTATATATTTAATGTGTCTTGAAAAGAATATTCAATCATAATTAATTGCTTAAATATGATTAATAATCTTGTCATAAAATATGCATTAAATATGTGTACAATATTGTCCATATGATTTCTACATAGAAATTCAAACCACTAAGGTTTTTCATCTCTTTGAAGAAACTCATTTCCATTCTCTAGTCTAACTATTAAGATAAACCAAATTTCCAAAATTGATTATCTTTATGGATGACATCTTTAACATTCATAGTATGAGTAATTTACCCAATTCAATATTTGGTAATCCATCATAATGATTATCGAGGCTTACTATAATCACAGACTCATGTTCTTCTCAAGATATAAATCAAATATCCGAGATATCCTTGCAGATCTATGAATGAAAATTCCATCATCATGAGGTCTATCAATTTACATTTCTAACCTCATCATGATACTTACTAGTGTGTTTTAGAAGATTATGTATCTTGTAATTTTATCTTTCAAGATAAAAAAACTCCCACTTGCCTTTTGTAATATATAGACTATCTATATATACTTAGCAATTAGAGCAAAACTACATTGTTCTCTAATTGGGACATTACAAATACACATTGATAATTCTTGACATTAGTTTGTTAATAACCTATTCATAAGTAGTTTAACAAATTCAGAATCTTCAATTTTAAAACTTAATGTGATTCATCACATTCCATAATAAAATGATGTTTTATTAATCTTCTAGGTTGGAGTCATATTGAGTATATTCAATCCATACTCAATATTCTAACCTTGTTTCTTTTTAAGAAAGAAGTTATGGTTATCATGAATCAAACAAATCAAATAAAGTTTGATTCTCCTAACTGAACATACCATCAACTTGTGGTATTCATTAGAATTTAATATTGTACGGCAATCTAACAATATATAAGATAAACATATTCCTTTTGGCTTACCTATTTACCAACTAAGTCAACTTAATGGTATAATAGACTTTCCAAGCCAATTACATGCTTTATAACACAAGTACCTTTTAACCAAGTTACTTCATATCCATGTCTCAACAAGAAACATAAACTCGTTATAATCCCATTATCGTTATAAATCATTGATCAACTCAATGACTTCTTGTATATGTCTTAATTAAAAACATAACAAGTTAACGTCTTACTTTATTATAAGTCTTAAAAGACTTTATGTTTATGTCTTTACAATGAATCATAAACATGTTTAACTAAAGTAATTATGAACACAACTCTTGGTTTCAATAGTAATTTCAAGTTAATTTATTTACTTCACAATAATGTAGGACTACATTATTTATTCATTTATTTATGTCATTCAAAAATTCATAAATATACAAATTAAAGTAGTATTAGATTACTTCATTTATTTATGTCATTTTAATAATACATAAATATTTAATTTGAAGTAGTCTTATATCTATCATCTGACACATATTCTAAATACTTGTCTAATTTAGAAACTGCAAATATGTCCATGAAAGGTCTGACTTTACATATAGATTTACTTTGTTGTTGCAATCTCGTCAAGTTCTGACATGACGTAAATTGCAACACCAATTGTTTCTTGAATTAGATATGTACAAGTTATATTAGAATGTTAGTCTCTTACCTTGCAGTCAAGAGAATCCGGTAAATCATATACTTATATGTTGTACCTTGCACACAATATAGATTTCTCCCACTTGTGCATGGAACAACATCATGTAGCAGATAAACAACACGACATATGTTTGTTTATGTGACTAATATGATTGTGTCATTGATATTAGCATAACTAGTAGATGTAGAACCACTTCATTGTCTAATAAGGAAGCGTACATGACTATCCTTGAAAACATAAGTGTCTACAAGTGGAAAGTAATTATCTTAAGACATTCTAGAGATAATCTGGGTTACTACCAAGATGACAAAGCTTGTAACTCCCATGAATAAGAGATCATTACATTAATTCCTTATTCGATAACAAGAACACAACACTCCTTTGGATTTGACAACATTGTAAGTGTTGCATTAACCGATGAAAGAAAATAGTGTATTATTTACTTCCTACACCTTTGAGAAAGTCCATACATAACAATTACAAATGTACTTAAAAGAATGTATTCTACTATGTAGATGATGAATTTATCCATCAATGCTATTAACTTGAAAAATTGGGTATGCAATTTCTTTCTTAATAGTTCTACTATTCCAACAATTGTAAGTAATACTTTTAAATGGTCAAAGCACAACAACTAGATAAAATATGCTAGTTTGTCTTTTACCAATTATCGATAATTAGTCTAGCTTCTAATTTAATAACTTCGAAATATGCAATTTTCTTAACTATTAAAATTTGCTTACGAGTTATGTATTTAGAATTTAGACAATTCTAATTGTCCTATCATACCTTTCTTCATTCATGAAAAGGAATAGGGTTGGATCTCACTCTTTCTTATGAAAAGAGGACTAGGTTTATTCTTTTAGTAACGTTGACTCTACTAAAACCCTTACAGGTGTAGATCAATTTTACCAATACAAGAATAACCTACGTTTACGGTTTAATGTTGCATTAATACATTTAAAGAATTAGAAAAATTCAATTTTAGTATTTTCGATAATTAAACTTTTCAAGAAAATAAAATACCCAAGGTAATATTCATATAACCATAGAATTTTCTCGAAAACTAGGATCCAAATTATCATAGGTTCATTACATCGGTTGATCCGCTAGCAACGAGCATATAATAAGGTAATCATCAAACATTAATTGGCAAACAATTTCCAATTCCTAGATCATTATGGGATTTATATTTTCCAACGCTATTGCAAATATAAACATGTTTCATCCCATCTTATGACATTGAGTCCGGTCTCACTTCCTACTCAATTTAAGTGTCTAACTTAAAGAACGCAAATATGTCCATGTAAGGTCCGACTTTACATGAGATTTACCTCTCCATTACAATCTCGCCAAATCTTCGTCATGACGTAAATTGCAACTTCAAGTGTTCCTTTTAATTAGATGGCATATTCTTAATTTAAAAGGGTACTAGTTTTGATTTTATGTGGTCGAATCAAATATGTACAAAGATGTCATGCATTCATCTTGTAGCATAATTTTAATAAAACTTTTATTACCAATTCATAAAGATCAAATTATCAAAGTTTTGATTGAGGTATTGAGTTCACCAATCAAGGAATTTAGTGTTAATTATCGTCCATTATACCGTACTTTTGCATAAGTGTAAACACTTAGTGTTTGGATAATTACCACCGGCGCATGGAATTAAAACTAATTAGCCACTTAAGATGAGTTTGCACATTTATGGCTTACTAAGTAGCTCCATTCGAACTTACAGAGGGCGGAGGACCGAGTAAGCGCAAAAGCATAACCTTAGACATCCATTCGGTGTGTTATGCGCACTTCTTAAATAACCCCTTTATAGTTCATTCTAATGGGTGAGCCGTTCACTCATTGTACCAAAGTCACCAATCAATTAAACTATTGAAAACTTAACTCTTCCAAAACAAATCAAATTTCGCCATTGTTTAGTCCAGATATTTTTCTATTCAAAATTACCCTTTGCTTAAAGCATGCACATAATAAACAAACAAGTAATACCAATAAAAATAAACTACTAAAAAACAATGCTCACATAATAAACAATTTATACGTGTAAACAAGTAGCCACATGCAACTTATTCGATAAAACCCTATTAATAATCAATATCTAGGTTAAATTAATGTATATATTAATTAGGGCTTTCCTCTCTCAATTGAGAGTGAGCCACATACATCGAAGAATCGATTGCGTAAACCCATAATTAATAATATACCAAATTGCACATAATTGATTCATTAATATATGTAATTGGAGTCTTCCCCAATTCAAGATTTATCGTAAATAAACATGTGATAAATATAGCTTAACAATTAAACAATAATTCAAGCAACTATCAATGACAAACATGCATGTTTCATCATGGATATATCATAACAATTATACAAATAGTCACAAGATCGCATATAATAATCCCATGTCACATAACAATTATTCATGAATTAATTCACGTAACATATATACAATTCTAGGTTCGAGATATCGATTAACAAAACAATTTAATAAACCCTAAAAAATTTATATAAATTCGACTAAAAAAAATTTAGGTCGACATAAAAAATTAAAACCAATTAGGGCAAAGCCACTAACCATAAAATTTAGGGTTTACATAATAATAACCAAACCCTAGAATTAATCATATCAAACACAATACAATATCCGTTTTTTACGTGTTTAGTAATTAATTACTCATTAAAACCAATGACTCGTGATGCCACTGTTGGAATTATATAACGTGACATTCAAATAAATAACTACAAACATCAAAGTATTCAAGCGGAAGCGTATAGGATGTATTAACGAATAATTAATTAACATAAAAGAATATGCGTACCTTTTCTTGATTCTAGCGAACAAGAATCAAATCCACAAACTAGCAATTGGGATGAACCCTAATTAGGGTTTATAGGATTATGTGAATTACCCACACGTTTTGTAATTCAATCCAAGATAATAACAAAAGTATGTTATTACTATGTTCTTGTACACACGTACTAAACCGAATTAAAGTAATGCTAGTTTTATCAAACAAATAACTTGGTTTGTGGAAAAGTTTTGGATCGACACCTATGATGGTGGACGATCGGTTTGAAGAACAAAACACACACAAAACAATTTTTAGGGTTTAGCTAATGAGCACAAGAGATGGAAAATAAAACCCCAAGCCTTGTTTATATACCCAAGCAAACTTGGTGAACAAGTTGGTTTTTCTTTCCTTGTTTTGTGTCCCTAGGCCGATCGGTTAAGGAGTCCCAAAGGAATTCGGAACCTTCCCAACTTTTGCAATTTGATCCTTTTCCATAAACATTTAACGACCGTTAGTCCATTACATTAATTACTTAATGTCCGTTAGTTATTTCGTTTAATAAATAAATAAATATAACGTTTATATTTAATTATTAACTTTAAATTCTCATACGTAAAGTGTGCAATCCCATAGTCTCGAGTTCGATCCTAACACACGTCTATTAATTTATTGTCCATAAAACCACGGGTATTGTGAGATAAGATTGTCGTCTAGATGCGGATGAGTAAATGCATCGATGAAGGTCATGCACTGCCTTCGGATGTTATCTTGTCCGCGACATCGTAGGTGGCCGTTGTGGACCCTTCTCTGCCATTCGTATGTTATTGTACAATAAGTGTCGGTAGTCGTCTTGAGCTCTAGTAGTCTCGGCTCTCATGTCATGCATTCGGACTGAGGTGACTTCGTCTTCCCAATGACTCCTAGGACGTTCCAACATGTGCTATTACCTCTTTATGCTTTTCCTGCTAGGGGTTTAGGTGTGATTATCTCCTCTAATTATCTGAAGAGACTATATCTCATCATGGCCCCAGGCACTAACATTAACATATTGCTCAAGAGTTGGTACTAGACTACAGAATTTTGTCTTGTTCACTTTAGCACCTTGCTTGGTGGGGAAAGTTTCCAAGTGTTGAGAGTTTATTTTTTCTCTTTCGAGCCTCTTGTCAGGAGACTAAATTACATTTCCCCAATGGCGATATCATTCAATTTTTTCCGTCAAAAAGTTTGTGGATGGGACAATTATTATTATTATTTATTTGATGAACTGGCCCCTTTTAGGCCAAGTATCCTGAATGTCGTGCTTTGGCCGAAGCGTGTACACGTCAAGGGCCCACTTCACCAACCATCATGTCGTTTAAACTTCTTTTAACCCCTATAAATACTCTCATATTTACTTCATTTGTGTTTTCACTTCCTAGTTGCATCGTCATTCCTGCTACACACCGGAGGTTTTCCATCCTCCCAGCGTCTCCTTGGTTGTTGTATATTTCTTTCTTACCCTCTTCTTTTCATAATGGCCAAACTAGACATGGATAGGTTTGAATCTTCATTGAAACAAGCCGAATTGAATACCCTTATTACCACGTACAAAATCCCTTTAAATTTTCACCCTAGGTTGCATGCTCCGAGGGTTAAAATGAGAAACCTTTTTGAGGATGCCATAAGGATTTACCACGGTATTTTTATTCCTCTGGAGTTAGGATCCCCTTTTCCACTTTCCTTTTAGTAGTATTGAAGCATTTCAAAGTGAATTTATCCCAGATGGTCTGAACAAAGTGATCACCTTCGAGGTCATATGTCGAGGTTTAAGGATAAACCATACCGTGAGGGTGTTTCGGAAGTTTCAGACTCTCTTGAAGTAGGGTCATTGGTTTTCATTTGCCAAACGTAGGTTGTCAGAGGATGTTTGTATGGATGATAATAGATCTGACATGAAGGATTTGAAAAAGAAGGTCTTTTATATTGACCGTAGGTCCATTCCTCAATATATTTGCCATGGAGAGATCCAGATTCTTGTATAACATGGGCAAAACTTGTAACAAATTATGTAAAATCGGCTGATATTTAGCGAAATCTTATGACAAATCTAAACAAAAGGTGTAGAGGCATTCCAGAACTTATGACAAGATATCAGACTATAGAAAACACCGGTCTTATAACAAACCTCAAACAAACAGAAACATGTATCCCCAAATGGGACGTATGAACCAAAAAAATAAGCCGAAATACCATACATTTCATATTGCAACTACATATGCACGAATACCACACATTTTCTTATACATAATTTAAAAGCAGGCTGTTAGAAAGATTAACGTTGTAAAACCATATTCCAAGTGTCTAAATAATGATTCAGTTTTTCTTTTCAATCGACAGCCTATACCACTACTTGTTGCCTCACCTACTCATCCACAAACAATATCAAACACTTTCAAAACAGAAAATAACCAAAGAAACAGTTTTATAAAGCAACAACCAAGGCACTTAAAACACCAAATATTTAAATAACCAAAGAAACAGTTTTATAAAGCAACAACCAACAACCAAGGCACACACACGGTCTCCTTGGTTGTTGTATATCAAGAGGCCACCACAAAACACACAATCTCACACAATTGTCTCACAATCACTTGCACTCTCACATCGTTGTGTCACTGGCTGCTTTTGTAGATAATGAGAGGCGCACATGTGTTATGAAGGAGCAAGACACGTGACAATGTTTTTAAGACATGCATCGGGCAAGCCATAAAGGAAATCGAAGTTGTTTTCCTCCCAAGTTGAGCAAGACATATGAAATGGCGTGCTTTCAAAAGTCGAGCAAGTTATAAAAAAAAAAAAAAAAAAAAAAAAAAACGACCTTGTTTGGAGCCTTATAAATGCGTCATTTACCACCGTAAATGTATAATAGAGTATTGAAAAAAATGAAATTTTAATTCTCATGTTTTTACGCATAAAATTTTTAACTTGTTATATATTGATGCATGATAAATTTTTGATACATTAACTATACTCATTTGGAAAATTTTCATTTACAAGTTTTTTTTCCACCAGCGTCTCCTATCTTACAAAATTTCTTAAAATTCTTTGAATTGAATCTTTTTACACTTCTCACAAATATGTGTACCCTATAATTATATAACATAACTTTATAAACATAACACGAAGTCCTTAGAGAAAACATATACTATGTTAACCTTTCAATAACTAATATTGTTATTTATCATTTCATTAATCTTCAAATGAAGTTGAAAAGGGACGGGGAAATGAATACGTTAGATAGCAAGTCGAAATTAGTACTCCGTCCGTTCTAAATTATAAGTTCATGTTTCTTTTTTTGGTATCTCAAAATACTTGTTCACTTTATATTTTAGCCAATCATAAGAGATTTTAGTGGATAACAGTGAATTTTGATCGGCGATTAAAGTAGTTATAGTGGGAATTTTTTAATCTTTATGCAAATTAAGAATTAATTTGTTATCTGGGACTAATTTGGGACAGAAGGACAAAAACCTTAAGGATTGGTCAAACATATTTGTTCGAGTTGATGAAGTTATGAAATGATATGTGAAGTGTGAAGTTATGATAAAGCCTATTAGTGCATTCAAATAATAACTGGACCTTCCATCACTAAGCCCGTTCATGTTTCAAAATTTTTGGGTCAAATGATTGAGTAGCAAAGCCGTCTTCGGGGTTTTATGATCAGGATCTTATTAAAGACCGTTTTTGTTTTTATAAGATCAAAATTGTAAGATTGGATCGAGATCCTAATATCTTACTATAATATTATTTTTTTAATAGTTTTTGTAATATTATTCAAATTTATAAAATATTATATATCATTAACACAAAATTATATAAATGTATCAAAGAAATGTTATATTAAATTATGAATATGAAATTTTTAAGAAGATTAACATTTTGTCTTTTAAATTATATTAAACATGATCCACAACTTTTTAGTTAAAGTAAGATCGGATCGGATTATATCTTAGGATCCTATGATAAATATCGCGATCTTATAAAATCTTAGGTGTGCTAAGATCCTACAGATGATCGTTTTTGCTTTGTAGTATCGTAAAATCGTAAGATCAAGATCGGGATCTCAAAACTATAAGTCTTCCTATGGTGTTTACATCTTTTATTTTTCCTTTTTCAACTTATTTCAACAATAAAAATAAATTTCATTAATAATAAAAACATTACATAATAATTCAAATAACATTTAAAAATAGTACAAATAAAACTCCAAATAAACAAATAATTAGCAAATATATATATATATATATATATATATATATATATATATATATATATATATATATATATATCTTATCTATCTATCTTTCTTTCTCTTTATAAATGTAATTACAAATGTTTTTTTAACATGACATATTGACATAATTTCAAGCCTTTTTCATTTGTATTGCAAAAAGCCAAGCCTAAACTATAAAAAGTAAACAAAAGCGGTGGCCCAATAGAGAACTCATGTCCATCTTCTTATCTTCTCCTTCCCATACCTGTGCAAACACTCATTCAAAATTTTATTTATTTATTTATTATTTAAAAAAAACTTGAATAACCAGTAAATAATAAAGAGGAGATGTCTTTTTGTGTGTATGAATAACATATTTTGGATGTTTGTGCGTCCTCGACAATGGTCGAGTTCTAAACATAAACACCCCAACGACCTAACTCGTTGAGCACCCCGCGCCAAGCTTGACCATCGACGGCCGACCACTGAACTTTACTCGACCCGACATTAGTGCGCTGACCTAATGGCTTCTTCCATACTTCATCATATAAACCCACTTCACTAACTTGCACCGATAAACTTATGAAATACCAATTTTGACTTTTGATTCTTGGACATCAAACACTTTTTAAGCGAGACAAGTTAAGAAAAAAATATCCAAAATTCGAAAACTTTGAACTACAAAATTTTCTAGTCCTCTCGTTCCCAAGTGAACTCGGGACCTCTTCAAGAATTTCAGCAAACTTTCATGATGGGAATTCGAATCTATTTAAAATGCTTAACGTTTTGATCAATGATCTCTACTAGTTCCTCATTGAATTTCAATTTGTCTTCGAGCTGAATCTCCTCCATAGGAATCACGAGTGACTCATCCGATAAACACTTCTTTGGGTTGGATACATGAAATGTGTTATGTATGCTGCCAAGCTCGGCGAGGAGCTCGAGTCTGTACACTACAATTCTTGCTAGAATCTTGAATAGTCCAATGTACATAGGGTTTAACTTCCATCCTTTCTCAAATCGATCACGCCTTTCAGCATAAGCATGTATTCAATTTGGAGCTCTATTGGCTTGCGCCTCACATCTGCGTAGCTCTTTTGACGGTCCCTAGCGGTTTGTAGTATGTTCCTGAACTGAACAATCTTCTCAGCGGTCTCATGAATAATCTTTGGGCCGGTGAGTTAGGCATCTCCAACTTTAGCCCAATAAGCGGTGATCGACACTTTCGGCAGTAAAGTGCCTCAAATAGTGCGTGCCTTGATCTTGGTGTGATAAGCATTGTTTTAAGAGAATTGATTAATGGAAAGTGGTTCTCCCAACCACTGCCAAAGTCAATCACACAGGCTCTTAACATGTCTTTTTGCTCTGACCATCGGTCTGAGGGTGATATGTAGTGCTTATATCTAGACGTGAGCCAAAAGCGTCCTGAAGTGACTGGCAAAACCTTGATGTAAATCGGATATCTCTATCTAAAATAATCGAGACTGATACACCATGCCTCGAGACTATTTCTTTGATATAAATCCTGGCGAGTTTATTCAACCCGTAGGTCTCTTTGATTGATAAGAAGTGAGCAGATTTCGTGAGACGATCAATGATTACCCAAATCGCGTCGTAACCACTTGATGTCCTGGGAAGTTTGGTGATTAAATCCATGGTTATATGTTTCCATTTCCACTGAGGAATTTCGGGTTTTTGAAGTAGAGCAGATGGCTTCTGGTACTCAGCTTTCACCTTTGAGCATGTTAAACACTTCGGCGTGTGTGGAGATACCGGGCCGTATTCGACCACCATATAGCTTCTAAGGTCATGATACATCTTATCGGACCCTAGGCAAATGTAATTCTTTGACTTATGCTAATCGTATAATAAATTCTCGTGAACCTATAAAATGTGGCAACCACACATCCATAAGGCATATGGTTCCACCCTATGTGAGTTCTAGTTCTTCAACGTTCTCTTCTTTAACTATCTCGGCTTGGGCATTAAGTATCTGCTGGGAGCTTTGGAATTATGGTCATAACCAAAGCTCAAACTTATAGTAACAACCCGTTCCTTTTGTTTACAGGCGTCATTTACCACGTTCGTTTTCCCGGATGACAACAAATCTACGCAATCGTAATCACTAAGAAACTCTAACCATCGTATTGACGCCTCATATTTAGTTCCTTCTGATCTAGGAAATGTTAGAGACTCTTGTGATCTGTAAACACAGTACACCTCGTACCGTATAGGTAGTGTGTCCAAATGTGCATACACTACCGCTCCTAATTCTAAGTCATGATTGGTGTAATTCTTCTCATGAACCTTAATCTGTCGAGAAGCGTATGCTATTACCTTCTCTATCAACACAGCTCTGAATCCCTTATGCGAAGCATTGTAATAAACCATGAAGTTATCCATTCTTTTGGGTAGTTCGAATTGGCACACTACGTAGCTTGTGCTTCAATAACGAAATGCTTAATTCTTGTTTCTTGTCTCATTCATACTTTTGATTCTTACGAGTTAGTTTGAAAAAAATCTTGCTAATTTGGAGAAACCTTGATGAACCTACAGATAATACGACAAGACCTAGGTTGTGAATCTTGGTGGGGGAGTCTTGGTGTTGTCCAATCATTGATAGCCTCGATCTTGGCGGGATCGATTTGTAACCCTTGATTGTCGATTACATGCCCAAGATATTGTACCCTCGGGATCCAAAATTCACACTTAGAGAATTTGGCATACAATTTCTTGCTCTTTAGCAACTCCAAGATTGTCTTAAGATGCTCTTGGTGCTCTTCCTTATTCCTTGAGTAGATCAAAATGTCGTCGATGAACACAATAAAAACTTGTCCAAGTATGGCTTGCACACCAGTTCATGAGGTCCATGAATATTGTCCATTGCATTGGTCGAGCCAAGCGGCATCACTTGGAACTCATAATGACCATAACGAGTTCTAAATGCCATTTTGAGATATCCTCTTCCGAACTCTAAGGCGATGATAACGACCTATGGTCGATCTCAAAGTAGAAATTAAATCCTTGTAGTTGATTAAACAAATCATCGATTCTTGGAAGTGGGTAGCGGTTATTCAGCGTTAGCTTGTTCAACTTCGATAATCTATACACATCAAAGTGATCCATCCTTCTTCTTTACAAACAGAGCCGGAGCTCCTAAGGCGAGGAACTTGGTCGAATAAATCCATTGTCTAAGAGTTCTTGCAACTAATTAGAAAATTCTTGCATTTCGGACTGGTGCTCATCCTGTAATGTGCTCGTGATAACGCGTGCGGCTCACGGCATCAAGTCTATCCGAAATTCCACTTGTCGGTCGGAGTAGTCGAGCAGTCTTACGGAAAGACTTAGTGAAATCTCGGACAATAGGTACGTCTTCAAGTCGCTTCTCCTCTGACTTTTCCTTCTTGGTACGTGTGCTAGAAAGGCATAACATCCTTTTTTTTATGTACTTCTCGCTCTTCATGCACGATATGAGGTTGAGTCAGAGTCCATTTCAGTCTCCATGGATGACTAAGGTTTCAACCCTCCTCGTCTCAAATAATTCTCGCATGATATTTGGATAACCAATCCATGCCGATGATGACGTCGAAACTTCCAAGTTCGGTGGGTGTTAGGTCGACGTTGAAGGGATAGTTTAACAAATTCAAGGTATAACCTCGGATTATGGTGTTGGTGTTTACTAAGTTGCCATTTGATAATTCGATGCTATACGTAGTGTCTAGTATGGTCAGGGGAAGGTTAAGTAAAGGTGTAAATGTAGTAGACACAAAAACATCTATCGGCACCCAAATCGAATAAAACTTAAGCATAATAATTATGGAGAAGAAACGTACTCGTGACAACATTAGGGTTTTCCCTAGATTCTACTCCTCCGAGAACATAAAATCTTCCTCTAGCTCTCGATTAAAATTGTTTCCAACTCCACGATTCTTCACTTTGGGAAATTACTCTTGAAATGCCCTTTTCTCCTGGCTGAAACATATAATTGGTGCTCTCTGATCGTTTGCTGATGAGGGACTCTTGCAGTCCTTGGTCAGATGACCAATCCTATTACAATTTCCACATGGTGTAGGGTAGGGTCCTGGGTTGTGGTGACACTGACATTTGTTACACTTAGGTAGAGTACCAACATAGCCATTCTTTTCAACTGGGCCAGCGGCAAAAGCTTTGATAACTTCCTGCCTCTTCGGTTGTGGTGCAGGGTTACTCTAATGGTTGTTGTCTCACTTTACTTTGTTTTTATTGTTTTTTTTGTTACTGTTGTTGTTACGGTTGTTGTTGTGGGTATCTCGTGCAGCCCTAGCTCACACAACTTGGTCCATCAAATTGCGATACTTCTTGATTGCTTCATTCGATTATACGTGGATCAAATGAAGTCATGTTTCCCTAGATCTTTGGGTGGAAGTCCCGGATGTACCTCTCGAATAGCCTCATTGGTGAAACCATCGTTGGGCAAACAATGCCAATTCTTGAAATCGGTTGGTGTAATTATCGATGTCAGCGCCCTTGTGATGAGGATTCCAAAAGTCAACTTCCATCTTCTGCACGTCATTCCGGGGATAGTACTTCTTATTCAACATCTCATTCAATCTAGCCCAGGTAATCTCATAATCAGTTTCAAGTGCAACTAGTTGTGCATAAGCTTTCCACCATGACTGAACACCATCTAACAGGGTACTCGTAGCATACTTGACCTTGCAATCTTCAATACAATTAGCAAGGAGAAACATGGATTCTGACCATTCGAGCCATCGGGTCAACGCAATTGCTCCTTCTGTTCCACAGAAATATTTGGGCTTACAATTCATGAACTCTTTGTAAGAACATCCACGAGTTGTGGCTCATACTAACCGCGTATCAACTTGTATCATGTTGTGGTTTGTCTCGAAGTCGGCCATGACGAAGACAACTTCATTGTGCAACAAGTCTCTCGATGTCGTAGTACCTATGTTCTATTTCTTTGGCGGCATACTTCTTCTAAAATCACAAAGATAACCATAATGAGAATACGTTTTTGGCTTAGGGTGTCAGCTACCACGTTCGTTTTCCCCAGATGATAACAAATCTCGCAATCGTAATCACTAAGCAACTCTAACCATCGAAGCTACCTCATATTTAGTTCCTTTTGATCTAGGATATGTTGGAGACTCTTGTGATCTGTAAACACAATACACCTCATACCGTATAGGTAGTGTGTCCAAATCTTGAGTGCATACACTACCGCTCCTAATTCTAAGTCATGATTGGTGTAATTCTTCTCTTGAACCTTGAGCTGTCGAGAAGCGTATGCTATTACCTTCTCTATCAACACAGCTCTGAGTCCCTTATGCGAAGCATTGTAATAAACCACGAAGTTATCCATTCTTTTGGGTAGTTCCAGAATTGGCACACTACATAGCTTGTGCTTCAATAACTGAAATGCTAATTCTTGTTTCTTGTCTCATTCATACTTTTGATTCTTCTGAGTTAGTTTGGAAAAAAGCTTCGCTAATTTGGAGAAACCTTCGATGAACCTACAATAATACCTGACAAGACCTAAGAATTGACGAATCTTGGTGGGGAGTCTTAGGTGTTGTCCAATCCTTGATAGCCTCAATCTTGGCAGGATCAATTTGTAACCCTTGATTGTCGATTACATGCCCAAGATATTGTACCCTCAGGATCCAAAATTCACACTTAGAGAATTTGGCATACAATTTCTTGCTCTTTAGCAACTCCAAGATTGTCTTAAGATGCTCTTCGTGCTCTTCCTTATTCCTTGAGTAGATCAAAATGTCGTCGATGAACACAATGAAAAACTTGTCCAAGTATGGCTTGCACACCCAGTTCATGAGGTCCATGAATATTGTCGGTGCATTGGTCAAGCCAAACGGCATCACTTGGAACTCATAATGACCATAACGAGTTCTAAATGCCATTTTTGGGATATCCTCTTCCCGATATCTAAGCTGATGATAACCTGATCTATGGTCAATCTCCGAGTAGAAATTGGATCCTTGTAGTTGATTAAACAAATCATCGATTCTTGGAAGTGGGTAACGGTTATTCAACGTTAGCTTGTTCAACTTATGATAATCTATACACATCCGAAATGATCCATCCTTCTTCTTTACAAACAAGACCGGAGCTCCCTAAGGCGAGGAACTTGGTCGAATAAATCCATTGTCTAAGAGTTCTTGCAACTAATTAGAAAATTCTTGCATTTCGGACGGTGCTCATCTGTAATGTGCTCGTGATACTGGTGCGGCTCCTGGCACCAAGTCTATCTGAAATTCCACTTGTCGAGTCGGAAGTAGTCCAGGCAAGTATTCTGGAAAGACTTCTGTGAAATCTCGGACAATATAGGTACGTCTTCAAGTCGCTTCTCCTCTGACTTGTCCTTCTTGGTACGTGTGCTAGAAAGGCATAACATCCTTTCTTTATGTACTTCTCGGTCTTGATGCACGATATGAGGGTGAGTCGGAGTCCATTTCGGTCTCCATGGATGACTAAGGTTTCACCGTTGTAGGGAAGGTGAACAACCCTCCTCGTCTCAAATAATTCTCGCATGATATTTGGATAACCAATCCATGCCGATGATGACGTCGAAACTTCCAAGTTCGGTGGGTATTAGGTCGACGTTGAAGGGATAGTTTAACAAATTCAAGGTATAACCTCGAATTATGGTGTTGGTGTTTACTAAGTTTCCATTTGATAATTCGATGGTATACGTAGTGTCTAGTATGGTCAGGGGAAGGTTAAGTAAAGGTGTAAATGTAGTAGACACAAAAACATCTATCGGCACCGAATCGAATAAAACTTAAGCATAATAATTATGGAGAAAAACGTTACTCGTGACAACATTCGGTCTTCCTAGATTCTACTCCTCCGAGAACATAAAATCTTCCTCTAGCTCCTCAATTCTGATTGTTTCCAACTCCCTGATTCTTCTACTTTGGGAAATTACTCTTGAAATGCCCTTTTTCTCCACAACTGAAACATATAATTGGTGCTCTCTGATCGTTTGCTGATGAGGGACTCTTGCAGTCCTTGGTCAGATGACCAATCCTATTACAATTTCCACATGGTGTAGGGTAGGGTCCTGGGTTGTGGTGACACTGACATTTGTTACACTTAGGTAGAGTACCAGCATAGCTATTCTTTTCAACTGGGCCAGCGGCAAAATCTTTGATAACTTCCTGCCTCTTCGGTTGTGGTGCAGGGTTACTCCGATGGTTGTTGTCCCACTTTATTTTGTTTTTATTGTTGTTTTTGTTACTGTTGTTGTTACGGTTGTTGTTGTGGGTATCTCGTGCAGCCCTAGCTCACACAACTTGGTCCATCAAATTGCGATACATCTTGATTGCTTCATTCAGTGTCTGTGGATCAAATGAAGTCATGTTTCCCTAGATGCTGGGTGGGAGTCCCTAGATGTACCTCTCAAATAGCTTCTCATTGGTCGAAACCATCGTTGGGCAAAACAATGCCAATTCTTGAAATCGGTTGGTGTAATTATCGATGTCAACGCCCTTGACACCAAGATTCCAAAAGTCAACTTCCATCTTCTGCACCTCATTCCGGGGACAGTACTTCTTATTCAACATCTCATTCAATCTAGCCCAGGTAATCTCATAAGCAGTTTCAAGTGCAACTAGTTGTGCATAAGCTTTCCACCATGACTGAGCACCATCTAACAGGGTACTCGTAGCATACTTGACCTTGCAATCTTCAATACAATTAGCAAGGAGAAACACGGATTCTGACCGTTCGAGCCATCGGGTCAACGCAATTGCTCCTTCTGTTCCACAGAAATATTTGGGCTTACAATTCGTGAACTCTTTGTAAGAACATCCACGAGTTGTGGGCTCCGCCCTAACTGCCGTCTCACTTGTATCATGTTGTGGTTTGTCTCGAAGTCAGCCATGACGACAGCAACTCGCTGTGTAACAAGTCTCTCAGTATCAGCAGTACTCATGTTCTATTTCTTTGGCAGCATACTTCTTCTAAAATCACAAAAGATAACCATAATGAGAATCTATAAGATGCAATGATCAACATATGCACATACACAATCACCATGTATGTAGATAAAATCACAACGAGAAGAAATCATGACAATCCTAGATACAATCACATCATAAAGGTATATAATCACAACTGGATAGATAACATGAGCAACCACGGTAACATAAATCAATATCATAGTACAACATGACATGGTATTAATAACTTGTTTTCATTGTTTTACGAAATACAATACCACATGCATCAATACCAATGCCACACATCCTATGGCTAGGAAATACTAATGCTTCAATGACATAATATACTAGACATCACTGGGTGCTCCTCCGGAAGGACTCTCCTGACGGGCCCTCCACTGCTCAATCTCTCTGTGAGCCTCAACTCAAGCGAATCTGCATTGTCATCATCTACTCTTTGCTCCATAGTGCAGCAAGAAAATCCATGGTATCCTCCAAATATCTAATATGGGCCTATGCTGCAGTCGCCGTGGTCTCTAAGCGTGATATACGAGTCTCTATCACCGTAAGATGCTCAAATGTGGATGTGATGTTGTCTTAGTGGGAACCCAATACTTGCATAGTATAATCTGCGATGAGAGAGATATCCTCACTCTAAATACTCAACTACTCATGCAGATCGGCAATCCTACTACAATTCTCGATCAGTGTTGTCTGAATACCAGTGATCTCCTGACGAGCAAGTAAACTGTCTCCTCGAGCTGCCTCAAATACCATAATCCATGCTCCCAATCCTCTCTAGTGGGAGCTCATCCAAGTGACCATAAGCATCATCCAATTGACCTTCAAAATGGGTCATACGAGCCATCAGTGTGAGTAGAGAAAGTGGTCGGGCAACATTTTCCCTGGAGCTCTCATCGATCTCAAACACGCGAGGTGGAGTAGTTTGAGTCTCAACTACGGTACTTGCGCAGCCTCAGGGATGTGAGTAGTAGTAGGTGGAGGTGGTGATGGAAAAAGGAATCGCGTCCTCTTCTAAGGTGGCATGACCGTCGCAGGAATCAGATCTTGATGGGATAGTGGGGAGGATGATGGTACCGGTGAAGATTCTAGTATAAGAGATGACAATGGTGATGGTAACTATGGTGGTGATAGGTAGTAGAATGGAGAAGTGAGTGATAATGGTGCAGGCGGAGGTGCGACTCTAGCTACCTAAGTAGCTGGAAAAGTCGGGATGGGGACGTGCAAGTTCCATCTTTGTCGCATCATGAGTACCCATTAGGGTGCGATGCAGTGGCGGTGAAAGGGATTGAATATCTAGGCAAAATAACGGTAACGCGTAACACGGCGTGTTGGGCGATGGTGGCCGGTTGTATAGGAGCGACTTCACCCTCCTCAAAGGTCTCGATCTCAGAGTCAGACATGTCCTCTGGTGATCCAGGTTCATGTGGAGTGGTCTGAATTGGAGCTGGGGAGTGAGCTGATGAAGCTATAGTCGAGGTGGCATCCTCGATGTCAATGTTAGCTGAGATCATGATAGGTGAAGTAGGAGTAGACATATCGCTTTAACAAGATTGGTTCATGTATAAGTAAAATCAAATAAAGATATGTTGTTATCTGTATATACGTTACTTATATAAAATCAAGTAAAGACATGTATAGTAAGCAAGTAAAGTGAGCATGTATAGTGAGTACGCGTGATGCAACCTAGGGTCAAATGATGTAACCTAGTTCTCTATAACCTTTCTCTGTATACCAATCTGTAACACCCGCAGAATGGGTCGCAGCGAAATGGTAACTAGAGCGTGACATTTATGGAACAAAGTTACAGTTATCTCAAACGACCTACATAAGTCGTTTTAAATATACACTTGATTTAAGTAAACAAGTTCAACATTAATAAAACTTAAGTTTACATGGTCCCAAAATTGAAATAGTTTAACATTAAGCTTAAAATTCATAAATGTGACAAAGTCAATTCTTGATAAAATGAAAATCATGAGACTCGATCATGCTCCATGACCTAGGGTGAATGATGTGCTCAAATGCCTGAGAAAAACAAGGTAAAATGTCAAGAATAAAGTTGGTGAGTTCATAGGTTTAAGTAAAAGTGTTGGATCGACATACTCTGACCAAACTAACTATGTAGCTTGTAAGGGCTTAGCAACCTCGGATAAATCCTAAGTTACTAACAATGAAACACTGATATTACTCTACTAAGTATGCGGAAACTACTTCAATAAAGCTAAGAAGAATAACTTTAAACTTCAACGAT
This sequence comes from Chrysanthemum lavandulifolium, assembly GCA_022545495.1. Taxonomy (NCBI): domain Eukaryota; kingdom Viridiplantae; phylum Streptophyta; class Magnoliopsida; order Asterales; family Asteraceae; genus Chrysanthemum; species Chrysanthemum lavandulifolium. The sequence continues at coordinate 93,985,639 of CM040244.1, forward strand.
TTTATTAATACTTTAAACCTGCTTGATACAAAGATTCACTAACAACCCTAATAACTCTAATATCGAACTTGGTAAACTCTAATATTCTCTAATGTTGTGTATGCATTCGTACCTCTAATGCCAATCTAGGGGTCCTTTTATAGGCATAAGGAATACCCTAGTCGGTTTACAATTACAATCCTTGTACTACAAGTAATACTAAACTAAACTAAGAATATTCTAGAATTACAAAGCTTTCCATAAACGATATAGCAGTTCTTTAGCTTTGCAGTACTTTGATATTGAGCAGTACTTTGACTTTCATTAAGCAGTACTTTGACTTTCTTCAGCACTTTGACTTTCTTCAGTACTTTGTCTTTTATATCCCAACAATCCTCCCCTAACTTGAATTCTACTTGCTTGATTTCAAGTTCCTTTGTATCTGTATCTTTAACATCTTTGTCTTCAAGGAAAGATTGTGTCTTTATCTTGATTTGTCTTGTACTTTACGTGCTTGTATTATCATCATCAAAGTAGTCTTTATAAGCAATCCTTTTCAAGAATTATCAATCTTCATCTTTTCGACTACTCGGCAACCTATGGCAAATTGTACATCAGATCATAAAGTTTCATACTATTCTCATCACTTCCAGGTGTGTAAACTCCTGTGAGAGGTGAATCATTGAAACTTTAATGGATTTTGATGTCTTTACCAAAGCCATTAACTCTGGAGTAGCCAATGTTTAGGTGTGTAAAACCATGGTACATTGATAACCATATGATTTTTAGCAAATCATCAGCTATCAACAGATTTGTTAAGTCTTTACCAAAAGCCGTACTCTTTTGGACTAGTTAGTTCTTACAATCATGGTGAACTAATTACCATATAAATGGTTTTTCCACAGCCTTTACCACAAGCCATTTTTCTTGTGGGCAAGCCAACTCTTCACTATTGAAGATATGGTGAGTTGATTACCATACAACTTATTGGCAAGTTTTCAACCATCAACGGATTTGAGATATCTTTACCAGAGCCGTTTGCTCATGGATTAGCCAGTCCTTTTGTTAGACATGGTGGACTGATAACCTTTTGTTGTAACCATCTCAAAAACCATTTGTTGCTGTTAACTTTTGTTTCAAATTTATTTTGCTCTTAACAAAAGTTTGCTTATTTTCTATTAAAAAATCTTTTACTAGTTTTGAGCTGCAAGCAGTACTTTGGATAAAGTACTGTTTGTTTAGTAGTACTTTGAATAAAGTACTGATTTTTCAAAAATTTATACAATTATGAATCATACCAGTATTTATGCATCGTCATCAGCCATAGTTGTCCATTTGATAAATAATTCGATGACCATAAAATTTGTTTCATTCTCTCTTCAACTTCCATACCATGATCTAGCATTCTTCTCATAAGATCTCTTGTCGGTGGATATCTTCTTTCTGCTAGCATGTGAATCATGGTCCCATCTTCTAACTCCAAAGCATGCACTCAAATTCTTGAAAGAATCTCCACTAGTAATCTCCCAAACTTCTTGGTTTTGCAGATTTCATCGGTCTTGTCTTTTACTCTCCCGGATAGTTATCGGATCTCCCAAGAAGACTAAGCCAACTCGGTTGAAGGAATATGCTCAAAATACTCTTGCACTAGTTGATATAGGTGAAATGATCCTCTCTATCTATCATGTGCGATATATCTTGTTCCCTATTCACTATAGTATAAAAGTAGTTAAAAGTATTTTAAATAAATTAATAGTGAATCAATAAGCGAAGATGTAAGTTAAACACGATAGTAATGTTAGGTCACCATATTATCACAACAATATGTATTTCTAGAGAAAAGTTTTAGTGAGAGAAAGTGGAAGGAACTAATGAAGGATTAATGAAAATGATAATTGCAATTAGAACCAACAACCCTCTCCCTTCTAGGAGGGGTATTTATAGTGTTTACATAAGTAGGGTGTTTCCCTTGGTTCTAGAAGAACCTTATCACGACTCATGGGCTTACTACATGTGTGAAATCAATTACAAACATTTATAAACCATATTAATTAACGACCTATTACAAATGAAATGACCTACACTTGATAATTAAAACATGTTCCTAACAATCTCCCCAAGGGTTGGTCATCATTTGTTGTCTTGCTTAGGTCGTTTGACGCCTTGAACTTCTTTGGCGTTCATGGCTTGTGGCGTCTTTGATTCTTTGCATCTTTGTTCTTTGTTCTTGTTGTTGTGATCGGTTGTGAAATCGCCTTTATCAACATCTTTAACTTTGATCTTTATCTCATAACTTTGCGTATTCTTTGACTTTGATGTAGAATCTTTATGAAATTTTCTTTGCTTTTGAGAGAACTTCAATTAGTGTTGATGTTGGTAGAAGCATGTGAGAAGTCCGCACGATCTTTTCTACCCGTGAGCATCCATAAGAAGAAAACATAAAACATGGGTTAGAAATAATCCGGCCACAAGTTTGAACTTGAGAGTGTTATGACATAGTGTGAAAACACATCTCTAATTCTCACAAAGGTCGTTCTCGAACCGAGTCCCACAAGTGAGATAAGGCGATGTCCGAAATACACCTCTTGTTCGGATGAGTCATTGAGGTACAATCAAGCATCACCCCACGATCGAACCGTTTGAGACACACTAAGCGTAACCCACAAGGAGTTACAAGTGACTGTTGTCGGGCATTTGATGTTGACCTGGCAGAATTTCCATTCAATCACCGAGGATCACAATTGTGAATCCCTCATAAATGTTCGGCAGATTGCTAAGATCTGCGTGGGACTCTGGAAAAATGTCACTTGTGTCCTTATTGTTTGAACAACAAGTGATGAAATATATAGTGTTCCTAAGAGATCTTTTGATGAATCTCATGGCTCTAGACTCGATTAGTGCTTTTGATTTTCTGGCGGAGACTAGGGAGAGGGTCTCCTTCTTCAATACCAACAATCTCCAAGAGAGTCGATAGATTACGTGGGTTCCCGTGAGAATGAAACAAGTTCTTTTGAGAGAACTTGAGTGGCTTAGAAGGTTTAGTGCATTGCGTCATCGGGTCCATGACGACTTTGTCTTCAATACCGGTGTCATCTTGTGACAACCAAGAGCATATGAATTGAACCGGTTACGCCCTAAGTTGAATAATTTGGAGGGCTATTTCTTTTCACCCTTTTCTTGAACTTTTCTTTTTAATTCTTCAACTCCTTCTTTCTCCGATTCTCATTTTCTCCTTTTTCAATCATACCTAAGGACTTCTAAATACTAACTATTTGTGGTGTCCTTGGGTAGATCCCTCCGGCTCTGGCGGATCATAGGACGTTTATTCCTAAACTTAGTCACCTTTTAACTCCATGACTATCCTATGTTGCCACAAAACTTTTTCTTGAAAATCTCTCAAGATGTTTATGATGAAAAACATGTTTTGGTAACACCTTGAGAGTTTTTGGTTTTTCAGAAATACTCCCCCTCCACATGTGCTTATGAGTTTTGACTGAAATCTGCACAGTGAGGGTAGAGCTCGCACTTTTGAATTGATCGACTCTTGATAGACAATTCCCATGAGACACGTTACGTTGTATAGTTAAAGAGTTCCATTATCGCCTTTTAGGTGACAACTAGCTCTAATAACTACCTTGAAGATGTAAACTCTCCTTGAAAAGAGGTTAGACCGTCAAAGTTCATGTAAATCAAGAGTGTCTCGGTTGGTACATTCTACTAAGATAAGACTTGAAAGGCAAATCTTTTCGATTAATGACATTCAAAGTTCGTCAATTCATTGGTGATATCTCGAGTCGAGCACGTTATGAGATTCCATAACTTCGATCAATCAATTTTAATCACATTTCTCCCTCAAAAATAGCATATGAATGTTGTTTTGAAAACATGTTGATTAAAATATGCTTTTGAGGCATTTGAAATTCATTTGGGAAGAAATGGATTTCAAGAACATTTGATTTTGAACAAAGATTTTGTGTTTCAAAATTAAACTTCGCTCCTTAAGTTTAGGAATATTGCACCTTTGCGTACAATAGGGTCCTTTATTTTGAAAATCGAGATTTGTTATGAATCACGTGCCTTTAAGCGTCTATATTGTTTTTCAAATTCATTTCGACTTGATAACATAGACCCAATCAAGTTTTCAACAAATTCCCTTACATCAAGACTTTTAAACTGATTCATCCTGAGAAACCGTAAGAGATTAACTGCAATTCTCAACAATCTTCCCAATCCGCACTGCATGTCTTTAGAAACTTCTCCATACACTTCCATTTGATGAAGTTTTTGAATCAGCTTCCCCCCAAACTGACAGTCGTCTTCATCAGATTCAAATTTGATGTAGTTAACATGTCTTCTAACTTTTTACAGTTTTGAGTGCACATCAAAATTTGTAGATGAACATAGAACCACATCAAGCAAATCGAATTGTCACGTAATCACGATTGTACATAATGCGTAAAATTGCCGGGGTAACATGCAAGAAATCAACAAGATCTTCTCACGTATGTCACGGACACTTCACACCAAACAAACCTTGAGAGATGAAATAATACTCCTTCCCCGATTGTTGCGGTATATCGGAATAATAATCGATCGTATATGCGAATACTCGATAAAATGATCATGTCGAGGCATCATAATACAGTTAAAGCATCATATGTAGGTAACTTCACACAAAATAACCCAGCTGAAAGTTGAAACGATAACACCAAAGTAAGACGTTTGAACCACATATCGTCTCATTTCTTCCCCCTGATTGTAGAAACTCGTGAAGGGAAAGAGTTTTCGCAAAGAAGGCAAAGAAAGCACATGACATATACTCTCTTTTCCCCCCGATGTTTTCGATGAATCGAAACATACACCACGTATGTTGATGATGAAATCGGAGACAGCGTAACCGTGTACGTTCAATTAATCAAAGAGGTATGAAGTACCATAAATATCTTGAGAATCAATTCTTGATAAAACTTGAATTTGATCATCGGTTGTGTCATTGTTGTTGGAAACAATTTGATCTCGTTATCGAGATTCGATTGAAGGTGCATCTCCAAGAACGGTTGTTGTTGTAGATTCGTGGTGTATCTAGAATTAGAATATGATCGGGTTGTGCGGTGAAACATTAGATACATCCGAGCACGACTTTCTATAGAATCTCCAAGCAATTGGAGCAAACAAAATTCCAATTCTTGACGATTGAGTACAATGGCGATGCAAATGATGGATCATTATGCTTTAGACGGTGAGAAATGGGTCCTAAGTCGTTGTACTTAGAAGCCATTGTCAAGTGCGGGTCCGAAACTAAATTATTCGAAGCCATTCTTTGTTGTACAGTAAGGAAAATAGGAGGGCAAGATAGAAGAAATATGGATCCGCAAGGTAATGGCGGGTTCGGATGTTAGAAGCATAAAGATGTAGTGTCAATAATCTTCTTGACACTGAACATGCCATTTGGTGATTTCCTTTCCTACCTCGTGGATAGATGTTGTGGGTTTCACACTTGTTTTGATGCAACTACTTAGTATCTTGCTGTAGGAATCCACCTAAGACCAACAATGTTGAAAACTCTACCGTTGGAATCCATCTAAGGTTAGATCTAGGGATGTTGAAACTTCTTTTGGGAAGAGTCTGCGTCCTATATTGATCCACCTATTAGGTTTACGAAATTTTACGTTTAGATCAGCGGGTTTATTTCTAGCTGCTTGTTGATTAAACTTAGGTTTTGGTTTGCTACTACAAGCGGTGTTATGCAACACACTAGAAAGCATCACACTAGGTCGTGAACCTAAGATTCCATCTTTTGGAGTAGTGCCCTTTTCTAGCCTTTTCTAGATCATAGTTCTTGTCTGGCGTCATTTGAATCATATGAATTTTTAATTTTAATGCTCGGTTTAGACACGGTGTTCGAACTAATCCTAGATGGGCTAGGTGCAACAACTTGTTGTGGTTTAACAGAAACAGAAGCATTTTTCTTAGGCCAAGAATGTGGAGTGACTGGTTTTGACAAATGATTATTCTCAACAACTTGGGAGGCAAACCGTGGTTTTGAAGATTTTGATCGTTCAGATTTAAAAGCAGTTGGTTGTTTAACTACTGATTGGTTTCTGATAGGTTTTAAAGACGATTTCCCCAAGATTGTTTGTTTTGCAAACTTAGTATCCACCTTCATGCCAGTTAATCTTCTCAATTTGTTTTGTAAAGCAACATGTGCAAGCCCCTTTGCTTGAATTTGAGCCTTTAAATGCTCATTTTCTTTTACTAAAGTATCCACACGATTACTTTGCATTTTAAGTTCAAGTGATTTGCAATGTGCCTCTAGTTTTGAAAATCTTTTGAAATTGAGCAATGGTCTTTTGAGAAGAATGTTTTCGATTCAAGAATTTGGTTTGATGATTCGGTTGTATTGTTTGCAAATGCACGGCTCGAGACATGAGACGGTTGTGCGACATTGTGCAACAAACCGTCAACCTCTCCTTCATTTACGAATTCGTGTTGCTCGGTTTGTTTCGCAATTGCGTAGTACGAACAATTTCTTGAGATTGTACCTCAACCATCATTCTTTGTCAAATGTCGGCTCTGTGTCATAGATGGGAACGATGTCTTCCTCAACCATTTGTTCTTTGTCAAAGGTTGGCTCTGTGTCATAGATGGGAACGATGTCTTCCTCAACCATTTGTTCTTCGTCAAAGTTGGGCTCGGTGTCATAGTTGGATATGATATCTTCCCTAGATCTGCTGTTGTCATCCTGCTTTTCCAATGCTACAATCTCATTGTCCGTATTACCGACATTTTCAGTATTCTCATCATTCCCAACAAGCCTTTGCGCATTCCTTCCTTGTACATCAAGTCTTTCACCTTGCACGACTGCTTGATTTCGGGTATCAGATGAAGTCTGACTCTTTGAATTCTTAAATTGTGAGAACATCTTAGTCAGTAACATCATTCCTTTGTTTAATTCCACAAATGGATCTTCAGAATCATCAGTAGCAAGGTTTGGTGAAAAAGGTTTTAAGCAGTAGATGGAAGGTGAGGAGATTTGTGAAAGCATTTGAGACATTGATATAGTGAATTATAATTTTCCTCCAAAATAATTATGAAAAATTTTCTCCCCAAAATTTGAAATTCACTATAAAATGCGCTTTTAAGGTTGTAAGAAAATTTGAGTTGTGACAATTTTGACGCCAAATTTGACCGAAAAATTAATTTAGGCCCAAAATTTGAATTTTTGACCAAAATTTTCACTGATTAAGCCAAAATTTAAATTTCGTAAAATTGAACGTTTAGTCTCCCTAAAAATAAATTTTGCTCAAATTTTTTTTTTTTTTTTTTTTGATGATGTGTTATGGATCTTTAAGGATAACTAAGGTTAAGATTGTTTAGATTTAGGTAGATTAGTAGCGAAAACCAAACTTACAATCCAACTTGCGGGCAAGAAACTCGTGAAAACAAACTCGCAGAAACAAACTCACGAAACCAAACTCGCAGAGAAGAAACTCGTGGAAAACAAACTCGCCAAGAATCTTGTGTGGAAGGCAAACTCGCAAAACCTAAACGAAATAGAAACTGCCAAAGTTCTTGTGTTGAAGGCAAACTAAGCAAAACCTAAACAAACTCGCCAAAATCTAAACCTAATAGAAACTCGCCAAGATTCTTGTTTAGAAGACAAATTAAGCCAAACTCTAAACTACTTGAGAATATTTTTGACAAACTCGCCAACATTCATAAAATATTCAAACTAATAACATTCATAATTTTGACAAACTTGCAAATATTCAAGAAACTCGAAAAATACAAGGCAAACTCGCCAATATTCAAGAAACTCATAAAAATACAAGGCAAACTCGCCAATATTCAAGAAACTCGCCAAACTTCAAGGAGAAACTCATGAATTCAAAGAAACTCGCAAAACTCATAAGAAACTCGCAGAAATTCAAAGAAACTCGCCAAAACTCATAAGAAACTCGCAGAAATTCAAAGAAACTCGCCAAAATTCATGGCTAACTCGCCAAACTTGCCAAAACTCATGAGAAACTCGCAGAAATTCAAAGAAACTCGCCAAAATTCATGGCTAACTCGCCAAACTCGCCAAAACTCATGAGAAACGCGCAGAAACTCGCAGAAACACGTATTCAGTCCATAAATGTCAATCTAAAACACGTTTTTAAGTACGGATTTCTATTAAATCTAATCAATATTAACCTAAATTATCCCTTGGCTCTTGATACCACTTGTTAGGTCACCATATTATCACAACAATATGTATTTCTAGAGAGAGAAAGTTTTAGTGAGAGAAAGTGGAAGGAACTAATGAAGGATTAATGAAAATGATAATTGCAATTAGAACCAACAACCCTCTCCTTCTAGGAGGGGTATTTATAATGTTTACATAAGTAGGGTGTTTCCCTTGGTTCTAGAAGAACCTTTCACGACATCTTACTATGAGTCTCAATACAAACATTTATAAACCATATTAATTAACGACCTATTACAAATGAAATGACCTACACTTGATAATTAAAACATGTTCCTAACAAGTAATTTTCAACATCATATTCTTATTAGAAATGAATCAAAGAATCGTTACCTAGTACTTGCGAGGGATTGAAATGACAAAGTGTTGGTAACTCCTCTCGAAGCTTAGGCTAAGTCTGAGCACAACTAAAAGTACCCACCGAGCTATCTCGGGATTAAGTTGTATTTAGAGGAGTGAAAGATGGCTTCTTGTGTATGTGTGTTTTACAATTCACAAGCAACCTTTCACTCCATCTCTTATGCTATTTATACAAGTATGAGTTTTAACTCTTTCTAAGTGACAAGCGACAATTTGCGAAGACAAAATCTTGATGTATTTTGTCTCTTTTCTAAAGACTATATTAGGTAAAGGGACCAAGTCAATTTCTTCATGTCGATCGATCTTTGATACTAAAGGAAACTTTCAAGATAAGTACTCCGTCTTATTCGTTTCCAACGTAACTGCTTTTATCCGCCCATTCTTGATCTTCATGGTCTTGATCTTGATTTCGGTTTGTCTTCAATGCTTGTAGTTGGTGAGGTTTGAGGATTCGGTGAGTTATTGTCATCACCACTGAATCCACCATCTTCTTCTTGACTCATTCTTCACCCTTTAAGTTCGCCTTCTTCGAGTGGAGAGACTTCTTCTATGTCTCTTCTTGAGCATCTGAAGATGGCTCACCGAGAGACTATGCACTCTGTGACCTGTTAGTGTTTAACGATATAAACACTTGGGGTATTTTCTATTCAAATCCATGACTTAAGGGGTTTGGGTATTTATTGAACCCAACAATATCCCATAGCAAATTAAATACTCTAAAGCTTTCATCTTCTCTATGGAACATCAGATAGTCTCCATCCTTTGATTCTACAACTTCAAATGTAGACATCTTAGACTTCTTTACTGCAACATCTTTGGACTTAGGATGCTCAAAATCTACAACTCTAAGATAATTCCTCAGCTCATCAACTGTATATGTTCTCAATTCTATCTTCTTTGATGGTTGTTCATCACCAGTTGTTCTTTTTCTCTTTTAGCTTCTTTTACTTGCATCCTCATTTTTCTTTTCATCAACAAAAGGAATAATACCAGCCACTTCCTTTTGATAAGCTTCTCTAACAACATCATACAAGTCTTTCATCTCTATATATTTCAATTTATGCAGACCTGTATATCCTCTACCCTTCAGATAGGCCATCATAGCATTCCTTTCCTTAGCAATACTAGGTGGTCTTTGTGGTATAACAACTAGCTTTTCTGGTATAGCAACTTCAGCATCCAATTGAGCTTGTAGCTTCCTAGCAGCTTCTTCATTCTTAGCTACTTCAATAGCTCTTAATTCTGCCAAGTAAGCTTCTTCTTCTTCTTCTTCTTCTTTGTTTCTACTTTGTTTCTACCTTTTCCTTTATCCTTTGGATCTAAAGCGGTTGAGAAGCTTGAGGTTGTTCTTGACTCGAGGATACTAACACCTCTTGGTCTTGACAAGTTTTGCAATATCGAGCAACAATCTCATCATCACTAGCGTGTGCTCCTTTTCTTTGGATTGGACTAGTAGGACCGACTTCTTCTTCATGTAAGGCTGTTGAAGGACCGAGCTTCTTCTTCAAAATTTAGGGTCCTTGGTGTAATTTGCTCTTGTCTATATGTTCCTTGAAGAGCGACACCTTGATCATCGATCGATCATCGGTTGTACACACGGTGCTGAGGCTCGATGGGCTCGGTGCTTTGAATATTAACTTGAGCTTCAGTACCTTGAGGTTCAGTACTTTGAATATTAACTTGAGCTTCAGTACCTTGAGGTTCAGTACTTTGAATATTAACCTCTGGTTCTTCATAATGTTCAGCATCTTCATTCAAATTTTCTTGTTCCAATTGGATCGATATACTCTGACCAAACTAACTATGTAGCTTGTAAGGGCTTAGCAACCTCGGATAAATCCTAAGTTACTAACAATGAAACACTGATATTAATCTACTAAGTATGCGGAAACTACTTCAATAAAGCTAAGAAGAATAACTTTAAACTTCAACGATTTTATTAATACTTTGAACCTGCTTGATACACAGATTCACTAACAACCCTAATAACTCTAATATCGAACTTGGTAAACTCTAATATTCTCTAATGTTGCGTATGCATTCGTACCTCTAATGCCAATTTAGGGGTCCTTTTATAGGCATAAGGAATACCCTAGTCGGTTTACAATTACAATCCTTGTACTACAAGTAATACTAAACTAAACTAAGAATATTTTAGAATTACAAAGCTTTCCATAAACGATATAGCAGTTCTTTAGCTTTGCGGTACTTTGATGTTGAGCACGATTTTGACTTTCATTAAGCGATGACTTTGACTTTCTTGACACTTTGACTTTCTTGATGCTTTGTCTTTTATATCCCAACAAAAGGTAGTAATAAATGCGGACCACAAGATTTGACATTGACGCTTATAATAATACAACGTCAAGTAAAAGAAAACACTATTGTACTAAGCTCGAATCCGACCTTAACATGATATGTATATAAGCACAAGTAAGATAGATGCCAACGCCAAAACACTCAAGTGTCCTCAAATGTTAAGCATCCATTTGAACACAAGTTGGTGCTACCAATCACGATGTGGTGCCAACCCAATAGATCTATTCAAGACACTCGCTAATTAACGACTAATGGTATGTATCTCAAGTGGTAACTTAGACAAATAGCAATGTTTATGTACTTGACATCATCCTTTTGAGGCGTCTAATCAAATGTGTATAGTGTGTGTTCCATATTGCGTAAGCACAAGTATGGTACTCAAAACACGGGTTTGTGATCGAGTGATTTGGACGAAAAGGAATATGAGTGGTGAGTGATTAAACTAAGGAAATTAAATCTATAAAAGACTTTGAAGTCATTTAATTCTATATTTAAAATCGTTTAACTTAAAACCTAAAACGCCGTTTAAATAAAATTACACTCGTAAAAATAAAGAAGTAAAATACCTACGGATATGGAAAATACATTTTACAATCCTAAATGCAAGAAAATTATTGAAATTTAAAACTAATTTTTTTTCTCTTGATTTAATTTGAATTAAAAACCAAAATACTAAAAATCGGGAAAATAAACTAGAAAATTACAAAACTATTTTAAAAATCTTAAATGACTAAAAGAATTTTAGAGCTCACATTTTTTTGAATTTTTATGAATTTATTATGAATTTAATACTATTGAAAATTAATAAAAATGCTAGAAAATACTAATTAAGTGAGAAAAATGCTTTTATCACTTTTGATTTTCTAAAACTAGGAAAATTGAAATTGTGTTTTTAAACATTTTCGAATTATTTGGATTAAATGCTAATTAAAAATGCTAGAAAATGACATAAAGTGCGAGAAAAATAGTAAATGAACAATGAAAAATATGAAAACTTCCAACGATAAAATAATCACGAGAACCGGGAAAAATAATGAAACTATTTTGGAGCAAGAACAATGATTTGGGCGCCAACTAATGAAATAAGCACGTATAAATAAGCTAAAATCTAACCATAAGCTACTATAAGCTACCTTAGCACGAATCTAACCTAAATTATGCTAATGCAACTGAATGGGACCCTAAAAGCACAGGGAAGCGTTATAGCTATAAAACAGTTCTATCCAACTTATCCAAGCTGACCACTTGTCATCTACTTTAAGCCTACATTAAGCTAGCAAGAAAAATCACAAAATTAACTAAAATGACCAGCAAGAGACAACCAACCAAAGAGCTTATATCCGTTTCAACTAATTTGGACCTATATTGAAGGAATGAAAATCAAAACTATAACCTATTCGAACATTATTTGAATTTTGACTTTTATTGAAACTTTGAAATCGACTTTTCCGCATCACTCCTAATTCACTATAAATGATTTTCGGATGTAAAATGGACTAGATAAGCTAACCTATATATTTCTATCACTATATGTCTAACACAAGCCTTATACTAAGCGTTATGCAACATACTTAAACGAACCATGATTTTGACTTTAAGAGGATGCTAGTGCAAATAAATGACTAAGTTGACTCTAATGAACCTAAATTGGACTCAAGCAACTGGTCTTAACCTCTGAACAAACCTTTATCTTTGATTTCTACATTTGAACCAAACACTAGTTTTCCAACCGATAAGCAAATTTTAACTAATAAACCACTAGTCTACACCATAATTCCAATCCAAGCAGTTAAGCAACTTAAATTTACACTAAACAAGCATATTTCAAAGAAAATAAGCACGAATAAGCTACACTAGTTCTAAGCTATTTTTTTTGGCTTTTTAATGATTTTTAGGCAAAAAGCGAATTAGAGCACTACAAACATCAAATTAAAGCAATTATCTATACTTAAACCAAATATCTTTGAGAAAAATCCAAATAAAATCGTAGAATAAGCTAATGAACGATAACATGACCAATGTTGACTTAATTTGACTTTTTTTATAGAAAATTGCAATTAAGACCGGAAAACCTTCTCATTTGCTTAAAACACTTTAAATAAGTTAAAAGAAACTTAATGAAGCTAATTTGTGGGTTTGAAACTTAAAAGCAGACAAGAACACTTTTGGCGGAAACATAAAGAAAAGCGAGCGGAAATTGATGAATGAAACTTGCTAATTAAGACTTAGAATAACTTGTACAATGAAGGAAACATGAAACCCGAAAGCTTGTGCAAAAAACTAAAAGCGATTACATGAATTTTAAAGGAAATGGTCAATAGGCATCAATAAGCATTAGTTCACTTAATCTCGACCCTTCATTCCATTTTTGCAATTTTGGAGGTTGTGTTTGGATGGGAGAAGAGGTAAGGTGGATGGAGAGTTGAGTGTTGCGGTGGTTTTGCAAAGGGTGGTTGAAGATAGTGGTTTGAGGAGGAAAAGCGTGGGCGTGGGAAAGGTGAAGTCAAACCAAGTTTGGCCGGGTGAGTGGTATTAAGCCCCAGTGTTATTAAAGGGTGTTGGGTCGGTTTGGTTTGTAGTAGGATTAAGCCCAAGGATCAAATTTATCCAAACTTGAGGAAAACTTTCCAAAATTTATCAAAAGGACCAATTTTGACAAGTTAGAATTACCAAAGGACTAAAATGTTAATTTTCCAATTTAAAATGTCCAGGGGTATGAATCTTTGAAACTTCAAGGACTAAAGCGCCATTTTGCAAACCGACTTTATAAGGCTAATTTTGACAACGAAAATCCACGAGGGCATTTATGAAAAATTACATGTTTTGAATAACCGACTAGATTTTACAATTATTGAATAAAACATGCCTAAATATTTTTTCATCTTTTGAGGCTTTTCAAAGTGTTTTTATTGTTTTTGCGATGTAGGAACAAAAATGATGAGTATTTACACACTCATCGCACTCATGTCCGTATGTAAAAATCAAGCATTGTAATCTCACCCCAGTGTTTCAAAATAATTGAAAACATGTAAAGCGAGGTATGAAACTCATAGGATAAGTAGTAGTCCGTGAATAGGTCAAGGTGTAAAGTGAGATGGCTTTGTAAAGTGACCTAAGTAAATAAGATTCGTTTTAGTGATATGTAATCATGAAATAAGTTTATGTAAAAGCGTTTTCAAGGTTTGTATAATCAATCTTTGTGTGATATATTGATATACTTTATGAAAATGTTTTCAAATAGTCAGCTCTAATAATGTATATAACCTTCGGCTCAAGGTATAATAATAACAATAATACTCGACTTGTACGGAAAATATCATGAAAATATCCTTTATAGAAAAATAAACGTTCCTCGGACTCTAAAATGCACAAAACAAACTCAAAGTGACTCGATAAATCATTTAAGAAATAATCGTTTAAGTTTCCGAAAAAATGTATATATAATACTAATGTCTTGTGTTTTTAATAACTTTTAAAATAAAATTTAACATTGTTAAAGTATCTTGTTAATTATAAAAATATTAGTTTCGTCTTTTAGTAGGGTACTAAAATAATACTATTTTATTATTTTGTCTTTTTATCGGGGTTTGAAGAAAAGTAAGTTTGTAAAATATTTCTAAGTATAAATTTTAATAAAATTGGGCATGACCCATTCGTTTATACTCATATTTCAAGTCATAGACTTTTATAAAATAACCATTTTGAATCCATAATCTCGATAAAAGAATATATAACGTTTAGAAATAATCCAAATCAATATTAATCAAAATAGGTCAAATGAGTATATAACCAAATAAGTCGAACTAATAAGTTAAAAATAAGTCGAAAACTTTATAACTTGAAATAAGTTAACAAACAAGCCCTTATTGGGCGAAAAGCCCAACAAGCCGACATAAACTAAAATTAAGTAAACACTTATGTTATTAGGCTGATTAGACCCATTAGTAGCCCGATAAGCTTAAATAAGTTCGATTAAGTCAAAATAAACACTAATAAGCTATCCAAATGGCTATTGGGCCGACTAGGCCCAGTATAAACCCTCGTAAATCAAATCTAATAAACTAACCCAATAAACCATTTGGGCCGCGTAAGATCAAAATAAGTTCGAATAATCGATAAATAAGCCCGAATTAAATATGTAGCAAAATAATTTGAAATAATAAGCTAGAAAATAAGTCGAAAACAAGTTTTAACAAATAAGTTTGACTAAAAAGTTATTGGGCGACAAGGTTCAATAAACACACGATAAGCATAATAGTATGAAAATAGGCATTAAATAAGCCGAACAAATAAGCACTTGAATTAAGTCGAAAATAAGCATATAAAAAATAAGTTGAAACCTTTAATTTATCAAAAGCTTAAACCTTTTAAACCCTTACTGGCAGATGAGCCCATAACGAGCCCATTAAGCTCGAAAATAAGCTATTAAGCAAATAAGCTATACGAAACTTCTAAAATAAGCAGAGAATAAGCTAAACAAAAATAAGCCGAACTATGATAAGCCAAAATAAGCCACGGTCCATATCCTTAGTTGGGCCGAAAGTCCAATAAACATAAATATGTACAAATAAGCACTCGATAAACAAATATCAAGCTCCTATAAGCCTTGATAAGCGTGTCGCCAAATATAGCATATATATCAAATTTGCCCCTTAGCCCGGTGCTCATGATGCGCTACGGAACCTCCACCGGGTTGGGGGATGAGAAAATTGGCCAAATTTTAATTTTTTTGATAGAATTACATTTGATGACTCAGAGAGCGAAATGCACTGGAATACCGATGTGTACCATGCACCGATTGCTAGTCAGCTTTCATTTTCTTCAAAAAAATGGTAGGGATTGAGGCTCTGAAGGCTTTCAAATCCATAAGCCCGACCCATTTGAAAGACAATTCAAAGCAAACTCAACGGATAAATATACAATGGGATTGACTAAAAATAGTCCACACGAGACTAATAGATTGCACCCAAAAAAAGAAATAAAAAACGGTTGCAACTTTCCCACTTTAAATAACAGAAAAAAAACACACAAAAAAAAAACACATTAAACCATAATGCAAGATCCATATCCATTCAGATCATCACACCATCGTCGAGCACATTCCGACGTCAACTTTCGCCTTCCGGACAATCTCGACACGTTCGATGCACCTTTCGAAGATCTGGGATCTGAAGATGATCTGTTTGGTACATTTATAGATATTGAGAAACTTGGATCTAGTTTAACTGAAGGTGAAGGTGATGGAGAGAGAGTAGCACTAGTACCAGGCCGAAGCATCGGCATAGTAATTCAGTTGATGGGTCGAGTTTTTGAGTGAGAATTGTATTGAAGCTAAAAAGCTATGGCTCCTGAGAAGCTAGCTGAATTATGGACACTTGATCCGAAACGAGCTAAGAGGTAATTAAGTAATCATAGTTTCACTGTTAAGTTTATTTGCATATGAAATATGATATCTATACACGAAGGCACCTCACTCTTAATTTTAAGACGTACAAGAAATTAAACATGGTTTACAACACTTTAATGCACCCATTTTCGAATTACAACAAAGTAATCATATTGTACAACAATATAAAGGCAGGTGTCATTTAAAAGCAAAATTCTATCAAACAACATTAATCTTTATTAAAACACCCTTCACCAAAATTACAACCATTTAAGCCGATGTCTGATAGCTGCAACCAATTTTCAGATTCTAACAAAATAAGCGTAGTATACAACAAAATAAGCGTGATGTAATTTTCGGTTTATTTTCAGACTTACAACATTAATCTTTATTAAAGTGGTCAATGTTATTAATGACTATAATGACTACTACTTACAAAAAAGAAATATAGTGTACAACACTTTAATGCACATAATTTTCGAGACATACAAGACAAGAAGCGTAGTGTGCAATGAAACACCACATTAATGCTATTTAATGTAGTCGATTATTTAAGCGGTCGATAAATACAATTAATACGATTATTAAAACACCCTTCATTAGAAATACAAATTATCAAGCATATTGTACAACCAAATTAAGCACAATTCACGCATTAAATTTCACTGCTACAAAATAATAAAGCACATTATACAAATATTAAGCCCGAATGGGCAGCGGGCCAAATGGGCTTGAGCCCGAGCAGACAGCGGGCCAAATGGGCTTGAGCCCGAGCAGGCGCGGACCAAGCGTGCTCGAGCCCGAGCGGACCGCAGACCAGCAGCGTTCGAGCCCGAACGGGCACGGGCTATACGAAATTCTTGATATCTGTAAATTTATTGTTAAAAAGAACATAATAAACTAAAATACATTATTCATCAAAAAAAATTATTTCAGAGTACCCGCCGCTGCAACGCGCGGGTACCCTGCTAGTATATATATAAAGGATATAGATCTTTACTTTGAGAAGTCTGAAATTGAAGTGTATTCACAGAAAAAAGGTTTTGGTTAGACGGGCAATGCTGACCCGGGATCCATTTAGAACCCGAATGTGACCCTTCCCAAGGATCGCATCTTAAACAATGTTCAGTTGTTTCCTATGAGGAGAATATTGTTTTGATCATTTGAAACAATGTAGGTTGTTCTCGTCTATTTTGATGATGATCGATCATATATGGGATGTGAGAGTGATAATTGTTAGTATAAACTGATTATAATTGAGGGGATTAATGGATAATGATATTGCATAGTGTGGGTATCTTGCTAGTGTCATATATTTAATGAAAATATTACAAAGAGAATTTGGATCTCGCTAAATGATAACTCTGTGCTTGATTTTTGATATAGTTTTGACTGATCAACTTCTTGGGTTATTCCTCCATACTTATGTAGTTCACGTCTAGTTTTAAGTTCTTTAACCTCTAAGATACTTATATTTTGTGGGGCTCGGGGTTTGCCTGCAAGTCAACAATGTTGGCTTTGACAGGAATTCCCCAGGTCATAAGAAACGATTATGACACTGGAGGGAAGTAACATACTTCATAATATCATTGTTGGTACAGCAATGTGGCGCCTATAGGGGAGATTCAAAATTGAAAACTGATGAATAATAGTATTTAAATATCTGCACAAATAAAGACCTGAAATTATAAACTGCTGATTTCAGATGATATTCTAATTAAACGGAAATATATAAAAACTGGAATTTCAGGAAAAACCTATTACAGTCAAATTCAGGGCGCAAATGAAGGGATTTGGGTCATAAAGTCCTGGTCACTAGCTTCTTGTGTATATGTGTTTGGGCTTTCTAACTCTTAACTGCTCAAAAGTTATGTCTGATTTTAGATGAACTTGTTGCCCAAACATAAAAAAGAAATTTAGTGATAAGTTAGTCCATCTGATAAGATCATAGCTAAGTTGATGACTGAAACAAAGTGAGTGAATTTGTTTGCAAGGAAAACTACAGATCCTAATTATCAAATTTGGGTATTCATGATGAAACTCAAGTAAAACTTGCTAGGAATAATATTTCTGTAAAAATTGGAATATCAGACAAGATTATAGGTGTGATGATATGTTTTTGAAAGTTTCAGATCATCTTATGCTTTGTAGCATACAGGATTTTGTGTCGACAATCTGCTGCACGTTCAAAAGAGAGAAAGGCACGCTATATATCTGAGCTTGAGAGAAAAGTTCAGACCCTACAAACAGAAGCAACCACCCTTTCAGCGCAATTGACACTGTTTCAGGTGATCTTTTATATTCCTGCATAGTTCTATGTAAATTTGGTTATTTCTCAAGTTTTTGTTTCATAGGAATTTAATCGTGAAATTTTAATCTCCTTTGCTCTCTGACTCTACGGGACTCAAACTTTTGATCTTCTGGTCACAAAGAAGCAATCTCACACATGTGCAGGCTCACCTTTAGCAAAACAGAACTTTATGAAAAATCATTCCATGATAAAGTAACTTTAAATACATCTGCAGATCTGCTAATATGTATGTTTGTGTGCAGTAATCTATTACGCTCCTGGTCCCATTTTTTACCCATTGTCCATTGACTTATCAATGGGTCAATTTGGTTATCTTGCTTCATGGGTCGAATGGGTAAAAAATGGAAATGGTAAAACGCGGCAGACTTATGGGAACATTCTTTTAAATCATGTGTCAAAAATGTGTGTTGACCTGTTTGACAACCCAGCTGTTAATACAAATTTCTTTCTATATTATTGCTTTTGACTGACAGGTGTTTTCTTGATACAGAGGGATACAACTGGCCTATCTTCTGAAAACACAGAGCTTAAGCTCCGGTTACAAGCTATGGAACAACAGGCTCAGTTACGCGATGGTAAGTTTCCAAGAAACACGACACTTGCAACCATACTATGGCCTTTACCAAATTATTCTTCTGTCCCCTCAAAAGCAAAATGGATTAGACGCTAGTCCTGGTAGAAGACTATAATATGCAGGGAGGGATGGAGATTTTTATGCCTTTGCTTATGAACGGGTGGATGTTGGTTATGTGTTTCTAGTTAGTCAAATGGGTACAATTAAATTTAGATGAAAGGGAATGGTCAAGCGGGTCGAAACTCGCCCATAGGGTCTTTTAACGCACACAACCTTCTACACTGTTTTATTTGAAATATTGAGTTTCTAGTTGTGACAGTATAGCTCATGTAATCATATTTAACGCGATAATTATTTATGATAAATGTCTTTCAAACCAGCCATTTCGCCACGTGATGATGATTATAAATTAAATTGTTGATTTATTTGACAAGAATAATACTAAAAGTTGAGAACATTGCCTTTCCTTTATTGTTATAACTTATACGGGAGTATATGGGTGTGCAAGTAACAAAAATTTAATTAGCATTCTCATTATCTTATGACACAGCTTTGAATGAGGCACTGAAGCAGGAAGTTGAAAGGCTCAGAGTTGCAACTGGAGAACTAGCGAGCAGCTCAGATGGATATAATCTTGGAATGCATCGTGTGCCCTATAACCAACCAAACTTCTTAGCAAGCCAACACCAACCGGACCCACAAAAATACCACTACTCTCTTCTTGCAGCCACCCATGATAAGCTGAATCAGGATCAACAACCGCTTCCAGGGCTTGACATCAGTAACAGAGGTGGTTCTCATCTTATCAAATCCGAAGTCCCTTCAATCTCCGCCAGTGAAAGCAGCAGTACCTTCTGATTGTCATCTTCTTCCTTATTTTATGCATTGATTGTTTATAGATTAACAGCTCATTGGCATCCACGAACACGATTTCTCTTTAAAAATTTCATATATTTATTGTCACATAATTAGGGATCTAGGCTTTAACAAGTGTATTTTTTATGGTTGTTCATGTTGTCGTATAACTAAATTATATTGCAACCAACTGCATGAGCTTATGCAATTCTCATTGCTCATTGTGAAGATACAATCAACTCTTAGCATTAATGTTTGTGAAAAAAGCTTCTTGTGTTAATTCATTATCGGTATTTATATATAGTCTTCGATAAAACCCAAGAGGGAGTCCCAATAAGAGTTCTCAAGCTCAAATCCCCAAACTGCTTGGGCAAAGCCACCCTAGCCCAAAATGAAAAAACTGAAGATAATGAAAAAAAAAGAAAAAAGCCTTTATATATTTCTAAAAAACTGCAAAAATATATCTAAACTTTACAAAATTTGAAGTTGTCCTAAAAAAGTTTGCAAATACTATCCCTAAACTTTACATTTTTTGCAAGTAATGTCATTTTCGCGTTACTGTAATTGCAAATTTTGTTTTGGAACTAAAGCTCGTTAGAAAATCTCGTTAAATGCCGTGTGCAATGACTATTTTATCATCCTTTTCTTCAATAATCGCAAATCCACCCTTCTCCTTTCTTTCCGCCAAACACAACCAAATTTCTCAAACACCATTTCAGTATTTATAACCCCTGATTGACAAACACAATATCTGAAACACAAAATCACACATAATCGATTATACTTCTTCAAACGAAATGGACAAATCCGATAATACCCCCACCTTGGAAAACCTACATTCATCACATAGCCCTAAAAAGGAGGTTAGGATAATACCGGTCCTGCTTGGTATTGTTCAATTGGCTGCGTCGTAAACAAGCGAGATATTAGTTGTGTAATTTCTACACAAGAGTATATTAGGAAAGTTGTTGAGGATGTGCGTCGGATGAGGATTTTCACGTGGGCCAAGCGATTGAGTTTGTGAATGCTAATTTGGGGGTGTTGTGTTTGGATGTTTAGGTGATATCAAGAGCTTTATCAATAATGGTAAAGTTGATCAAGTTATTGCAATAATAAAGTCATGTACTCCAAATGCCGCTGCGATCTTACAACAACTCTCAAGATCTATCGTTCAATACACGTTACATCACAAAATCATTAACAAGGAGGGGTTATGGAAAGGATATTGAGGACATACTTTCATCACTCCATTATCTTAACATTACAAAGAAAAACTTAGTTAAGGTTTTCTACAAGGATACACTTTTGGGAATGGGAGTGGGGCAGATGGTAGGGGAATGTTAGACGAAGAAGAAATAATGGAATTGTTAGTAAAAAAAGAACGGGTTGAATAAGAGTGGCTGAATGGTGGATATCTTGAGGAACACGAACATAAAATTAGATTAGACGAAGAAGCATTGTTACAAACATTGGCAGAAGAAGCAAGGGCTAAACAAGAGGAGGAGGAGAGACTTAGGAAAGAATGAGAGGAAGATTGGGAACTTGGATTGTATGGCTATGCATCTGATTCATTTTCCGATTCCGATTAAGTTGTAACTAAAGTCTATGTTGACTTTTAGAAGTCAAAGTAATGATGCATATGTAAAATGCAGTTCCAAACATAATTAGATTGTGATTAACAGTTGCATGCCACAAATTAAAACGACTTTAATGTATTAAACATAAATTTGAATACTAAAGATGTGTTCCACTTTCAATGGGGCATGGTTGTGACTGTTTGTTGCTAACTTTCTGGATTATGCATCCATGGTGAGCTGAGAGTTTGAATGAGTTTGATGAACAAGGTTGATGATATGATATTGGTATGTTTGTGTGAAATTGTGAAAAGTAAAAAAAGCTGGTTAAATGGGTAGGTTTGTGTGTAAATGTGGGAAGTTAATACTCATTTACCTCACACAAAGAAAGTCAAACGGTTTATTTCAAAGTAGCGACCTATATTTGACTACACAAAAGTTAACTGAAACTAGGTTAGAAAGAGAGTGTGTTACTCTTGAAGTAAATTCTCCTACCAACTAGTATGGCACACCGTTCAAGTAAAAAAATGAAGAGAAATAATATGGAAGGTACTGATACAGACATGGGGGTATTGGATGACAACAGCCAATCAACTAAAATGAGATGCATTAGTTGTTATATGGAAGTTTAAAATATGGCTGGTTTAACTTTTGAAGCAAGGCTACCTAAAGGAGAAAGTGTATACAAACAAATTGCATAAACATGAATATATACAAACACCCCCTAAACTGCATATGTAAATACTCATGCAAAATGCCTAAGCAAAAGGATGTCTTAAAAGATTAAGCAAACAAATTGCATAAACATGTCTTACCTATCTTAACTAAAAATGTCTTAAAATAGCATACTACATCAAAAGGACAACACAAAACAAGGACCTTTATCCTATATACATGTAATGTAATGTCAGTTGTGTACTTTTAATTGTCAATGTATTCCCTCAATTTTCATAATTTATGTTGTCATTATTCCCGACTACTTCTTGATGAACAACCACATTGTTCACCAATTACATCATTTTGGTGTCTTATATAATACATCATGGTATTTATTTCTTTGTCACATCAAAGAAGTTTCACCATGGTTGAAGAAAATGGTTGTTAAATGATATGCATTGTTGTTGGCTAGAAAGAAAACATGGTTGGATTGACCTTTGATGCAAGGCATCCACCTAATAAAGAAATCATGTGGTATTTTTGTTCAATGCATCTTTTTGGAAGGGAAACACTACTGATAGTGGTGTTGCTGCAAGTGGTGTTGTGGGTGTAGATGTTAGAAGGGAAACCACAACTACATCTGGTAGAGGTGGTGGTGTAGTGGGCCTACTTGTTGCAGCATCTACTAAAGGTGGTGGTTCAGTGAGTATAGGGGATGGAAGTGGGACTATAACAATACCTGATGAAATTCATGATTGTAGGTCAACCCAACCGAGTGACATTAATGATGAAGAAAGTGAACCACTTGCAAGTCAAATACAAAGTGAACCACACGCAGTCAAAGACCAAGTAAACCACACAAAGACCAAGTGAACAACTTGCGTCAAACACCAAGCCAATCACCTACAAGTCATTGAACAAGTGATCTACCACTATTCATGTTATGTTCTATTTGATAATATATGTAACTTAAGCGGTATATTGTATTTGTCATGTTATGAAAATGCAAGAACATCTTTAGTTAGCAAAATGGGTAAATCGAACACCTATAAACAACACGCAAAGCTGTATAATCAAGTGCAAAACTGTCAAATTAATTTTTTGGTATCTATTTAAAAGTAAACATAGGTAAATCCAAAAAACTCAGGATATAGCAGCAAACCAGGAGGAGATAGGTACAATTCTGCAGGACAATTCATATTTGAACACATTCTACAATGAAAATCTGGATTAAACAACCCATTTTCTTCATTAACCATAACCATATTTTCACAATTTTAAGACAGGGTAAACAAAGACAAAATAACCCTAAGTCCACTACCCCTACTTAGTACCTACGTTCATCATAAACAAAAGAAACCCAACTCAACCTCCATCAACCTACCCCCCCTCACGTAAACCTCTACCTCACAGGAAACTCATCTTGTTAAGAATCTTGTTGAGAATTTGGTGACCAAACATCCGAAAACACTCATAAATGCATCAAAATGATAAAAATATCACAAATAAGTGTTTTATGTGTTTTAAATGCAAAATTCCAAAATCGGTGAAAACGTATCAAGTTTGCATAATTGGCGCTTTAGTCCCCAAGTTTCAAAAGTTGTCAAAATCAGGTCCACCTGTAAATCAAAATAAAGTAAAAATATCATTTAAGGTCCATGGGATTCAAAATTTGTCAAAACAAACCCTTCAAAGTTTAAAAATTGCAAAATTACAACTTTGGTCCCTCAACTTTGAAAAATGTCAAAAATAGTCCTTGGATTTATAAAAATGGAATTTTATGCAATATTGGTCCCTGTACTATTAAAGATTGCCAAGTTTGGTCCTTGTGTTAACTTTGGAAAAAGTGCAGGTTTGGTCCCTCATAAAACAGAAAATTACATGAATGGTCCTTGTGCTTAACTTATACCAAACGGACCCTTTTGATATTAAATCCAATCCAAAACCCAATCCCATATCCCGCCCAATATCCAACCCATGAACCCGATTATTAATACTCGGTCAAACCAAGTCAAACGCGCCAAAAACCAGTATCACTGTTCATCTCCTTCACCATCGCCTGTAAACCCAAAACCAAGTGGTTTTTCCACCACCTCACCACCTCTCCACCTCACTACCTACTCTCCCAGCTCATCCCCCCTCCTCCTATACCAGCCCACAAGCATTAAATGCTTCCCCACCATCAAACACTTCACCTCACCTCACAACCCCTGTTTTTGCTTTATACCTCACCCTAGCTCCATGCCTACTTCTCATTTTGTCCCCTCCACCTCCACAATCTTCCAAGAATCCTTAATTGAAGAAAACCTGCTCTAATCCTGCTTATGACCTTTTGGCGCCAAAATTCCAAATGTACGATTCTGATGATTTTTAAAGATCCAATGGTTGGAAATAAGTGGGAAAGATTCAGAGATGTCGACAAGAGCCTAAAAGATCTTTATAAAGCAAAAGAGGAGCAATGTGAAGAGTATCTAGTTTTAATTTAGTTAATGTATGTCGTTTTAATTACTTTTCAAATTCCAGTGTATGTTTAAGCTTTCAAGCTTTGTATTTCAAGCTCTTAGTGTATAATAAAGCTTTTGTGAACATCAATTTCAGTTTTAAGTACTCTTTTCTGTTTATGCAAAATTTCCTCCTTAAATTCTCAATATGATCAAATGTTGTTATTAGTTGTTGTTTTGGACTAATAAGCTCATATAAGCTCCTTATATAGCTTGTCTAAGCTATTAGAAACCATAAAAGTCATTTTAGTATTAAAAAGAAAAATTACCAAAAATACCAAAAAAATTAGTTATAAATCAAAAATCAATCTAGAAATGATCAAGAAGCTGGAGCAGGGTTGATTTTGGATTTCCCTTGGTTTAGTGCTTCTTGGGAAGCTATAGGTTGTGGTCTTGTGCTTTGGTTCTCTGTTTTGTGCTTGGACTCAATTTGTAAGCAATTTATTTAAAAATTGCATTTCTTAGTATAAGTGTTTAAAGTGTATTAATTTTGGTTTAATTCTGTCTAAATATAGTTAATATAAGTTAATCAATAGCTTTCTTTCTTTAAAAGTTGTTTTAGTACTTAAAGCTTCATAACAGTCCTTTAAAGGGTTGTTTGGATTCAATCAGATTATCGTGTTAGAGGTATCTGTGTTATTGCTTGTTGTTGTTTCATGTCACACTAGTACCTAATAACTCAAAGTAACCATAAAACCAAGTGCTCATTAGTGAAAAAGTCAAAATAGCCTTTGATCACATCTTGTTCATTAACTGTTGGATTTTCATGTTCCAAGATCATGTTTTCATGTTCATAAGTTGATAATATTGATCAAACCAGTCTTAATACACCTTAATACATCATAATCAGTGAGTAGGATTGATCTAAAGTTCATCAAAGTCAAACCTTTTTAGTGTAATTTAAAAAGTCAAAATTTTCAGTTTAGTCGTTTTTGAATAAAATAGATAATTTTATATAGGACTTAATATTAAGTTTCAAGATTTGAGCTTTTGGGATAATAATATTCAACTGCTCATCTTTATCATAGTATTTTTTATAATCTCTAGCTAGCTTATTAAACTGCTTAATTTTTGGTTTCTTTTAAGCCCTTGTCTGAAAAAGTGCCTTGTGCACAGTTTTACAAGCTTTTTCACAAGCTCATACAGAGCTCATTAGTTAGTCCCAGCTTGTGTATTTTAGCTTTTTGTGTAGCTTATCTACCCATATCTTTAGTCCATTACTTATTTCCAACTTTATAGCTTATTTGATAGGGCTGCAAATAGCTTTTTATTTGTCCCAATTCACTCAGTATATACTGAGTCATTGCATCAGTGTTTTACAAGCTTTTTCTCAAGCTCACACAGAGCTTAATAATGGACCCCAGTGAGAGATTCTTGGCTTTTTGGAAACCTCAATAAGCCAGCTTATTACATCAAAGCTCACTTTTGACCTCTGATCCCTTGCACCTAGTTAAATTTGGCCTACAAAATCCTTGCAGGCCTGTTTGTTTTATAGGTTTAGCCAAGTGCTTATTTGCTTATTTTAAGCTTATCAGTATGATTCTCTGTGCTTTTTAGCTTCATTTAAGTAGTTTTAGCTTATTTGTATCTTATTTCACCTTTTGTTCCAACTTTGAAGCTTGTTTGAGCTTAAAACATCAAAATAAGCCAAAAGCTTAACTGTTGAGCTAATAAGCTCTCAAACTGCTTATTTTTAAGTTCCAAATTTTTGTCTTTGTAAAAGTTGCTTATAATCAGCAGTATAGTAGTTTTGAAAAAGAAAAATCACAAAAACATCATTTTAAATATAGTGATAGCGTTTATTTAATAGAAATTAGCTTTTTAATTTTCTTTTTCAACTTTTTATTAAGCAAATTTTGTTTTTATAATTTTCTTAGCTTGTTTAGTATTTATTAGAATTTAAAATAGTTAAAAAGTGTTAAATAATTAATAATAAATAAATAAAAAACATAAAAAATATCTTTTTAGTTTTAAAATTAGTTTTATAATATTTTAGATTTTTCCAAGTTAAAATTTCATTTTTCCAGTTTAATTTTGTATTTTCTTGTATTTAAGTGTATTTTAAATAGCAACTAATTAATAATAAATAGATAAAAAGTGTAAAAAATATATTTTCAATTTTAAAATAAGTTTTATAATATTTTAGATTTGTATAAGTCATAATTTCAATTTTCTAGCTTTATTTCATATTTTATTATATTTTAGGGTATTATTAAATAGTTAAAAATAGTTTTTAATTAATAATAATTAAATAAATAGTTTTAAAAATAATTTTCTTTTTCCAATAATTTTATTTTATTATTAGGATTGTAAAAATATCATTTTCATATTTATAGGCCTTTTATTTCTTAAATCTCACGTTTTATTTTGCACGTTTAAGTAAAATTTAGTAAACGTACATGTTTACGTTTGTTTAATCTGATTGTTTTGCTTTACAATTCTGTATCAAAATACATTCCAATCAATCAGTAGTGTAGTTATCAATCAAAATCCTTATCGATCATTATCCTTAGTGATCATTCGACATCCGAACGCTTTTAAGCACCATTAATCCTCCTGGACTTAACGACCCGGAATCCACTATATTCCAAGGAAATTGCATTGGTTTTAGACTGTTTGAATTTTATTACGGTTGACCATTCACAAGTGGTTGACTTGTGTGATAAACTTGACAGTTGGGACCCAATCACCCTCGCCTTACGTAAAGCAATAGTCTGGAGTCTCCTAAGCTTCTTTGTATTGTCCCTTGCATTTCTCGAACGCGAAAAGTTTCTAAGTTGAATAATCAGCTCCCCCTACGACCGACCCTATGAGTAATCTTTTGGGACTTGTTCTCCAAATCGTGCACCTGTTGCATGTCTTGAAGAATCTCTGTTTGGTAATGTCCAAACATAATTTCTGTTAGCATAAAGGAGTTACACACAACCGCGAGGTCAATATCATAATGAGACATGTTCATGGTTAAGGAAATGGGGAATTTGAGCTTATTTTAAGAGTGTGTATGTTTAGGGGAGTGTGTGTAGTGATAAACTGGAGGTGTGTTTCGGAAGTTAAGCCAGTGAAATAAAGGCGTGCATTGGGAATGCAAATTAGATTGGTGAATTAATTATGAACAGTGAATGGATATGTTTTGGTAAATGTTGACTTTTAAAAGTCAAAAACGCTAAATACAAACAACCCATACACTGCATATTCAAATAGAAGAAATATTAGTAACCATACTGTTGTTGTATTATTTTTGGAATGAATAGAGTGTTCATTATGTGATCATACCACGTATTTGGTATATGTTGACTTTTAAAAGTCAAAATGGATGAATCCAAACACCCCCTAAACTGTCTTACAAGCAAAAAGATGTCTTAAAAGATTAACCAAACCAAATACATAACATGTCCTACATAGCTTAACTAAAAAGCTCTTAAAATATCGTATTACAAACCAAGGGCAACATAAAACAAGGACCATTATCGTGCATTTAGTTTCTCTTTTTGGAATGCAATGAACAACACTTAGAACCTCTTTTGGGAGCTGGTTCTTTCAACTTTACTCTTAGGCCAAGGACGCAATTGGTTACACTCAGACGTCTTGCCTTCCTCTGCTCACTGGTACCTTCATCTGGCCTTGCCTTCCTCTGTTTATCATCAGCTTCCAAATCACTGGTGAAAGTACCAAAATCCAAAACTGCAAAGATTATACAACAAAAGGAAAACTGGAAACAAGCTGTAATATTCACTTCTAAGAATAATACTTAAAATCAATAACATCTATAAGCTGTAATATTCACTTCCAAACACCCCTTTAAGATCTTGAATATATTTACCTTCTAGCGTTTCCTTTTTTCTGCAGATAAACAACTCATCAAGAAGCTCTGCAGTCACTTTTGCCTTTCCCTTGTCATCTATAAAGATGGCCAAAATGAAATAAATAAGACTTATTTGCTTTTCCGCACACCCTTTTAAGAGGTTGAATACTTTTACCTATCATTTTAATCCTTGTCCTCATAAACTGCTCATCAAGAAATTCATCTACATTTTCCTCTGTGATGGTTTTGTATGACTCATATCTTGCTTTCATCTGATCCAATAATTTAATTATCATTAAAGTTATTGCCTAGGTTACACCATACTTCTTCATCATCCGCCAAACATTCAATCAATTTAAGCCCAACCTTGTATTTGATATCTGCAAAGATTATTCAAGATAGCAGAACTGTAATACAAACTCAAATAATAGTATCTACATTACATCATAAGAGGTTGAAAAAATTAATCTTTCATGATTTTTGCCCTGTATAAATCATGTTCAAGTTTTGCAATCTTTATAGTCATTTCACATGGCATTTAACGAGATTTCCTAACGACTGTTAGTCCAAAAACAAAATTTAACTACAGTAACGCAAAAAGGACATTACTTGTAGAAAATTGAAAGTTTAGGGACAATATTTCTAATTTTTTTTCGAGGACAATTTTCGCAAAGTTTAGGGACATTTTTCGCAGTTTTCTCTATATTTCTTCATCCGAACATATCTGCTGCAAGTAGGGTGAGCAAAAACCGAAAAACCGAAAACAAATCGAAATAACCAACCGTAACTAAAAGCGATAGTTCGGTTTTACTTTTCAAAAGCGAAAATGCGATTTGGTTTCGGTTTCGTCAAAAACCAAACCGAGCGGTTTTATTATATAATATAATATATAATTAATATAATATAAATAAATAACTAAATAATTCAAATTTATAAATCCATAATTATTTTGTGGGTGGATTTATAATATATTTATCTTAACGTTTACATGTGTGTTTGTCGTGTCGTGTGTTTACTTGACAATATCAATACATATGTGACAAGAGAAAATATCAATATAAATCTTATGTTTGCCATAGATTCAATTAACCAATCTTTTCATTCATTTTTGATCAAAAAAAAAAAAAAACTTTCATCATTTTTTAAAAATTAAATATCTGGTAAACCATTAATCGTTACGGGAAAAAAATCATACCATCGCGACGAGAATTAAATCATCTTTCTATAAATATGCACTTCTATATACTTTCGACTATTCTGTTTTTCAAAATTTCCATCTAAAAAAATCACATATGATTCGTTAAAATCACATGTGATTTTTAAAATGAATCATGTGTGATTTTTACAAATTACATGTGATTTTTATCGTCGGAAATTTAAAAAAATATAAGTTCGATGAAAGTATATAGAAGTGCATATATATACAAAGATAATTTAATTCTCGTCGCGATGGTGTATTTTTCGTAGCTTGAAGATTTACCGTTTGCAAGATATATTTGTTCTAAAAAATGGAAAATAGCTTTTTTTATTAATTTTGATTAAAAATAGATGGCTAAGATTGGTTCATTGGATCGATGTCAAAGACTAAAATACACTGTTGGTCCCTAAACTTGGCCAAAAAACATTACACTGAACCGGAACTTGCATTTTCAGTCGCCAGTAGTCCAAAGTATGCGTTTTTTTAGGGTAAACCAGTCTCTTGACCCGTAATGCCAAAGTCAACGTTAGATCTCGAGGGTATAATAGACCATACACAATTATAACATGCCTTAGTTAAATCTAACCCATCCCTCAACCGTATTAGTACCAACAACACACAATTATTGTAAATAACAGGAACAAACATTGAACCTTAAATACAAGCAACACACATTTTACCCAAAGCAATAAACAAGAATGGCACAAAACGATAAGGGAAAGGCTTTGTTGAGTTCATTGAGGAAAGAAGATTGCCCAAATGAAAAAGGTTTGGGTGTTAAGAAAGAGAAGGAAGAGGCTGACATCGAGTTATCAAAGGTTAATGATTTGGAAAAAAGATTAAAAATCTGGAAGCTTTGTTTAAATATGTAATACCCTAAAAACCGTTTTCCGAAATTCTGATATAATTTGAATTTTTCCCTAAGTATTATGGGCATTATTAAATAATTAAGACCTACGTTATGTGATAGTTAAATTAGCATGACATTTAACTCAAGTTCTTAAGAAATTAAATTAGCGAATACAACTATTTGTATATATATCCTAAACCTAATTTTGATAAATCGGTACATTTAAGTATCCCTAAGCTACTACATGTCTCTATGACTATTTAACCGAACCTAATATATGTGTCAACAAAATTCGACAACTACATATATATTAATAAGCTTGTCACATGTTTCATGTCATACACTAGACTTGTTTTTTTTCTTCCTGTCATGTACACATATTTTATTTTGACTAAAAGATAAAAGCATAAACTTGGAAAGGATTTGGATGAATCAATTCCCCAAAATCTCGGCTGAATCAACTCTTATCGTCATTTATATTAAATCGAATCTCACATTTTCTTTCTCACTCTGATCTTCCTTTTATATGGGTTAACCAAATATCAAATTTGAAACACTCTCATAAACCCTAAATCCAACCGATCGACTGCTTATTTCTCTCCAAAACAAGCTAGGAAATACGAAGGTAGAGGGGGTCTAAGAAGAGGGTGATCGCGGGAATAATGGTTGAGTCTTTTTGTAATTTGAAAGTTTTTCGGGATAGTTGAGTTGGAGGTTAATCATATTACGTGATTACTTGGTCGTAAATGTTAGCCATATGGGCCGCGAGCAAGGGTAAAAAGGGTACACTTAGTTTGGTCTTGGTTCTCGCAACAAAAATGGGTAAGTTTGAGGCGATCACGGGTTTAATGGATAAGTTTTATGGTGTGTTGAAAGTGTTTCAAGGAAGATCAGTCGGGGGGTAATCACTAGGTATGTTTTCCAAGTCGTGTTGGTTAGCCGTTTGAACCGCGAGAGAGGGTGAAGTTGGCATGTCGGGATGATAAAATAGATAAATAAAATGAAAGATTTTAGCCTACTGTACGTATTGTTCATTATATTTCATGTTAATATTTATATAATTTCTCACTTTTAACCCTCATTTTTAGATATTGGCGCATGCAAACCCTAAACTTTTTCAAGTTGTTACGTTTCACCCTAATCTTTGGAATCTATCATATTTGACCTCTAACTTGTTATATTGTCATATTAAACTTTTAAATTTACCATTTATCATTTATAACTCCTAAGTTTGGCTAATTAATAATTATTACCCTAAGTATTTATTTCGGTCCATTACTAAAAATGAGAATACACTAAATAACTCTAAAAATATTAATACGATTTATATAAGCAATAAGTCCGTTACGACTTAAATGCGCTAAAAAGTATTATACGAACCGTAATCTGTGTAGATTCGTAGGAAAAAGACGTGACGTTATTTCTTCGTGCTCACATTTCCATTTGCTTTCATTTGCTAAGGTACACATATTCTGTCCTTTTTCAGTAAGGGCATCCTTTGGTATTGTTAACCTTTAATGCTATTGATATCCGTTCTGTTATCTGATTGATATCCATTTTATATTCGTTTTGATATTTAATCTGCTATCTCATTCTGATATTCGTTGGTCATCCGTTTAATATGACTCAGTTCAGTATTCGATATGATATGCTTTAGTTCAATATTTGATATGATTGATTTGATATGATTATGTTTGCTCTTGTATTGCCCAGCTTCTGTATTTGTATCCCTAGCCATGGAGGTTCCATGGCCATGTCACTGAGGCACCGGTGGCATGACACTATCTGGGGCGGTGTGATTGGTCCCCGACGTTCCCCTTTTTCTATGTTTGTATGAGATCTCTTTGGCCATTATAATATGTTTTGCATGGAGCGTATGGATGCATCTTATGGAATTTGTATCTGTATCTGTATCTGGTGATTGGTTGGTGTGTGTTCCTACACCCCATCACATTCTGGTACATTGGAGTCTGCAGCTCCATGTACAACTTTGGATTTGACGGTATATGAATTGTGATATGATTATTTGGCCTATTCATGTGGCATGCTTAGGCACTGGGCAATGCACTCCGATCTTATGATATTTGTTATGTGCACTGTTTCAGTATTTTGACTCATATGCATTTCGTATTCTGTTTCGTCTGACATGTTCTCAGCAGGCTCTTTTCCTTTCTTTGTGATGACATAATTGGATCCATTTCTCTTTTTGATTATATTGTTATTGTATTGTTTATATCTGTTCACTGGGCTTTTTAAGCTCAGCCGCACATTATTTTCTCTGGCGGCAGGCAATTTTAGCGGGATGCAGGGATTGAGAGTCGAGAGTAGGAGTTGTTAGAGTCTGACCCTAGAGTTACCCTATTCTTGCGGACTTATGATTCTGGACTTTTGTATTTTGATTTTCTGTTGTTTCATTTGTAATTGTAATCTTTTGGGTTTGTATTTTGAGTCTTGGTTTCATGACTTGGTTTTGTAAGTCTTCCGCTTGCATATATGTTCTGATTTTACCCCATAATGTGACACACGGACCCTTGTCGGGTTGGGGTGTTACAATTATGGTATCAGGGCCAAGGTTTTGTCTTGTTGACCTTAGGAATGACCTGTGAGGATTTGGGTAGACATTAGGCTTCCGGTTGTTTTGATCTTTTCTGATTGTTTTGACTTTTCGCTCGATTTGACTTCGATATTCTTTTGTCTTCACCGATTGATCTTCTTCCTTCCACATTTGATTTTGGTATGTTTTGTCTTCATACATTTGTTTACTGATCGTTTAGATGGTGACTACTCGTAGAGTCGAAGATGGAGGTGCCGACCACAGGTTACCGCAATGATTCTTGATTAGAGGTTTGTGAAGCGTGGTCGCATCCGTTCTTCGCAACCCTGCTGGGACATCGAAATACCGCAGGAGAGAGCTGGACGGGACAACAGGAGGAGCAAAGACGGAGACGAGATTCAACTAACATGCACTCGAAAGGCGTAGAGCAGCATTTAGATATGACCGGCGATTTCGAGATAGGCGGAGAAACTACTACCGGGAGTTTGGGCGATTATTGGTCGCCAGCTCACCATGCTACTAGGTCGTCAGATAGAGAAGAGACGAGAAGATTTCATCTTCTCTGTGTCTTTGCTAGGGCATCGAGCCTATGATTTTCCTGAGAATGGTGGAAGACAGAGTTTCCACGATTCGTGTTTCTTTCATTTGTTTCGTTATGCGTTTGGAGACAGTTCGTTATTCGTTATGTGGTTTGGGTTGTTAGTATGTTTCGTTGATTCGTTTGGAGATTCGGCTTGAAGGAAGTGAGTCCGCAGTTCATGATTCCTTTATTTTATTTTTGCTGGTATTATACCCATTCCGTTATGCGTTTTGATATTCACCTTATGTTTCGGGATCAATGGTACGTCTTCTATTGTTCATTTGAAGTTTGGAATTTATCTACGAAGTTTCTATCGTTTAGCTTTACCTTCGTATTTGGTTCGTATTCATGATTGCGTTTTATGTCATCATCATCCACTCGATATATGTTTCATATCCGCTAGATCAGATTCGTAATGATCTATTTTTTGTCAAAGAACCTGAGACTGTCAGTCAATTACCTTTATTTCTTTTCGTGATTCGATGCGTATTCATTTTGACTTTCCTACTTCAATTTCGAGGACGAAATTTTCTTTTTAGAAGGGAAGAATTGTAATACCCTAAAAACCGTTTTCCGAAATTCCGATATAATTTGAATTTTTCCCTAAGTATTATGGGCATTATTAAATAATTAAGACCTACGTTATGTGATAGTTAAATTAGCATGACATTTAACTCAAGTTCTTAAGAAATTAAATTAGCGAATACAACTATTTGTATATATATCATAAACCTAATTTTGATAAATCGGTACATTTAAGTATCCCTAAGCTACTACATGTCTCTATGACTATTTAACCGAACCTAATATATGTGTCAACAAAATTCGACAACTACATATATATTAATAAGCTTGTCACATGTTTCATGTCATACACTAGACTTGTGTTTTTTTTTCCTATCATGTACTCATATTTTATTTTGACTAAAAGATAAAAGCATAAACTTGGAAAGAATTTGGCTGAATCAATTCCCCAAAATCTCGGCTAAATCAACTCTTATCCTCATTTATATTAAATCGAATCTCACATTTTTTCTCTCACTCTGATCTTCCTTTTATATGGGTTAACCAAATATCAAATTTGCAACACTCTCATAAACCCTAAAACCAACCAATCGGCTGCTTATTTCTCTCCAAAACAAGCTAGGAAATACGAAGGTAGAGGAGATCTAAGAAGAGGGTGATCGCGGGAATAACGGTTGAGTCTTTTTGTATTTTGAAAGTGTGTCAGGATAGTTGAGTTGGAGGTTAATCATATTACGTGATTAATTGGTCGTAAATGTTAGCCATATGGGCCGCAAGCAAGGGTAAAAAGGGTACACTTAGTTTGGTCTTGGTTCTCGCAACAAAAATGGGTAAGTTTGAGGGCGATCGTAGGTTTAATGGATAAGTTTTATGGTGTGTTGAAAGTGTTTCGGGGAAGATGAGTCGGGGGGTAATCACTAGGTATGTTTTCCGAGTCGTGTTGGTTAGTCGTTTGAACCGCAAGCGAGGGTGAAGTTGGCATGTCGGGATGATAAAATAGATAAATAAAATGAAAGATTTTAGCCTACTGTAAGTATTGTTAATTATATTTCATGGTAATATTTATATAATTTTTCACTTTTAACCCTCATTTTTAGATATTGGCCCATACAAACCCTAAACTTTGTCAAGTTGTTACTTTTGACCCTAATCTTTGGAATCTATCATATTTGATCTCTAACTTGTTATATTTCCATATTAAACTTTTAAATTTACCAGTTATCATTTATAACTCCTAAGTTCGGCTAATTAATAATTATTACCCTAAGTATTTATTTCGGTCCATTACTAAAAATGAGAATACACTTAATAACTCTAAAAATATTAATACGATTTATATAAGCAATAAGTCCGTTATGAATTAAATGACCTAATAAGTATTATACGAACCGTAATCCGTGTAGATTCGTTGAAGAAGACGTGACATTATTTTTTCGTGCTTACATTTCCATTTGCTTTCATTTGCTAAGGTACATATATTTTGTCCTTTTTCAGTAAGGGCATCCTTTGGTATTGTTAACCTTTAATGCTATTGATATCTGTTCTGTTATCTGATTGATATCCGTTTTGATATTCGTTTTGATATTTAATCTGCTATCTCATTCTGATATTCGTTGGTCATCCGTTTAATATGATTCAGTTCAGTATTCGATATGATATGCTTCAGTTCAGTATTTGATATGATTGATTTGATATGATTATGTTGGCTCTTGTATTGCCCAGCTTCTGTATCTGTATCCCTAGCCATGGAGGTACCATGTCCATGTCACTGAGGCACCAGTGGCATGACACTCTCTGTGGCAGTGTGATTGGTCCCCAGCGTTCCCCTTTTGTTATGTTTGTATGAGATCTCTTTAGCCATTATGATATGTTTTGCAGGGAGCATATGGATGCATCCTAGGGAATTTGTATTTGTATCTGTATCTGGTGATTAGTTGGTATGTGTTCCTACACACCATCACATTCTGGTACATTGAAGTCTGCAGCTCCATGTACAACTTTGGATTTGACGATATATGAATTGTGATATGATTATGTGGCATGCTTAGGTGTAACATATTGGATTTTATAAACACACTAAACCATAAGATCAAATAGGCGTTCAAAGAGTTCTAGAGAGAGAAAGTTAGAGGTTTAGGGAACTTTAGTGAGAGAAAGAAAAGTCTTATTATGAGCTCCAACTCTCTACCTTGGGAGGTAGAGAGTATTTAAAGTCATTACATAAATCGCCACCTATCGGGTGTGGATCGTGCATACAGATGGGTAAAGACCCGTCCAGTCCTCCACGGT
This sequence comes from Chrysanthemum lavandulifolium, assembly GCA_022545495.1. Lineage (NCBI taxonomy): Eukaryota > Viridiplantae > Streptophyta > Magnoliopsida > Asterales > Asteraceae > Chrysanthemum > Chrysanthemum lavandulifolium. Next base: position 94,022,201 of record CM040244.1, read on the forward strand.
GTTACTTAAACTAAATACTACTTAACTTATAATAATCTACGACTCACGAGCTTTCTAATGATTACATATACTTGAGGTGACCGACTCTTTAATACTTGGATTTACTAAATCCTAACAATCTCCCCAAAGGAGGTCACCTCAAACATATACTAAAATTACATTGAATACAAACAGATATTACATTAAAAATTGTTCTTGCATTCTTGATGTAGTACTTTGCTCAAGCTCGTAGTCATTGATTCTTCTCATTGCATGTTTGGTTAATCCAAGTGGAGGTCTTTTCTTGATCCACGTGATAATGATAATGAGCCGACTCTTGAGATCATCGACTAAAATCAATCTCGACTCATCCATTGTGGTGTTGGTATTATGTGATGTTGTGACTTTCGGACCGACATGCTCACATTCGGATCATGATGTCTTCTCATCGTAGTAGCGGAAGCTTCGTTGATTCATGATATTAGCGGCGTGAAGAAGCATGGAGTGATAATATCGAGTCATTGATGCACTAATCATGTTTTCTTTGGAAATGAATGTGTTGTGTGAGCATGCGGCTATGGATTGACCGCTCCATTACGATCACCGCAAACGTGGGTGTTCCCGCATAAAGCAGTTAGCAATAAAGCACACAAGAGTATCTTTGATCACTTTTGTTGAATTGAGGTACACGCCCACGGTTCCCGTTGATCGATTAGCATCGCTTGCATGATCGTATAATTCCAAAGAATTTCCTTGACGGGGTTTCGCAATGCTCTAGTCGTTCTCAAACCGAACGTCTCAAAGAAGACAACACGGAGTGAGTGAACCAACGAATAGAGATTCAACGATTGATTAAAGAGATTTGAAAAACAATCGTGTATTACTCAATAGAAAATTGTTTTTGCAATACAACGAAGGTTTTAATGAAAATCAATTATCAATCATAAACACCTTTTGATTTGAAATATTCGTACACGGTCGATGTGTCAAGAAAAGAGTTTTGTGCACAACAACCGGTTTTCAAAGGTATCCGTCAATCCATAACTGAACCGAGATTGATTCAAAAGATTGAATCGCCCCATTGTTTCATTCGGTTGTCACATGGTTGATCTATAGAATAGATCTCACATGCCACCTACCGTGAGCTTGTTTGATGTTGGCTCGAAGGCTTTCCATCTTCATTGTGAATATGTTTGCATATCACTCGGATATTACGCAATACCACAAGGATAATGCGTGGGACTCAAGATATAATCTCTCTTTCCACATTGTGTGAAGCAGAGAGTCTTCATTGAAAGTGTCCTAATGAGATTTATTGATGATCTCGTGGCTCTAGACTCAATTTGTGCATATTTGGATCCTGTATCGGAGACTAGGGAAAGGGTCTCCTTCTTCAATATCAACAATCTCTAAGAGAAAGTCGATAGATAATATCGATTCCCCGTGAGAATGAAAAAAGTCCTTTAAAGAGGAACTTGAGTGGTTTGGGAAGTTGAAGTGCGGTGCGTCACCGGTCCATGACGTCTTGTCTTCAATACCGATGTTACCTTGGTAACCACCGATAGCAAATGAATTGAACCCGGTTTCGCCCTAAGGTTGAATAATTGGAGGCTATTTGTTTTCACCCTTTCTCATTCAATTCTTTTCATTCTTCACCCTTCAATTGCTTACCGAGACTTCATAGCTAGAACCTTGTTGGGTTTATTCCAAGACTAGCTCGGTCTCATCCGCACTCTTCCCACATCTCATTTTCTCCTTTTTCAATATACCTAAGGACTTCTACACTATCTAGTAGATTGTCCTGGGTAGATCCCTCCGATTCGGCGGATCATGGGAACACATACCTAACCTTATCATCCTTATATCACCATACATAAAGTAAAGTTGGTCGGTCTATTTGGTATTGTTCATCCGCCATTGGAACCAATTGAAAACCATTTGAAAATCAATCCGGATACTTGTGATATATAATCAAAGTATTTTGTACTGAATTGTTTTGATATTTTTAGAAGAAGAGCTCCCCCTCAACATGTGCATCAAGTATTTGAAATCATTTTGCACACGGAGGCAAGAGAAAGAATTAACTTCTTTGATTACCATTTTCTAAAAGATATCAACATCACTTCTCTAATAAAATCAAGTGGATAAAGCATACAAGGGAAGGATGAGGTTTTCATAAGTTTGCTCCCCCTCAATATGTGCCTTGAGGTTTGAAAGAGTTTTTCACATACAAGAGGGAACATGCACATTGAATTAAATTGATCACGTTTCAGATCTTTGTGGTTTAAGATAGATGCTCCCCCTCAACATGTGCATGGAAAATTTGAAATCGTTTGGCACATGTGGGATGGAGAGCTTGGACATCCTTATAAAACTATTTACCGATTTATCAGATTAAATCCAATTTAAATCACAAATTCTCCCCCGATCACAATTATCAAATCATTTGAGATTTGTGATCTCTGTAGATTTAAATTGATTTTGAAAGCTTTTAAGGAGAATTGTGACTTGATTATGAAAACGTTTTAACTGATAAGGATCGGATTAATACACTTTAAACTCCATTGAATAAACATGCATGATTATCTTTTGAAAACAATTGTATGACAAATAACTTTTTGAAAACAATTGAAATCATTCTCCCCTCAATCAATGACATAAGTTGTTGATTGAGATAGATATTTTGACAAACTTTTAAGTCCCGATGATTATCAAAATAGAGTCCGAGTTATTTTCAAAACAACTAGTTTTCATTAGATAGTAAGGATTAGTTTAAAGAATCAGAGCAAGAAATTTGAAAACCAAGATAAATTATGGCTCGTTCTATATTTGAAAAGCGGTTCTTGCTTGAAATGACAATAAACCATATCTTTCTCTTTCTCCCAAAAATATTTTTTATTTTTTATTTTTATTATTTTATTTTTTATTATTTTATTATTTTTAATAAAATTCGAACAACATCTAAAGTCCGTGTCATTCTTTGAATGACAACATCAAGACCGTAGATATTATCAAATCGAGAGAAACATGACAAAATGACAATATTTTTGAAGATTTTTGAATTTTCAAATTTTATGGATTTTGAAAGTTTTATATTTTTCTATTTGATTTTTAAGGTTTTATAATTTTGTATTTTGTTTTTCAAAAAATATTTACAAGGGATAGATGAAGGAACCTTTACTCCTCTTCTTCCTCTTGAAGATGTTTGAGAGTTTCGGTTGTAGGCTCTTAAGGCCCGATCGTGGAAGAATAAACTCAAAACGTTCTCTAGGAAGAGCTTTGGTGAAGATGTCGCTAACCGGTATTCGGTCCTCACAAAGTAAAGTTCCACCACACCGTTTTCAACTTGCTCCCGATGAAATGATGTCGAATGTCGATATGCTTTGCTCTTGAGTGTTGTACGTTGTTGCATGAGAGCAATAGCACTTTTATTATCACAATACAAAGGGATTTTGTTGAATTCAAAGCATAGTCGATAATCGGGATTTCATCCATAGGATTTGAGCACAACAAGATGACATGGCTATGTATTCCGCCTCTGTAGAGAAATAGAAGTACTCATTTGCTTCTTTGAAGACCACTCACAAGCTTATCACCCAAAACCGAGCACCTCCGTAAGTACTTGACGAGTATCTTGACATCCTGCATGATCAAGATCTGATAGGTCGTTAGTGACATACCGGTGTCTTCGGGTACCAAAGTCCCATATTGATGGTTCCTTGGAGATACCAAAGACCCGTTTAACCACTTCAAGGTGCTTTTTAGTAGGCTTAGCCGGTATCTAGCACACATGCAAACATCGAACAAGATGTCCGTCTACTAGCCGTGAGGTACATCGTGATCCAATCATAATACGATATTTCTTTTGGTCTACCATGATCCCGAGTGGTCCTCATCTAGTTTCGTCGTTCAATCATGGGAGTGTCAATAGGGTCACTAGAATCAAATCCAAATTTCTTTAAAATCTCATTTGCATATTTAGATTGATTTATGAAAATGCCTCCGGACTTTGTGAAATTTGTAATCCCAAGAAAAATGACATTTGTCCTATCATCGACATTTGAAATTTAGAACCCATTTCATTTGAAAACGGTCACACTCATTGGGGTCGATTGAGGCAAAGATGATATCATCAACATAAATTTGAACGTGAATTAAATGTTTGCTCGACTTTCGGTGAACAATGTAGGATCAACTACTCCTTTCTTTGGCCGGTAGATAGAAGAAACTTTGATAGCGTATCATACCATGCCCTTGGAGCTTGCTTTAAACCGTCAGAGCCTTCTTCAAACGATAGACGTGAGTAGGATGCTCGGATTCACAAAGCCTTCGGGTTGGGCGACGAGAGCGACTTCTTTAAGATCTCCGCTCGTAAATGCCGTCTTTACATCCATCGATAGACTACCATGTTCTTCCGGCGGATTAACCAAAAATATTCGATTGCCTCGATACGAGCAACAGAGCAAATGATTTTCAAAGTCAATACCCTTCTCTTGAAGGTATCCTTTAGCAACCAATCGAGCCTTGTTCTTTAAGACATCACCATGCTCATCAAGTTTCACTTTGAAGATCCATTTTAGAGCAATGATCATAGCACAACTGGAGCGGTACTAATTCCCATACATCAAGTCGATCAAACTTATGAATTTCATCTTGCATGCCATTGAACCAAATTGCCTTCATTCATGGTGGTTTTAACATCTTTTGGTTCGATCTTAGAGAGTACGGAGTTGAAGAAGCACCATAAGGCATCGGTTGCAAGTTGTTTCCGTGTTGATACTGGACGAGAGGATTTCCAATGATGTTGTCTAATGGATGATCGTGAGTCCATTTTCTAAGGAGTTCATGTGGCGGTTGTTGAGGGATCGAGGTAGCAGTCGATGTCTCCGAAGAAGATGGTTCGATGATGACTCAGAGCAAATATGTTTTCAAATGGAGCATCTTCGAGGAGTAGCAAAGGGATTAACTTCATCATTGATGTACATTCTAAGATTGATGATTTGTTGATGAGGCGAGTTATCGCAATAGGTGCTTCTTGACTTAATGATATTGAGGCCAAGGATTGACTTCATTCTCGGGATATGAGCACCTCTGTTGTGGAATTGACAGTTCAATAGCACTTGGCTCATAGAGTTCATCAAACATCGGATCAAACAATTTCTTCAAATCATCTTGATTGAAGGTACATATGGAATAGCGGAGAGAAATTTGGTACAAGGATGAACCAATGGACTGCTTTTGAAGTGCGGGTCCGAACTGGGTTGTCCAGAGCCATTTGACCGGTCACTCATCGAACGTAACGTGAATTGTTTCCATGATATTTCGGGTTCTCTTGTTATAGATTCGGTAACCCTTCTTGTTTGGTGCATACCCAACAAAACTCCAATATCTGCCTTTGCTCTTAATTTACCTAAATCTTGACCTTCATTTGTTGGATAGCACAAAGCACCAAACACACGAAGGTAGGAGAGATCAGTTTACATTTATGAATAAGTTCATATGGATTTTTCCATGAGAGGTGTGTATAAGGGAACGATTTTGGGTGTAGCATGTCATGACAATGGCTTGACCCATAGAAACATTGGAACCTTCGAATAAATAAGCATTGTTCTTGCGGCTTCTACAAGAGTTCGATTTAGTCTTTCAACTACACCGCTCATTGAGGAGTTCGTGGAACACTTCTTTGATGACCGATTCCAACACTTTCATAAAAGCGAATTAAGTCTTTGTTGACAAACTCGTGCCATAGTATGTTCGAACAATTACGATTGTATTGTTGAGTCGAACTCAAGTCGTTTGATTAGTTTGATGATGACATATGGAGTTTCATCCTTTGTCCTCAAAACTTTACCCAAGTAAATCGAGTAGTCATCAACAATTACTAGAATGTATTTCTTCCCATTTATCGTTTGCACTCTCATTGGTCCGCATGGATCCATATGAAGGGTATGAAGAACTTCCATTCTGAGTTTGTGGGTTTTGGTTTGTGGGCATATTTGGTGCTTTTACCCAATTGGCAAGTCGAACAAAGATGATCTTTTCATATTTTAACTGGGTAAGCCTCGACAAGATCCTTTCTCGGAAAGGTTGTTTATGGTGCCGAAGTTCAAGTGATTAAGACGGCGATGCCATAACCAAGACTTTGTTTTAGAAGCCTTTGATAGCAAGCGATTGGAGAGGACTTCATCATGTCATCGATAGAGATGGTGTATAGGTTAGAACCTCGAGTACCTCTTAATAATTCTACACCATCAAGTTCTCTAACGAAGCAAGTATGTTTTCTAAAAGCCACTTCTAGATCGGAATCACGAATTGACCAACAGAGAACAGTTGTGACCAAGACCTTCCACATAATATACCCTAAATCACACTTTTACCAACCACATAATCTCCATAACCCATAATAGCTCCAAAATGGTCGTTCCGTATCCGATCGTCCGATGAATTTACTCACGAAGTTCATGAACGATCTGCAGTTGAACACGCACAAGAATGGATAATCGGATAATTGGGATCCCCATGCAAGAATGGGTTCCATTTGTTTAGTAATGATGATTGGAACACCCACATCGAAATAGAAACATTCATATCGTAAATTGAATCAATGAAGTTATTATGAATAGATGCGATTAGTGTCCGATTTGCCCTATTTAAAGTATGTTCACTTCTTAAGGAATAATTCTACCAAGACGCATCCATTTTCTAGTGGGCATTGTCTCGATTAACCTTATGGCCAACGGTATCCATTGATAACCTATCTTACTAAATGTTCTTCCCTGGGCTTCCTTTGTTTTCTAACTTTCTTTCGCTTTGACTTTTGCCTTCTTATCATGATATTTTGCTTTAACAATGTTAATCGGAGATTTGATGACTTTAGATAAAACATTCACACCACATTCATGATTAGTAATGTAATTCAAGCGACATCATTACAAGGTTTTCAAATAGTATCGAATTGAATTAATTACAATACGCCTATGGCAAATACTAGAATCAACACGATTCGCTTTATTGACTCAAACTTAAAGTTCCTAGGTTGGTCTTCTACTCTCTTCCAATGCACATTCTTAGCTTGCGAGGTCCTATCATTCCTTGTATTATCTTGAGACTTTGACATGCTTGCTTTAATGTCATTGATTACTCCTGTAGAGGGAATGGGAACATTAGTTGGTTTTGCTACTCTTTGCATCTCCTGTTTAGATGTGCTAGGATCTGAACTACATGCAGGCACACTAAGGTTCACTTTCTTAACACAAGAAGTGCTGGGATTTGTACTCCTAAAAGGCACACTAGAGTTCGCTTTCTTAACATTGGGCATTGAATGGATTTCATGCTTGGCACTAGGCATAGAACAAGGAATCAAAGGATTAACTTTCTCACCTAAGGACTTAGGGCATATTGTGATTAAGCATTCTAGAAGTTCTTGAGATCGTTCGGCATATAAGCATGCATGCCCAATTGCATTATCAAGTGGTTTCTCTAACTTATCCTCTTCAACAATCTCACGGAGACATTCTAGACTATCCTTAAGGTATGAGAAATATGTTTGAATTGCAAGTTTGTTATTCCTAAGATGAGGGAACATATTTCACGACAAAGCATATTTATTACAAGAGTGAACCTTTGATACACCATTCTCCCATTGGTCAATGGCATTTTCCTTTTACTCTTCTTGATTCTCAATTTCCTTTTGCAATGAAGCTATTTGTTCATTATTTTTGTTACTGAGTGACCTTTATTGATTCAAATAACTCATTGAAATGACGTTTAACCTTTCATTTTCTTCTAGAAAACTTTCGTTTTCCTTTTGTAATGCATTTACTAAGTTTTGAAGATGAAACGTTTGAGAATTCTGAGAATCTAAAGGAGGAGGCATTTGGAAGCCTGTCATATTGTTCGTTTGACCTTTTAATTGAGAGATTTGGGCTTTCAACTTTCGATCGTGTTACAATGAGCTTGAATCTGCTCATCACGTTTGTTAATTTGAAAAGCGCATCAAACTCGGAGCATCCGAGGATGTCTTGATATTTGAGGTTTTGACATTTTCTTTAAGATGTTGATATTTTAGTTGTAAATTAAAATGCTCAACCTCTAGTTTAGAAAATGTTTAACCAAATTGTCGTGATCATTCGGTTCAATTTTCTCATTTAGTTTATAATTAGTCTTTTCAAGCTCAATGACACGATAATGGGAGACTTTCGTGGCAACAGATAATTCATGAAATTGAGAAGCATTAATGGAACAATTTGTAGCGATGAAAACACATCTTGAGCAACACATTCAAGAATAAGAGTCTCATTCAATGTATGAAAGTTCTTCCTCTCAATCTCGTTATATTTTAGTGCTCGCTCATAGTCACTAACCTCAACTATCATTGCATCAAATTCCTTTTCCATTTCTTTAATGTCTAAATTCATTCCCTTTTAAGACTTTCAAAATGATCTTTTAGTTGTTTAAAGAAAGGCATGACTTCGATTAAATAACATTCTTTCGTTTGCTCAAAACCCTTTCCCTTGATTATACCGATGGGTGTGATCCTTTTCTTACAAGTTTTCTCGAAATCAACAAATAGTTGAAAAATAACATATTGACTGATTAAGGTCTTGCTTTTAGTGGAAATAGTCCTAGGAACTAAATGCATTGGTGTATTGGGAGGATACACGATCGTGAAGGCATTTTCCTAAAGGGGTTTGTTACAACAAGATTCTCTCGCTTTTGCTTATCTAAATCCTTTTCCGAACACTTGTTCGGGTGTTAACAACGTCTGAGGCTTAAACATGTTCAAGGAAATCCAATTCTCCTTCTTGTAATCATGGGTTGTGAAATTTATTTTCTTCTCTTTACATTTAGGATCATCTAGTTTCTTGTTCATCTTTTCCTAGTGACTTCATCGATTTCTTATCTTCCTCGGTGCACTCAACGCAACTAGGTTTCTGTCAGGCTTAAGTTTCATTGCCATCATAGAGAACCTTATGAGCATTTCTAGCCTTTTTAATGACCTCTGGATTTGGTTCCTCAACAAGGGGAATGCTATGCTTATCGCTTAAGACTCTATGCTTAGTGATTAAGTGAGCGATCAATGGTATTTCCTTGTACATACAACTTATTTTCAACCTTGTTTTCAAGGTTTTAGATTAGAAAAATCATTCAAAAGTTTTGATTCCTTAGCACCAATTCTTGCTTAAGCATTTTAACATTTTCTTGAAGTTCTTGTTTTTGCTTAGCGCTTTAGAAAGCTTTTCTTGTAAGAAGTTTAACTCTTGTTTTAATACTTCTTCTCTAAACCTACTTTTCTAATAGTTGTGCGCATTTGGTCATCCATTTCACCTCACGGGTGGTCAACTCAAATTTTGCACGTTGTTCATAAATAGCAACACGTTCTTTATATGCATTCGATTCGAGATGATGAATCATCGAGGCACATGCGTTGAATTCATCAAAACATAATCATTGTTATTTAGGAAGATGTTGGTACAATCTCACTTTTACTTTGTTTCACATATTGATCATATGGGACAACATTGATATTACCCATATTTTCAATATCGACTCAATAATTACAGATTGATTGTACCCGTTATGTATCTTTTGCTCATCAACTTCATCGTATAATTTTAATACCTCGAAATGATTTTGTCTTTGGATGGACCACTTGTGATGAGGAAGAGACTTTAGGAGAGACCATTGGAGAAATGCTAGCCATGAAAATGGTTTATGCGATGGGTTCTTCATCGACGTCAGTCGTATGCATCACAATCGGCTACTTCAAAGGCATTCGATGATTATGGTCTATCTCCGAATTGGTTGCTCATCCACATCTGCATCATATGTCTTAGCATTTCCTCGACCAAGAACAACAACTCCTCTTCATCCAAAGCTGCACCATTATCCCGAGCTTGCACAAGCAACATCTTATCCACAAGTACTCGGCATTACGAGGCGTTTTGGCGATGTGCGGTTCCTTACATTGTGTCCTCACCTCCACAATTGTAACATTTGATTGGCTTTGCTTGACCACGGTTTCCATTCCTTCCCTATTCTCGATTTGCATCATAACCTCTACCGCCCACCTCTTGCTTGTTCGTCATCGCCTTTCTTGAATCGGCCGCACCATAACCTTCCCATCTCTGACGGTGGCTTGATTGTGTAGATTGGATGCGCTACGAGATTGTTGTTGGTGTGTGGAAGAGAGTTCATGTTTTGACTAATCGGAGAGCCAGTTGATTAATGAAGTTTCCACGTGTGCATCGGCATCGACTTGTTTGAACATAGGATCAAGAATGAGTTTGTGATTACCATTACCCATGGGTATGACTCGTGAGGCTTTGGTTGTGATTCGATGTTTGAGTAGAAGGCGGTTGAATCATTCGATGAGCTTGTCTCTCCGGGTTGGTTTTGAACCGATTAAGAATCCTTTTTCAAACATAGCATGTCTCTCATTCGAAGGAGGAAGGCATAGAGTTGCTCATAGTTTGTATTCTTCAATCCTTTGGTTAGCTTTACAGAGGTGACAAACTTGTGCCATTCGGGATTCATGTTGTTCACAAACTTTGAGTTCAAATTGAATGTTTGGCATAGTCATTCTAATGTTCCTCATATCATTAACAAGCTTGTGGAATCTCATAGTACTCATAGACACTCTCATCGGTTTCATCTTGAAGTGTTCAAATTCATCATAGAGTTGTGATCCTCTATCTTCCATAGTTAATTGAACACGAGAGAAGCATCTCGACATCATCCCTGCACCGCCTTGGCTTGTGTTGTGATTGATCGACTTGTAGATATCTTTTGGAAGACCTTGAAGTACGATGTTAGAAGCCACGATATCGACATCGAATCTCTTTTTCTCCTTATCATCGAGCTCATCATATGTCTTTGGTGCATCTATTCCATAGATCATTGTTCCATCTTCATTTATATCAACTAGGTCTCTAGTAGTCTCAACCCGATCACGGTCCTTCATCAATGGATTTGAGAATGTTGACTCCATTTTCCTTTCCAAGATAGTACAATCGATTCGTTGAGCCCAAGAGTCGTAGTCGATTCATCAAACATGGGTGGGCGAGTATCCGAACCAACCGCTTGAACATCCTCGACAGCGATGGAGATGATTGTAGGAACGTTGGTAGACATGATGACAGATTAAGCGGGATTTTATAACTCTCGATTAAACCGGAAATAGATTCTTTCACGGATTTTACTAAATCAAGAGAAAACCGTATTATGAGACGAGTCAACCAAGTCGCTAAGAAAACACTGAACCAAGTCGCTAAGCACCAAGTTGCTAGTAAAATTTTGACAACAAGTCGCTAAGCACCAAGTCGCTAAGTTGTCAAGTCGCTAAAGAGCAACTCGCTAAGCACCAAATCGCTAGCAAAATTTTGACAAAGAAGTCGCTAAGCACCAAGTCGCTAAGTTGTCAAGTCGCTAAAGAGCAACTCGCTACACCAAATCGCTAACACCAAGTCGCTAACAAACTTAAGTACAAGTCGCTAACTTTCACCAAGTCGCTACCCGTGGTGGAGACTCCACTAAGTGTCTTGTTTGTCGGCTTGTCTCAATAGACAAGTCGCTAGCTCAACTCGCTAAGGCCTTCAACTACAACTCGCTACCAAATTACAAAGCAAGTCGCTACCAAGATAACTTATCCGTGGCTTAAGTCGCTAGCAAGAAAAACACATAAACACCACTTTTCAATCCAAAAACAACCCAACCACGATGATTCAAGCTTAACAAATCAAAACCCAAGCACATACAATGATTCTAAACACAAAACTACACTCAAGTTTCAAACTTTAACACTAGAAATGATCCAAATGATGCAAAACCGAGAACTTTTTCAAACTCTAAAACCACCTAAAAGTCACTAGAAATCCAAAGATATGTAAGAAATGATCAAACCATGGCTCTTGTACCATTTGTAACATATTGGTTTCATAAACACACTAAACCATAAGATCAAATAGGCGTACAAAGAGTTCTAGAGAGAAAGTTAGAGGTTTAGGGAACTTTAGTGAGAGAAAGAAAAGTCTTATTATGAGCTCCAACTCTACCTTGGGAGGTAGAGAGTATTTATAGTCATAACATAAATCGCCACCTATCGGGTCATGGATCGGGCATACAGTGGTAAAGACCGCCCGTCCTCCACGGTGTTACTTAAACTAAATACTACTTAACTTATAATAATCTCGACTCACGAGCTTTCTAATGATTACATATACTTGAGGTGACCGACTCTTTAATACTTGGATTTACTAAATCCTAACATTAGGCACCGGGCAATGCACTCCGATATTATGATATTTGTTATGTGCTCTGTTTGATATTTTGACTCATATCGTTTCGTATTCATTTAAATGCAGCATGTTCTCGTGAGCTCTTTTCCTTTCTTTGTGATGACATAATTTGATCCATTTCTCATTTTGATTATATTGTTTATATCTGTTCACTGGGCTTTTTAAGCTCAGCCGCACATTCTTTTCATTGGCGACAGGCAATTTTAGCGGGATGCTGGGATTGAGAGTCGAGAGTAGGAGCTGTTAGAGACTGACCCTAGAGTTACCCTATTCTTGCGGACTTATGATTCTGGACTTTTGTATTTTGGTTTTCTGTTGTTTCATTTGTAATTGTAATTTTTTGGGTTTGTATTTTGAGTCATGGTTTCATGACTTGGTTTTGTAAGTCTTCCGCTTGCATATATGTTCTGATTTGACCCCATAATGTGACACTCGGACCCTTGTCGGGTTGGGGTGTTACAAAATATCTTAAGGAAAAGAAGGAAATGAAGGAAAAGGATGATAGGGAAAGCTGTGGGTCTAGCTAAGTGTATGTTTAGATGATAGAAAAGTTTGTAATGATCGTCAACATAAAATCGAGCAATAAAAATATGAGTTATTATTTTAACTGATAGTGATTAGTTGTGCATAGGTAATTATGTTTGACTTAGGGAAGTCAAGCATATTTTAAGTGATAGTGTTTGAGTTAGGGAAGTCAAAGATATTATAAGTGAAATCGATAAAAAAAACCAGCTCTTGCTTTTAACAATGTCGTACTCTGAATATAAGATTGTGTTAGGCATTGTAACTGATACTTTTCCTTTTGCATTTGTAAATAGGTTTGACTTGGCGAAGTAAAAAACAAGAGGTTACAATTTGTGGCATTTGCTAAATTGGTTTGACTTGGGGAAGCCAAAAATAAAGATGTTACAATTTGTGGCATTGGGGTTGTTCAGTCCCACTGTCAACACTAACACCATATCATTTTCTTTCTAAACAATACACCATTGTCAATACAATAATATTTAGTGCTAAAGCATTTGAATTTTCGACACATAGAATATTATAAACCACTGGCTTTGGTTTTGCTGATACAAGGGGCTGTTTAGTTTTGCTGATAGAAAATATACACCCGATAGCACAATACAAGAAGAGATTGAATACTAAAACTTAGAAAATATTTCATCATAATTATAGTTGATTACAAGAACAACAATAACTAGATCAAACCATGATGAACAACAGAACAAAAGAACCATTTTATATAACCTTGTTAACAAACTATTAATCCAAAACAAGCACCCAAAAGGCCCCATTTACCTACCCCATCAAATACCCAAAAGTCAGTCATTATGTTAAGCCATTTTTGCAACATAACCTTCCTGCATACGAATACCATCATCAGTTTCATCAAAAATCTTTATCAATCGAACAAGTAGGTCAGTGTGTCTGGCCTGGGTTTTCTCAACGCATCCAAAATGTCAAGCGCCACACCACGTGGTCCCAAAGCTTCGTTCTCCTGAATTAGCTTCCTACACTTAATGATCATCCTCTTGAGATGGTCAATGCAATTACAAATTAACTTTTTCAAAAACCCTTCTTCTGCAGTCTTTTGCCCAAACCAAACTGCCGTATGATCATGTAAGTTGGATGAAACAGCAACCTCCATGAGTTCATTCAAAATGGGGAAATCTTCCATTGGAAAATATGTGAGGAAAATGTTGTGGATGGGTTTATTGGTTCGCGCGCACAAGTAAATAGCGTCTCAGGGAAGAGACGGTCAAGTGGTCTAAGTGAATTTTCTTTCTCACTTGGTCCCTGAATTTGTCTGGGTTGCCGTTGTCATACTTAAAACTCCCGCCCAATAATTACTTAACTGTTCACAATTGGTCCCTCAATTTGACAAATTATTGTTTGCAACACAAAACCATTGGAAGTTTGACTTTGTAAAGTCAAACTTGCAAAACATATCAATAAACTCCCTAATAAATATTGGCTAACTCATTTGTCTGTGTATTTTAAGTCATTTATATGTAGTGTCTCTTTTTGGGCGCATTTGACTAATGGTTTTGCAATTTTGACTTTAGAAAGTCAAAATGCAAATAGAAAATGAAATTCATCATTTTGAATGTTGACTAACTAAAGTAAAATGAAAATGATAAAATTTTTTGACTCACGGATTGCATTTTTACTTTCTAAAATCAAATTGAAATGCTAAAGGAAGTTTGACTTTCGAATGTCAAACTTGCATCACCAAAATACTCACAACCAACAACATATGAAGAATCTAAATTTAACTAAACCATATACACAAATACCAAATACTTTATGCAAGATGCATTTTCATAGGGTATTCAAGCCACACATAAACTACAACAAGAACTCTACTACGGATGTGAGGGAAGCTTAGTGGAGTTTGAACAGCTTTCTTGCTAACTCCCAATTCATCTTAATATTTTCATACCCATCATCACTCAAATGGCTGCCCCTGATATAGATTATCTTTAGCAATGGGCACGCTAGTATAAACTTTATTAAAGTTAACTCATTCTCTGATCTAGGAAATGATCGAAACATCACACTCTCTAGCTGCCCATGCCTCGTTGTGTATGCAGCCTGCAAAATGAAATAGTATTGAGATACACAAACATGGCAATTTAAGAATGTTTATTTGATACATATGCATTATAGTATTACACTTACTCTAGTTTTTAGCATTTGCAAATTTGGAGATCCACGAATGATTTCAATGGTGAATGATACCATAACAATATTCTCAAAATCCACTCCGGTTAGCTTAAGATTCTTGAGGGATACAAAGGGCACATGAACATTCATCCTGGAATTAACTTCTGCCATCAACTACAAACAAATCGACTTTTCGTAAGTTTTAAAGATTAAATTTCATTACTGCTAGACATTACTTTAACATTCTATAATTTGAAGTGTAAAACTCAAATTCGTCTTACCATGCAATCCTGAAAATCCAATGTAAGGGTCTCAAGTTTTGGAAGACTTGTCAGGTGAAAGATATTGGATATTGTGATTGTCGTCACATGGCTCCAAACACCGAATGACAAATATAACTTCTTCATATTCCTAAGTCTTGCAATTTCCAATAGTCTCCTCGTTTGTAGTAGCACCATTGATTTTAAGAAACTCAAGTAAGGGACCACGAGCAATAAATTCCTAAAATGTACCGCTTTGAAAATTGACATAACACAATTCTAAGCTCAATAGATTTGGAAAACTACTAAAAAATAACAAAGTGGGAAAAGTACAATAATGAAGTTCCAGATGTTGCAACTCCATACGAGAGTAAAGTTAGGTTGTCAACGTAAGTGGTTCACCATACCAGTTTCTAATTGTTAGCTCCTCAATTCCTCCCCGAGCCAAAATCAAAATCCAATCATGAATCTCTTCATAATTCAAGTCTTCTATTACACACACCATTTTGGGCTCTATGGAGAAAACAAACATTCTTATGGGACCTTTAAGCTGAAATAAGAGTCTAGTAACATGCATCCCATTAAACTTATTTGTTAAATAATAAAAGAACTCCTCATCAACTATGACATCGGTGAGCAAAGTCCACTTAAACCTCCAGTTTCTAGCTAAAGTATCGGTTCTCATCGCTTCTTTTATTGGCAAACGATTCAAAATGTTTATGATCAGTATATCTGGCATGTTGATAATATAATCTGTCAATTCAATTATAACATTAGCTCCAAACGACATGGTATTGTTGGAATTTGGTTTGGTTTTTTGAGTTCTGGAAATGAGGATTTAGATTCGGATTTTGATTTTCAGTTGATGGTCTGGATAAGGGTGTGTTATCATGATTAGTAAATGTGTTTGTTGGGTGGGTTTATTGGTTCCCGCGCAAAAAATCTAGTGTATCAGGGAAGAAACGACTAGTTATATAGTCATAATCATATTTGGTCCCTATGGTTGAGGGTTGGGTTAGATTTAACTAGGGCATGTTATAAATGTGTATGATCTATTATACCCTCGAGATAATAACAAAAAACTAACCTTGACTTTGGCATTACGGTTAAGGGACTGGTTTAGCCTAAAAAACGCATACTTTGGACTACTGGCGACTAAAAATGCAAGTTGCGGTTCAATGTGATGTTTTTGGCCAAGTTTAGGGACCAACAATGTATTTTAGTCTATGTCAAATATGTGATCTATATTGATCTTAACACTTTGTGACCGTGATCATGCTATGTGTAAATTCACGTGCATGTGTGTGTCTCATCTATGTGTGTAATTGTAGAAACATGCGATAAACATTATTAGGCTTGGATTGATCACAAATAAAATAAAATAAATAAATAAATAAAAAAATCACCAATTTTCTATGTAAAACAATTTTGTTGGTATAAATTGGTCATGCCCAAATATAAACGGCTAAAAACCTAAATAGCCGAAAAACCGATATTAAATCGAAAAAACCGAACCGTCAAAAATCAAACAATTTCGGTTTTGAATTCTATAAAAACCAAATATTTTGGTTCGGTTCGGTTTTAGCCAAAAACCGACCGAAAGCGTACTCTATACACCCCTATCTGCAAGTATCCATATTTACTCCGCCCGTCCCTGTATAAGAAAAGTGCACACAAGTACTTATTTATGTTAATGTGTTAGCAATAATACCTCAGAACCTGATATTTCCTTTAGTCTTCGAATCAGGTTTAGCTAATTACAAGACCATTATATTCTACACATACAGTTAATTAAATGCCTATGAGTAACTAACTAGCTAGCTAACCTCAAAGGAGAGGACAGAGTCTATGTCTATGGGTAGGGTTGGAGGGATAAGGGTGACCTAACTGACCATTATAAATGCACATGACACTAAATAAGAAGGCTGCATTTGCGCGGAATTGTCATGTGGGCTCGTTGTCTGTTGGCTTGCTATACATGACCACGATATTTACTGATTAAACCTCATTGATGGTTACTCCTTGTCATGTCCCACGACAACACATTCAAATTCAATGCACTATTACACATGTTCTCACCCCTCAGCTCACAAACAGTAAATCTAATGTGAAACTTATGTTTACAACTTACAAATATGATTATATAGCTTTGATATACATATATTAGCTCTGATATATTGTGAGTTGGTGATTGCATTTGAAATTCTTAAGAAGATATAATCATTATAAATTGCTCCTTGAACATTTGAGAATCCAAATTAAGTGATTTTTTTTTATTTTATTATTTTTGTATCCCGGATGCTATTTTCTATAACATCGTGCATAGTGTATACGAAAATAATTTTCAAATTGTACCGGTTAAATGAGTGACAAATTCTGTTAAGATTATCAGCGCGCTGATCTCTTGGTCGTTGACATGATATGTAAGTATTGACAAGCTGATCGATCTCTTTGGGTACTAACATAATTGGCTTTTGGTTTCACTGATTTCAGATTGAGCTAATGGCAAGTAACTCTTTGACCATGATCAAATATGATCAAGCAGTTTCCACTCATGCATATCATGGTAACTATGATTAGCCACCAAGACATCATATATGCAACAACTACATTCAATGTTTACTCGATACATATTAGAAACAGTGAAGAGTCTTTGTACAGCAGTACAGCTAACTTGTCTAAAGTCTCATTTATTTGTTATTACGACATAACTTGAACATATCAGTTGAAATCGTTTTGCCGATCATTTCAATTTCTATAGGAAGCCTTTTTATCATTCAAGAAATTAGGGATATCCAAAGAGAGACAACCCCTTGTGAACAAACCATGCAATGGTCCCCTCAAACAACATGCACAATTTGGATCAATTCAACATCACCCTTTCCTTTTGTGGCTACCATTTAAGGTTTGATTGATACTTGTCCCCAGAAAATTGAGTTTTTATGGTTCACAAATCACAAGTATTGATATAAACACATGAACAAGTAATCGTATTTGAGAAAATGTAATACAAAATAATAAATTAGAAAACACTGCATATCTTTTTGTATTAAGAAACAACATCCCATCTTGTTATAACTCTATTTCTTTGGACACTATTTAATGAAACATTCATGTTTTGCGAACCACCCCATTTGTTTATTGCACTTCACTTAACTGTATTGTACACATATGACATATGCATGCATTTTGGTGAAACAAATGGTGAAACGTTTTATGTATACAAAATCCAATAACAAACAGTACTCTATAAGTCGATATCATGCATGTTGTACCACATACTTCTAACTATTCTATTCGAAATGTTTAATATTTCATTAGTATATAGTTTCCAAGTACATCAAATAAATTTGATTGTTTACATCATTAGGTATCAGTTTCGATATGTATCTCTAGTTACAATCCCATGTTACAAACCGAATCTAGATTTCATAAGCTGTTACCATCAAATTCAGTGTATGATGAGTTATACACAATATTGTTTCCGTACTCACGAGAACTGTTATTTGTTAGTAGTTATATGTCGTCTTTTAAGAGGGAGTAAGGTTCGTCTTGGCGCAAACAACCGTCCCAACACCACTAGAGCGTGTTTGATAAGGCAAATAATCAGAAGATTATGGTTCAAACAGAAATGCTATTAACATTATCTTTCAAGCTAGGGTGTGGTTTCTATTTTAATCTTAAGAACATATTTCTTTGTCTCATTTTCATCCCCTTTGAAATAAATGCATACTAAAAATAGAAGGTGAATTGCACTAAAAAGGGGGTCCGGAATGCCCGCATCTTCATGTGATCATAACATGGTAGTCCCTAATTTCATAAACTCCGGCCCTTTCCTTCACCTAATTATTTAATTTGTTAATTCATTATAAATAAATTCAAACCATCACATTTACGAGTGTACGTTTATTAGTTTTGTATCTATGATATGTTATTAGGTTTTAGAGGCAGCAAAATAGAGAGGTTGGAATGAGATGAATTATATAACGAGTCAAAACGTGTTTTTACTGAACGAGTAATTTTCTACTGAGGTTAGCATGTCAACGTATATGTGTATTTGTGTGTTGTAATCACTACGGTACACATTGGTCGAGTTTTGACTTGTTCGACTACACATTGGTCGAGTTTTGACTTGCTCGACTACGTACACATTGGTCGAGTTTTGACTTGCTCGACCCATTTGTAAATTTCGTTTTATTTCAGATATAATTACAACAAAAGTTTCTTTGTAAGTGATTTTAATTATATACATCAATATCTATTTAAATCTTATAAAAGGTTAACTTGTTATTTTAAGATGAATATACACTTTTGAAGAGACATAGAAACACACTTTTTAAAATGGAAGACAAAAAAATAATCAAAAACTCAATATTTTTATTTTGTTCCTTTTAGATCACTTATCCGTTGAAGGGCTCTTTTTTTTTTTTTTTTTTTTTTTTTTTTGTATTACTATCCGTATCTATTTCTTAGTACCATAGGTTGGGTTCACCAATCTGCTCACATGCCTTAAAAATCTTAACATAAACGATTACATTTTTAGCAAAACCATTCAAACTGTTGGTGTACTTCAATAGTTCAATGGTCAAAGAAAATTAAAAAAAAAAAAAAAAAAAAAAAAAAAAGAAAAGAAAGAAACTTATTCTAAATTATGTAGCTTAATTCAATTAATTTTCAATATTTTAATCATTGGTTCTGTTTTCTGATACTATTATTTATTTTAAAATAAAGCAATATTTGTACTATGCATAGAAACAAAGACAAAACAATTATCAAATAAAGTCTTATTAAATTGATAGAGAAGTGAAAGATACAAGTTGAAGGAAATGCATGTGTTTTTAAGGACCTACTTAGCCACTTAGGTTTAGTAAACAAGTGCATGTTCCTTTTCTTTTGTGCTTATCTATATCTTATAGTCTCATTTTCCAAAGAAAACCATAAACCAAAGCTCTATACAACTGATTTTGCTGAAACAGTCATGTTAATTTATGATTTCACATTTTTCTGCATCGAAATAATTTCTTCACATCCACGACTTTGAAACTACGACGTGCATTAAATTAATAAGTTACAGAATTTTGATCTCTGTTATGCTATATATGTTGAACTTTCAAACTCTATAAGAACATATCTTTTAAACTCTAAAAGAAAATGACTAATGGAAAAATAGTTCAAACTTGGATCAATAAGATAGCTCAATTTTGAAAGACCGATAATCTTATTAATTGATAATCGAGTACAATGTGAAGTGTATAAATACATACAAACATGGGCCAATACAAATATGAGTCCTGATTGGGAGGTACATTAGCATAATAGTTTTATTAGAAGTGATGGTGCATTCACGTTTAGGAACTTTGTAGCGTGTGTTAGATATCGTGATAGAATAGTCAATGAGAACAAGTGGATTGGGATAAAATTTAATGGTTAAAAGTTAAGATATGTTAGCCGTTTATAAGCTTTGTATCCCAAGCCCAATCCAAGTCCAAGTCGTGACCCTTGCCAAGCCCATTAGGGTATTAGTGTAAGGAATATATAAGCCCCCAAAGTCTCGTTTGATGGGTGTCTTGAAATGTGTGTGTGTGTATGTTTTCATATGAAATATTGTTTTCATCTCTTTCCTTTATCTCTAAAAAACATAAGCCTAATATATCATTCAAGTCACCACGTTCTATTCTTCATCTTTCTTACTACTCATAGCGTATTGCTTTGGTTTACGCATAGAGTGTGTTTGTGTCTAAAGTTGTGATACGGTATACGTGATAAAAGGGCTTTACAATTGGTATCAATAGCCTAACAATGGTTTAGGAGTGTTTGTGTTCGAGTTTTGTTGAAACGTTTTCTCCAAGTTTCGTTTTTTATATAAAAACGCAAGCTTTTTGCTTAAAGGTTTGATTTTTACGTGGTTTTAAGCTTAGAGTTGTAGACTTTATTGATATTTAAGTGTTTTGGAAGAAGTTTGTGCAAAATAAATCGTTTGGAATCGTGTTTTTGGTGAAAAAGTAGCGTTTTGCAATTACAGGCGGTTCGGCGAAGAAACATTTTGGTCAAAACCTCTTTTTTGCGCGTAAGAAAGTCAAAACCCTAATCCTGCAGCGTAAGTTTCTACGCGTAAAATTTCTGCTTTCTCGCATAAGCTTTTGGTGCGATTCTTGAGCTTCATTACTCGGTGCTTCCCTCATGGATAAGTTTGTGGAACACTTGACTATGGATATCTTTACTCTGTGATAGTGTAAAGGATTTTGGGAAAACCCTAGATTTACGCATAAGCTAAATCTTACGCATATAATCTCTTACGCATAAGCATTTTCTTCGCCTAAGCTTGTCTTACGCATAAGTAAATCCTACGCCTAAGGATTCTACGTTTAAGTTTTTAGTCTACGCATAACTCTATTGTTACGCGTAAGTTCTGTCTACGCATAAGCATCCTACGCCTAAGCATCCTACGCATAAGAATCCTACGCCTAAGCAACCTACGCGTAACTTCTTCTCTCTACGCCTAAACTCTTTCTACGCTTAAAAAAAAATAAAAAAAATAAAAAAAAAAATAAAAATAAAAATTAGAGAGTCTAAGCGTTCAATTTTGGCGGGAAAATTTGAGTAAAATTTGAATTTTAGAAGTCTAGCGTTCAATTTTTGTGAAATTCAAATTTTGGTATAACTTGAAAATTTTGGTCAAAATTCAAATATTTGGACCCAAATTCAAATATTTTCGGTCAAATTTGGCGTCAAAATTGTCAAAACTCAAAATTTTCATACAACCCTAGAATTGATTTTCTTGAGAATTTCAAATTTTGGGAGAGAAAATTTTACGCCTAAGAACCACGTTCACGAGTCGACTTTTAGCAAAACTTCAAACGGCCATAACGGATTAAACACAACTCCTTTATCGTTGAATCGATCCTACACCAACTTTATCATTACATACCTTCATCAATGGCAACTCAACAAGACATTCATGCAGCCGGTGCCGAAAACCGTCCTCCTATGTTGGAAAAAGGTGGTTATCTTCAATGGACAAGTCGAATGTTTCGCTACATTAAGACCAAACCTAATGGAAAATTGATGATTCAGTCCATTCAGAATGGACCCTTCATACCTCGACAAGTCCAAGACCACGAAATCTTGATGCAACACCTCCCGTCCCACCATTTTCTCGTATTCAATAGGAATCGAATACACCGCAGAGGATCGAAACAAGTCGAAGCGGATGACATGGCAATTCATATTATACAACTGGGTTTACCAAGAGACATCTTTCTTCTTGTGAGCAGTTGTGGCTGCTTTCGATATGTGAAGCGTGTTAGACGACTTTGTCATGGAACATAAATTGGTCAACAAGACAGAGAACAAGTTGCTAACTCGAATGGGAGAAGTTTACATCTACACCAGGAGAATCCATTGAATCTTACTATGGAAGGTTTGCACATTAATGAATGGTGATCGAAACAAGTTGACACCGTAACTATCGTGAGCAACATCAAGTTCTTGAACAATCTACGGAAGAATGGGGCGATATGTCACTATTGTCAATCAAACAAAGACTTACATCAGTGAACTTTGATCAACTCAACGATTTTCAAACAAAACCAAAATGAAGTGAATGAAGTCGGAAAGAAAGATTAGCAAAGAATCACGATCCATTGGCACTCATTGCAAAGACTCGACCTATAGTGAATACACAACAACAAGCTTCATCATCTTCCACTAACAACAACTTGCGTGATACATTCCACAACCAAGTCGGTTTCCTCGACAACAATTCTATCCACCGAACAACAAGTCATTCAACAACAACAATATCCACAATACCAGAACAAGGAATCATGATCTTGAAATTGAACAAGAAGAAGCTTTGTCACATGCTTTTGCATTCTTGGGTAAAGCATTTAGAAGTCGCATGGGTAATCAAAGGTTACATATCGAGTGTCAGTTGGGTGAATGTTGGAAATCGATGGGACGAATGTTGGGAATAAGCGATGGGTAATCGAATGGGAATGTTGCGACTTGATCGTTGGGAATTATGGAAATATGAATCGGGGTAATCAGTTACGTGTTACAACTGTCAAGGAGTGGGTCACATGGCAAGGAATTGTCCTACTGCCGAAAAAGAAGGATCTTGCGTTTCTTGAAAGCTATCTTTGTTGGTACAAAAGGAAAACGCAGGACTTGGTTGAGTGTTGAGAAACATGACTTTATGGCTATTATGGATGATTTGGAAGACCGAGAGGACATCAATGCAAAGCGCATCTTCATGGCAAATCTTGGAG
This sequence comes from Chrysanthemum lavandulifolium, assembly GCA_022545495.1. NCBI lineage: Eukaryota > Viridiplantae > Streptophyta > Magnoliopsida > Asterales > Asteraceae > Chrysanthemum > Chrysanthemum lavandulifolium. The sequence continues at coordinate 94,045,673 of CM040244.1, forward strand.
ACTAAAATGCGACAACCGACTGACGCGCTCTCCGCCATGGCGCCAACGCAGATGTCGAGGTACCAATCATTGATCCATGCTATAACAATGTCATATGTGATGTGTTTACTCATGACGAACATCATTTTGTGGCCTTGACACCTACTTATGATACATACGGACAATCGAGTTGTATAATACGAACTCGAAAATCCAGATGTGGATCCTAATGGAGGTTGTGTGCGCAAAATCTTGAGACCGATGAGGAAACCCGTGCTTATTTTGAAACATTAATCAATAAGCGTGGCATTGAAATTGAGAAAGTTAGAGCGGTCAATCGCGAGTTAAGGCGCGAATGCTAAATTGACCGGCGAGCTTGAGAGTTACTAAGAGAACGCAAGAGCCTTTGAATTTCATACAAACAAAGTATCGAATTAGAAATTGGTTATCGAGATTACTGCTTTAAGAGAAAACAATTGCAAATCAAGTATGACACACTTGATGTGAATTTGAACTTGAAAATAAAATATTTAAACAAGGAAATTTCGATCTTAAAACCAACTTTCTAAACAACATGCAACTTATTCTTATCTTGAAAAGAAGAAGCGATTAATTCTTGATTTTTCAAAAGCGAGAAGATTCTCTTGATGAAATTCTTGATAAAAATGAGGTGATCAAAAGTTGGAAAACTTGCTTGTTACAACAGTCATTCACCAAATCATCAAATATGCTAATTAATCAAGTAAATCCGTATTTTCATACTACTCAAAAATGGCTCTTGGTAACAAACCTCCTTGTTTCCTCAAGATAGCTCGGAAGAATGTTGTGATCAATGGACAAGCGTTGCATGAACCCTTCAATGTTCATGATTCTCTTGAAGCGTTAGAACTATCGATGAGAGTAGATCAAAATGAAACAAAGAATCGGATCTTAAACCAACCGATTATAACAAATGGAACAAAATTAATGGAATTACTTTTGTTAATCAAAAAGAAAAGTCAAAGTTTTCCATAACACCCAGTGTTTCAAACAATGTGTCAACACCAGTTTCAACTCCTGTAGTTGTCTCAAAATCTCTTTCGAAAATAGAACAAATGTCTTCAAATAATCCTTTTAACACAAGTGATGCGAGAAGTATTTTAGACAATGTGAAAACTCAAATTGCGGATCTTCAAGAGACTGTTAAAACTAAAACCAATATTACTACTAACATCTGTTTACTCGTCATGATGACGAAACAAAAGAGTTTTGAAACCCAGTGCCCTCACCGAATGCCATCGGTGCAAGGTAATTCATTTGAACAAGCATTTTTGAAAAAGCGGTGACTTTGTCAAGGACCATAAATCCACAGTAAAGCAAGCTAATGAAAGTGTTGAACACATCAAAGTTTTGGAAAATCTAAATGATTCTCTCTTCAAGATGTTATGACTCTTGATATCATGTCCATTATTTTACAAACATATTACATTGAAGATCATGAAAGACTCCATCGAGACCTCCGCAATTGTTTCAAAATATGAAAAGCTCTTGAAAAACTTGAAAAGAAAACGTGTCCTATTTTAAACAACTTGATCGAAAATCGAGGAATGCAAGTATGACAAATTGTCGTATGAGCGTGCCTACAAGGATATGAAAGAGCAAAATGATCTTTTGAGAGCTCACCGGGAAGTCAAAAGGAAAGGTCATGGATACTAAGTTTGCAAAACCATTGGTGAGGAGAAAACAAATGTTCCCAAACCGGTTTTCAAATCAAAATGTATATTTCTCGAGTTTCCTCCAAAAGTCAATGAGAAATATGATTTATCAAAAACAAATACTCCACGTCTTTGCCTATTAAAGAGAGAATTATCAAAGGTTTTGAAAACTGTTTTGATAAAGAAAAATGTTTACACAGCATTTCTAAGACTAGTACACGAATATGACCAAAAATCCAGTTAAAGAATCATTGTTTCTAACGACATGGTCAACAATCACTATCTAGAAGAAGCTAGGAAAAAGGCACATACTCGAAAAGGCGGAATTTTAGGTGCAACATCTAGGGTGATGAATTCTACAAGATTTCAAGGCACTACTAGTAGTAGTAAACACCATTACCTAGGAACACTCTTCACAAAACTAGGGATTGGCTTGCATCTAAGAGTAGTTGCGCAAAAGAAAATGCTATGCCCTTAGAAAACAACACTAGGAATTCTAAGTCTTTTCGAACAAGAATCAATGTCCACAAGATCAGAGTGACAAAGATAAAGTCAGCATTTTAAACAAGAATATTGAATTTTACTCTACTACATGTAAAAATGTGTCTTTTTAGCTAATCATGATGCATGTGTCTCACAATATCTCAAGAAAGATAATTCTCGTGCCAAGGCACAATCCACTAAGACACCAAATAGAAACAAGCCCGTCGATAAAAGGCGAACAAAAAGACACCTAATAGGTGGATCTCTTGGGACGTAGTTTTTCTAAAATGAGTCTTCCACGCATCGATAAGAAAACAACTCCTAGATCTTACCTTGGGTGGAAACCTACGCAAAGTTTTCAACAAAGTAGGTCTTAGATGGATTCCCACAGAAAGATTTTGATACTTGCACCAACACGATAATAGTGACAATCATCGGGATAAGGAAGTAGAAACCATTACAACCAGCGATAGTGAACACCCTCGGAGTGAGGAATCAAATACTTCTAACAATGTTATTTGTGAAATCTCTTCGTCTTTGGTTGCGTGAATCAAATATCTCGAACCCGACTCTTCGAGAGGTTCCAACTCTGTAAACTCTTCTATTCATTCTCTATATCTTCTATTTTGATTTTCCTTTCTCTATAAAATCAAAAACAAAATACAAAAATATAAAATTTTTCAAAAAATTCAAAAACAATACAAAATCAAAAATCCAAAAATATTCTTCTCACGACATGTCTCTCGTATAATCAATATTTTGTACGTATCTAGAAATGTCATTCAACAATGATACGGACATGTACATATGCTTGAGCGAGAGTTCTTTAAATGTTTTTCTAAAACATGTCGTTTCTCAAAATTTCTTCAATTAATGGCTTTCGTATACTTCAGTACGAAACCCGGACTAAAATGATGACTTTTGATTATTTCAAATCAAAACTCGTATTTTAAAGAAAAATCAAGTGTACGCTTGATGCTACATTTAAAATCGGTGATAAATCATCATCATCTTGAGCACTTTTAAAGATTGTTCAAAAGATTTTCAAAATCTTTCAAAATATTTTGTGCTCAAGATAACTCCTCAAAACCCTTTAATTGTTTATGCTTTATTAAAGGGGTATAAAACAAAAATGTTCCAAATTCATACTTAAATCAAATCCGTTTGTCTCCCAAAAGATTCTAAAATGTTTTTTAATCCGTTGATATCAAAATATCACGAATATGCTATTTTGAGGGAGGAGACGTGATTAAAATGTGATCAAAAGTTTAATGATCATTGTTTGAATCTCAAAATGAGCTCGACTCGGTTGAAACCAATGAATTGACGAGGAATCATGTACCATCTCGAAACTTTCTATGACTTGACCGGACGGGTAATAATTTCAAGCTAGTTCTCTAGTGATGTAAGCGTGTCTCGAATCGGTCTTGTTCATTTAAAGTCGATCAATTCAAAAGTGCGAACTCACCCTCATGTGCGATTTACATCAAAACATATAAGCACATGTGAAGGGGAGTGTTTACGAAAATATAAAACTCACGGAGTGTTTTAAACATGTTTTCCATCATAAACACTCCGAGAGATTTTCAAGAAAAATGGTTTTATAAACAATAGGGCGATCATGGGTTATAAGGTGTCTAAGGATAGTAAATCCGTCCTATGATCCACGAATCGGAGGGATCTACCCAAGGACAATACCCATAGTTAGTATTAGAAGTCCTAGGAATGATTGAAAAAGGGAGTAATGTGAGAAAGGAGAAAGAAGGGTTGAAGAATTAAAAAGAAAAGTAAAAGAAAGGGTGAAAAGCGACCCTCCATAATCAACCTTAGAGTGAAACCGGGTTCAATACATATCTTACTAGTTGTCACTTAGATGACAACGGTATTGAAGACAAAGGCGTCATGGACCCAAATGGCGACCGCACTAAACCTTCTAGCTACTCAATTACTCTTAAAAGGTTTGTTTCATTCTCACTAGGAACCCTACATAATCTATCGACTTTCTCTTAGAGATCGTTGATATTGAAGAAGGAGACCTCTCCTCTCTCCTTAGGAAATCAAAATGCACTTATTGAGTCTAGAGCCACGAGATTCATCAAAGATCTCATAGGAACACTTTACATGACATCGCTTGTTGTTCATCAATAAGAGCACAAGTGATATATTCTAGAGTCCTACGCAGTCCTAGCAATCTGCTAGAACTTTTATGAGAAGTTTCACATCCGTGATCTTCATTGATTGAATGGAAACTCTGCCGGGTCAACATCAAGCGACCTGACAGCGGTGTCACTTCGGTAACTCCCGTGGATTACGCTTAGTGTGTCTCAAATGGTCTACGATCGTGGGGTGATGCTTGGTGTACCTCGATGACTCATCTGAGCTCAGATGTGCTGTATATCGCGTTATCTCACTTGTGGGACTCAGTTCAGAGGCGGCCTTTGTAAGAATTAGAGACGTGTTTTCACACTATCTCATCAACACCTCGAAATTCAAACTTGTAAGTTAGGAATCCGCTTATTACTAACTTTGTTTTATGTTTTCTTATGGAAGCTCGGAGTGGATTGATCGTCAGATTCTCCACATGCTCATACCAACAACACATGAAAGTTCTCATCAAAATCAAAGGCAACACAAAGTTAAAGATGATTCTTCGTCAATGTCAAAGAATCTACAAAGTTTAAAGACTAGAGAACTACATCATTGGTATCCAAAAGACAAATAGAAGTGTGAGCATGGTGGAGAAAGGCGTGGAGATACCTAACCAACAAAGTTGACAACGCAGACAACCACGTTAAGCGATGACAAAGCATGAAGGAACAAAGAATCAAGACTATTCTATATCTACACACAAAGTTCAAGCTCGAGAAAAGTAAAGACCTATACAAGTGGAGCATCTTTTGAATGACCACCGCCAGGGGAGATTATTAGCCTTAATAGTTTTTATTAAAAGTGATGGTCATTCACGTTTAGGAACTTTGTAACGTGTGTTAGATATCGTGATAAAATAGTCAACGGGCTCGTGGATTGGGATAAGCTAATTAGTTAAAAGTTAAGATATGCTAGCCGTTTATAAGCTTTGTATCCCAAGCCCAATCCAAGTCAGTCGTGGCCTTGCCGAAGCCCGTTAGGGTATTAGTGTAAGGAACTATATAAACCCCTCAAAGTCTCATTTGAGGGTGTGCTAAGAAATGTATGTGTGTGTGTGTTTCATATAAAATATTGTTTTCATCTCTTTCCTTTATCTCTAAAAGCATACGCCTAATATATCATTCAAGTCACCATGTTCTATTCTTCATCTTTCTTACTCATTCATGCGTAACTGCTTTTGGTTTACGACATAGTGTGTTTGTGTCTAAAGTTGTGATAAGGTATACGTGATAAAGGGGCTTTCTGAGGCCTAAAGATATACTTAAATTCATGCCTAGATTTGGGTGACATCATCCTAATGGGCTGCGGCCGAGGACCCATTTTTCACAAACCATCAGGATCATGCCACACATGTTTAGGCATGAATTTTGGCACATAATTTAGGTCTCCAAATCATTTTCTACAAATATACTAGGCAAGCTACAATAATCGGGATAAGCCCATAAATATAATATGCTAACGTTACCCAGCAGTTTGAGCGGAAAGGACCGAAACTCAAGATGGGTGAAACTCGTCAAACAAGGCGATGAGGGCAATACTTTGGTGAAGATGTCCGGATCTTGATATCGCGATAGAACATGAAGAACAGACATGACCCGTAGCTACCAAGTCACGAACAAAATTAATGTCGATCTTTATATGCTTCGTGCGTTGATCTTGCATGAGATTAGATGAGAGAAAGGCGACACATAACGATGAAGTCTCGACAATGATATTAGCAACACCGATACTCGACCTCGGCCTAGACCGAGAGAGAGTAAACTAGCGCTTGGAGGACCAAGAGGCGGGGTTGTTGCCAAGAAAAACACAATAACGGATGTAAACCTACATGTAGTAGGACAACCACCCAATCGACATCCGAGTAGGCAACTAATGATGGCGTCGATGAAAAATAAAGTCGTAAACCATAGTCCAATGTCCCAGAACATAGCGTAAGATCCTCTTGAGAGTAGAAATGTGGCTCTCGGATCATGCGTGAAAAAATGAACTGTTGAATCGCATAAGAGATGTACGGTCTAGTAAATGTCGACATCTTGGAGCACTTTCAAGGCGTGATATAAAATGGGGTCAGATACATGATCACCATCAGCTGCAAGTTTTGTGTCGGTATCAACAGGAGTCCGACACGGGTTACAAGTGAGCATATTAGAACGCTCAAGGATCTCAGTAGCATACTTCTATTGAGAGAGAAACATCCCCGAAGTATTGCGCGTCACATAAATTCCCAAAAAATAATTAAGAGGGCCAAGATCAGTCATGGAAAACTCTGCATGAAGAGAGGAAATAACCTTCTCTAAAAGAGCAAGTGAAGATACAATCATAACTATATCATCGACGTATAATAACAAATAGCGATATTAGAACCACAGTCGATAAATAAAAAGCGATGAGTCACACCAACTATTATAAAACCCAGTACGAGCAGCATAAGTAGAAAACCGCTTAAACCAGGCTCGAGGATCCTATTTAAGCCCATATAACGATCGTTGAAAAAGACAAACATGATCGGGATGACGAGGATCCCAAAAACCAGGAGGCTGATGTATATAGACAGTCTTCGATAAGTAACCATGCAAAAAATGCATTCTTGACATCCAGCTGATGAACTGAACAATGTCTAGAAATGGCAAGACTAAGCACGGTGCGAATAGTAGCTGGTTTGACAATCGGGCTAAGTTTCTCGTCAACATCAATACCTGTAGTGTACTGTCATTCGCCAAAAGGCGAGCCTTTTAGCGATTAAGACTCCGTCGAGAAAAGTGATATTGAGGAAAATCACTTGTGATATTTAGAATGTCACTTGTGATTCTCAAATCGAATATCATAGAATATCACTTGTGATATTCAAAATATCTCTTGTGATATTCAAAATATCTCTTGTGATATTGAAACGTATAAAATATGCGAAAAGCGATCGAAAACATATAAAAGCAGATGAAAGCGTATGATTACGGAAGAAAACATAAGAAAGCGGAAGAATACGTATGAAAGCGGAGGAATACGTATGAAAATGGATGAAAGCGTATGAAAGCGTAAAACACGTTTGAAAGCGGACGAAAAAAAAAAATGGCGGCGTTATGATAAAATAGGCGAAGCGTGAAAAGCATGAAAGCGGACAATACGTTGAAAAAGAAGAAAGCAGGATGGAAACGTATGCAAAATGGACGAAACGTATGAAAGCGAAAAACGTATGAAAGCGAAAAAACGTGAATTAAAAATAAAAAAATAAAAATAAAGCGTGAATTAAAAAAAGCCAAAAAAGTTTGTCGAAAGTATATGAAAGTGTCAATCTATTGAAAGATAATTAAATCTTTCGTCGCGATGGTGTAATTTTTGTAGGTTAACGGTTTATGGTTTGTGAGATCGTAATATTTTAAAAAGAAGTGAAAGTAGTTTTAATTAAAAAAAACGTGGTTCAAATTTTCACTTTAGGTCCATATTTTTTTTCTTTTAAATCTTGTCTCTAATGATTTGTATGGTTCATATTTATCTGTAAATTTCTTTGTTTTTCTTGACCTCAAAATAACTCGACTCAAGTCATTATATTTCTTCACTTACTGTCAACTTTAATTGAGATATATCGGCAATGAAAAACACTTGAGCTTCTATTGAAATAATCTATATTGTGTATCAAAATCATGATGATATTATCTAATGAAAAGGATCTAGTCTTAATTGAGATATATCGACAATGAAAAACACTTGAGCTTCTTTTGAATTATTCTCTTTTGTATATCAAAATCATGATGATATTATCTAATGATGATGATTTAGGAATAAATATCTCAGACGGTTGACCCACGACCGGTCAATGATGATATTATCTAATGATAATGATTTAGGAATAAAAAGGGGATCATTTTCCCATTTTCTTATTGGTCAAATGATTTTTTAAGTTAAGTCAAAACTTTTCGAAGATAGTTGGTCTTAAATTTTATTTGTGCATGTAAGTGTAAAATTGTAAGTTTGCATAACGTTTACAAGTTTATTAGTTTAGCTCATTCCACACTGTGTTTTCTATTATTTTTTTTAAGAGAAAAAAGAATGTAAAAGGAAGTATAAAACGTGTTGTGAAAAGAAAATGAAATATTGTTAAAAATTTATTAGTGTTCTTGAGTTGCTAGAATAAAATGAAAAAAGTGATGAAAAATGTTATTTGACAATCTTAATGATGTATCTTTAATTGATACTTACGTTAAATTAAATAAAAGTCAATGTAGTCATAATAAATGCATTAATTTTGTGCCATTCATTTAGGGATGGCGTCATGAGACTCAAACCCGATCGAGACCGAGAGGATTGACCGAGCGGAAGAATTGCGGTCCGATTACCGGTCGAATTTTTCTTTATTTCGATTAGGTTCGGTTCGGTCCGGACCGGCCTTACATAAACCCGACTATTATGCCTTCTTAGGCCGGGCCGACCAAGACGGACCTCTTGAAGGATAGGACGAACAGGACATCAGCACCGAACACATTCGGTCCAGTCCGTGGTCTAAAGTTTTGGCCATTGGTTCGATCTCGGTCCCATCCGATTTTCGACCGATGATCACCCTACACTCACTTTCATCCAAAAATGAGATAAAAGTTTACCCACCACTTTACTTCCCTTTCCATACTTTACTTTCACTTTCTCTTTAATAAAACTTAAGACCACACCATTTCTTTTTTTCTTTTTTTTGCTTTCTTCGCTTAGTTTCACTTTCCACCCCAATCATAATTTGAGAACACAATATTAATTGTTAAGACAACAACAACCCATATAAATACGAGTCATAAATATCAAACTTGAAACATTATATTTAAATGTGCTAATGTTTTGAAAAAATATCATACTTTTCACTTCCTCTTTTTATAGGTATCAATAAAATTCTTTCCTTAATGGCACACAAATATTAACGGTTTAACCTTTGTGAGTAGTGAAAAGTCATGATGACCATTTTACCTTGTGGCGTTGCGAAAATTGCATCACATACTTGGTTAAATTGCATAAATAGTCTGTAGTTTGGGAAATTGCATTCACTTGTCCCTACACTTTTTATCCACTCTGTTAGGAATTAGAAAATTCGATCGTTAAAGTGTCGGTCACCTCAAGTATTTGTATTAGTTAGAAAGCTCGTAGTCGTAGTCGAGTTATGTTATTAAGTAGTTTGTTAAGTAACACCGTGGAGGACGGACGAGTCTTTACTCCATGTGATGCCTGCTCCACACCGTGGGTGGCGTTTATTTGTAAGACACTATAAATACCATCTACTCTCCGGTAGAGGGTTGGAGCTCAATACCATTTTCTTTGTTTCATAGTTCCCAACTCTCTTCCTTTCTCTCTAGAACTTTCTCTCTAAACATTTTGGTGCGCCCATATGATATTGGTATGAAGTGTTTGTGAAATCCTATATCTTACAATTGGTATCAAGAGCCGTGGTTTGATCACTCATCTTCATGCTCTTTGTTTTGGTTGATTTCATAAGGTTTTGGGGTTATAAGTGTTTAGGAGAGTTTGAATCATTGGACAAATTCTAGTGTTAAAGTTTGAATTTTGATTGTACTTTTGTGTTTAGGGTCATCATATGTGTTTAGGTTTTGAATTGGAAGGCTTAAATCATTGTGGTTTGGTTGTTTTGGTGATAAAGTGGTTGTTTTGAAAGTTATGCGAAGCGAGTTGAGCCACGGAGTTGAGTTTCTTGGAAGCTAGTTGCTTTGTTATTGGAAGCGAGTTGGTATATGCGACTTGGCTATTTAGCGAGTTGACTCTTTATGCGACTTGGGTTCTAAGCGAGTTGTTTCTTTAAGCGACTTGAGTTCTAAAGCGACTTGGCTATTGCGAGTTGATTCTTTAAGCGAGTTGTATTGTCGTGAGTGGTTTTAAGCGACAGTGATTAAGCCAGTTGTCTCTGTATGCGACTTGTCTATTTAGCGAGTTGATTCTTTTAGCGACTTGAGGTTTAAGAGACTTGTCTTCAGCGAGTTGACCGTTTTAGCGAGTTGATACCAAAGCGAGTTGATTGTTTTGCTACTTGTCTATTGAGACTTGTCACTTCTTCGTGCTACATTTTACGGTTGTTCTTTTGGTTTAGTAAAATCCGTGAAAGAATCAATTTCGGTTTAATCAAAGAATAGTAAAATACCGTAGAACTTGTAATCATGTCAAACATCGTGCCTACTATCGTTTCTTACGTGGCGAGGGCGTTCAAGCACTGGATCGGATACTAGTCCACCCATGCTTGATGGAACTAATTATGACTCATGGGCTCAGCGAATCGAGGTTGTCTTGTTTGGGAAAGGAAAATGGGGTCAACATTCTAAAATCTATTGATGAAGGACCTTATCATATTGAGACTACAAGAGACATAATTGATATCGCTGCAGATGGAACAATGATCTTTGGATTGGACGGACCAAAACGTATGATGAGCTCATTGATAAGGAGAAAAGAGATTCGATGATGATATCGGGCTTGAACATTATACTTGTGGTCTTCCAAAGATATCTACAAGCTTATCAATCACAACACCGAAGCCAAGGCGGTTTGGGATAATGTCAAGATGCTTCTCGGGTTACGAATTTACTAAGGAAGGCAGAGAATCACAACTATATGATGAGTTTGAGCACTTTAAGATGAAACTAGAAGAAAGTATATATGAATATTACGTGAGATTCCACAAGCTTGTGAATGATATGAGGAATATCAAAATGACCATGCCAAATATTCAGCTGAATTCAAAGTTTGTGAACAACATGAATCCCGAATGGCACAAATTTATCACCTCTGTGAAGCTAACAAAAGGACTTAAGAACACCAACTATGAGCAACTTTATGCCTTCCTGCTTCAGAATGAGAGACATGCCATGTTTGAGCGAATGATTATTGATCGGTTCAAATCTAAGCAGGAGAATCAAGCTCATCAAATGACTCGACAACTTTTACACCAATGTTGGAATTTCCACCAAAGCTTCTCAAGTCATACCGGGTAATGGTAATCGCAAACTCATTCCCGATCCAAGGTTTAAGCAACGATCTTGATGCGGTCATGGAACACTTCATCAATCAATGGCTCTTATAACTGACCCTTACTCCACATACTAACGGTCTTCACACTAACAATGAGATCGAGCGCATCCAATCTACACAATCATCTTTGTTGTTAGAGATGGAAAGGTTATGGTGCAACAAGTTCAAGGAAGGCAGTATGAACAGGGAAGAGGTGGAGTTGGTGGAGGGTATGTGGCAAATCAGAATCGTAGAATAAATGCCAATCAGGGGCAAGTGAAGCCAGTCAAGTGCTACAACTGTGGTGGTGATGGACACATTGCAAGGAACTGCACATCTCCAAAACGCCCTCAAAATGCAGAATACTTCAGAGACAAGATGTTGCTTGTGCAAGCTCAGGACAATGGTGTTGCCTTGGATGAAGAGGAGTTGTTATTTCTTGCAGAAGGGAATGCTAAGACATATGATGCAAATGTGGATGAGCAGCCAATTCAGGAAATATGTCACAATCATCAAATGCCTTTCAAGTTGCCGATTGTGATGCATATGACTCGATGTCGATGATGGACCCATCGCCTGAGACAATCTTCATGGCTAGAATTTCTCCAATGGTCTCTCCAAAGGTCTCATCATCTAAGCAAGTGGTCCATCCAAAGAATCAATCATCTCGGAGGTATTAAAATTATATGATGAAGTTGATGAGCAAAAGATACATGATAAAGTGCAATCACGTGAAACTTGTGAATCAGATATTGTTGATATGGGTAATAGTAATATTGTCCCATACGATCAATATGTGATCCAATGTAAAAATGTGATTGAACCAAGTGATGCATCTTCTGCAGTCAATGACAACTATGTTTTTATGAATACACTCCATGTGCCTTGATGATTACATTATATCCGAACTTAATGACTATAAAGAACAAGTTGCCATTTATGAACAACGCTAAGTTTGAGTTAACCACTCATGACCAGAAATGGATGACCAAATCGTACAATTATTAGAAAAAGTAACTTTAGGGAAGAAATACTAAAACAAGAGCTAGATTCCTTAAAAGAAAAGCTTAACAAAGCGGCTAAGAAAAACAAGAACTTCAAGAAAATGTGAAAGTGCTTAGGTGAATTTAATGCTAAGGAATCAAAACTTTTAAATGAATTTTCCAACCTAAAAACTTTGAAAAATAAACTTGAAAACAAATTATGCGTACAAGGAAACACCATTCGATTGCTTCATGGTCACTAAGCATAGAGTTCTAAGTGACAAACATAGTATTGCATTAGTTGATGAACCAAACCCCGAGGCTTGTAAGAAAGCTAGAAAAGCGCGTAAGGTAATTTATGATGGCAATGAAATCCTTAAGCCTAGACGAAACCTAGTTATTGAGAATCTTGAGGAAGATAAGCAGTTAGAAGAAATCACTAGAAAGAAATTGGATGAAAAACTTAAGAGCCCTTCATGCATAGAAAAGAAAATCGGTAATAAAACACCCAACTATGCTAAGGATAATTGGATTGCATTTAACAAGTTTAGACCTCAAACACAAATGACCCTTGAACAAGTGTTCGGAAAAGGATATGGATATGAAAAAGGCGATGAGTTTGTTGAGCAGAATCCCTATGTAGGAGAATGCCTCCGCCACTGTTTATCCCCCAATACACCAATGCATTTAGTTCCTAGATCTATTCCTACTAAAAGCAAGACCTTAATCGGTCGGATGTCATTTATCAATTATTTGTTGATTTTGAGAAGACATGTAAGAAAAAGATCACACCTCTTGGGATAGCGAAGGGTGAGGGTTTTGAGCAAACTAAAGAATGTTATTTAATCAAGTCATGCCTTTCTTTAAACAATTAAAAGATCAATTTGAGAGTCTTAAAAGGGATGGATTCGAGAAATTAAAGAAATGGAAAAGGAATTTGATGCAATGATAGTTGAGGTCGATGACTATGAGCGAGAATTAAAATATAATGAGATTGAGAGGAAAAACTTGCATACCTTAAATGAGAATCGATTTGAATGTATCACTCAAGATGTGTTTTACATCGCCACGAATTGTTCAATTAATGCATCTCAATTTCATGAATTATCTCGTTGCTCTTAAAGTCTCCCATGATCGTGTCATTGAGCTTGAGAAAACTAACTCTAAATTGCATGAAAAAATTGAGCGGGATGATCATGATAATCTGGTGAAGCAGTTTTCTAAATTGGAAGTTGAGCATCTTGCTTTGCAATTAAAATATCAACATCTAAAAGAAAATGTTAAAACCTCAAATATCAAGACATCCTTGGATGCTCTGAATTTGATGCGCTTTTTGAAATCGACAAAACGTGATGAGCAGTTCGAGCTTATTGTAACACGATCGAGAAAATGAGAACCAAAATTTCACAATTAAAGGGTGAAAAGAACAATGTGATAGGCTCCTAAATACCTCCCCCTTTAGATTCTCAGAGTTCTCACCTTTCATCTTCAAAACTTGGTTAATATTTTACAAAAGGAAAATGAGAGTTTTCTAAAAGAAAATGAAAAGGTGAAACAACATTTTAAAGAGTTATATGAGTCAATCAAAGTCACTCGTGACAAGAACAATGAGATAATAACGTCTTTACAAAAGGAAATTGAGAATCTGAGGAGTCAGGTAAAAGGGAAAATGCCACTTGTGTTTAATGAGAATGTTGCATCAAAGTCATCTGCAGACTGAAAATATACTGTGACAGTTAAATACATTCCTCCTCATCTTAGAAATAATGAACTTGCATTTCATAACTATCTCACTCACCTTAAGGATAGTCTAGAATGTCTCCGTGAGATTGTAGAAGAGGATTTCATAAATAAGCCACTTGATAGAGAAATTAGGTTTGCTAGAATGTTTAAGAGCAACTTGTCCTAAATCCTTAGGTGCGAAAGATAAAGTCGTGATACCTTGTTCTATGCCTAGTGCTAAGTTTGCAACCCATTCTATGCCTAGCATTAAGAAAGTGAATTTTAATGTGCCTTGAACTAGCTCGGATCCCAAAGACTTCTAAACACAGAATGCACAAGGTAGCCCAACCAACTAATGTTCCCAAAATTCCCTCTACAGAGTAATCAAGGACACAAAAGCAAGCGGGTCAAAGCCTCAAGCAATACAATGCAAGATAGGACCTCAAGCTAAGAATGTGCAATGGAAGAAAGTGAAGATCACCCTAGGGACATTGAGTTTGAGTTAAATAAAGCGAATCGTGTTGATTCTAGTATTAGCTATAAGCGTCTTGTAATTAATTTGAATTACGATACTTTTGGCAAAAACATGTAATGATGATTGCTTGGTTTACTTTCTAATCATGTATGTGGTGTGAATGATTTGATTAATGTCATTAAATACCCCGATGAGATAGTTAAAAATCAAGCTAAGAAGGCTAGAAAGCATTGGCGGAAGAAGGTTAGAAAACATTGGAAACCCACAGGAAGGAAATTTAGCAACATAGGTTATCGTGGATACCTACATGCCGCAAATTCAATCTTAATAAGATGTGCCCTAAACTATCTAGATCAATGCCCATTAGGAAATGGATGCCAACCGGTAGAACTATTCCTTTAAGAAGTGAACATACTTTGAATAAGTCTAATACGGACACTAGCACCGCATCTATCCCGATGATTCCATTGTTTCTACTTCGATGTGAGTGTTCCAATCATCGTTACTAACCAAATGGAACCCATTCTTGCATGGGGATCCCAATTATCGATTATCCATTCTTGTGCGTGTTCAATTGCGGATCATTCAAATTGTTACGTGGTACCGGACTCAGTTGCTCCAAGCATATGACCGGAGAGCGGTCGCGGCTCATGAACTTCGTGAGTAAATTCATCGGGACTGTTAGATTCGGGAACGATCATTTCGGTGCAATTATGGGTTATGGAGACTATGTTGTAGGTGATATTGTTATCTCCAAGGTATATTACGTTGAAGGTCTTGGTCATAACTTGTTCTCTGTTGGTCAATTCTGCGATTCTGATCTAGAAGTTGCCTTCAGAAAACATACCTGCTTCGTTAGAGAACTTGTTGGTAAGGAACTTTTAAGAGGTTCACGTGGTTCAAATCTATACACCATATCTATCGAAGATATGATGAAGTCTTCTCCAATTTGCTTCTCACAAAGGCCTCTAAAACAAAGTCATGGTTATGGCATCGCTGTCTCAATCACTTGAACTTGGTGCCATCAATGATCTCTCCGTAAAGGACTTAGTTGTAGGTTTACCTAGACTCAAGTATGAAAAGGATCATCTTTGTTCGAGATGTCAATTGGGAAAAAGCAAGAAGTATGCCCATAAACCCAAACCTACAAACTCATTCATGAAGTTCTTCATACCATTCACATGGATTTATGGACCCATGAGAGTGCGAGAACATTTACGGAAGAAATATGTGTTAGTTGTGGTTGATGATTACTCTCGATTCACTTGGGTTAAGTTCTTAAGGACAAAGGATGAAACTCCGGATATCATCATCAAACTTATCAAGCAAAGAATGTTCGACTTAACAAAGCTGTCAAAATCATCCGAAAAGACAATGGAACCGAGGTTCGTCTATAAAGAACTTAGTGAGTTCTATGAAAGTGTTGGAATTAGTCATCAAAGAAGTGTTCCACAAACTCCTCAATGTAGCGGTGTAGTTGAAAGACAATCGAACTCTTGTGGAAGCCGCAAGAACAATCTTGATTTAATCAAAGGTTCCAATGTTTCTACGAGGTGAAGCCATTGCCATCGCATGCTACACTCAAAATCGATCCCTAATTCACACCGCTCATGGAAAAACTCCATATGAACTTGTCCACAATCGAAAACCTAATCTCTCATTCCTTTTGTGTTTGGTGCATTGTGTTATCCAACTAATGAGGCCAAGACTTAGGCAAACTTAAAGCTAAAGCGGACATTGGAGTCTTTGTAGGATATGCACCAAGTAGAAAAGGATACCGAATCTACAACAAAAGAACCCGAAATATCATGGAAACAATTCACGTTACGCTCGATGGTCGACCGGTCCAATGGCTCCGGACAACCCAGCCTGACCCACATCATCATGTAGTCCCATCGCCTACTCTTGTACACGATTCTTCGCCAACAACTCCTTATGTACCTCCTTGAAAGATGATTTGATGAAATTGTTTGATCCAATGTTTGATGAACACTATGAGCCAATTGCTAATGATCCGCCAATTCCATCATGAGAGCTGCTCCTATCCTCGCCAATGAAGTTAACCCTTCCGTTTCCATGTCATTAAGTCAAGAAGCATCTTCACGATCACTCTGTCTCATCAACAAATCATCAATCATCAGTGTACATCATGGAATTGTTTTGGCACCCTTGATGGAAGAATCCATTTGCTACTCCCGAAGATGCCCCATTTGAAAACATATTTTCTCTGAATCATCATCAAAACCATCTTCATCGGAGAAATCGACTGCTACTTCAGTTCCTCAACTACAACCACATGAACACCTTAGAAAATGGACACATGATCATCCATTGGACAACATCATTGGAAATCCTCTCGTCCCTGTATCCACTCGTAAAAACTTGCAACCGATGCCTTATGGTGCTTCTTCAACTCCGTACTATCCAAGGTCGAACCAAAAGATGTTAAAAGCGCTATGAATGAAGATAGTGGTTCAATGCCATGCAAGAAGAATTTCATGAGTTTGATTGACTAGATGTATGGGAATTAGTACTGCTCTGACTGCGTACTATGATCATTGCTCTAAAGTGGATCTTCAAAGTAAAACTTGATGAGCATGGCGATGTATTAAAGAACAAGGCTAGATTGGTTGCAAAGGATACCGTCGAGAGGAAGGTATTGACTTTGAAGAATCATTTGCTCGATTGCGCGCATCGAGGCAATCGTAATCTTCACGGCTAATGCCGCAAGTAAGAATATGATTGTTTATCGGATGGATGTAAAGACGGATTTTCGTAACGGAGATCTTAAAGAAGTCGATATCGCCGACCAACCGGAAGGTTTGTGAATCGAGCATCCTACTCATGTCTATCGCGAAGAAGGCTTCATGCGGCTTGAAGCAAGCTCCAAGGGCATGGTATGATCGCTATCAAACTTTCTTCTATCTACTGGATTCACAAAGGCGATTGATCCTACATTGTTCACCGTAAAGTCGTGCAAACATTTAATTCACGTTCAAATCTATATTGATGATATTATTTTGCCTCGACTAACCCCAATGAATGTGACCGTTTTATAAGGAGATGGGCTCAAATTTCAAATGTTAATGATGGGACAAATGTCATTTTCTTGGGATTACAAATTTCACAAAGTCCGGAGGCATTTTTATTAATCAATCTAAATATGCAAATGAAATTTTAAAGAAATTTGGATTTGACACTTGTGATACCGTCGACACACCCATGGTAGGCGTACTAAACCGGATGAGGACCACTCGGGGATCATGGTAGATCAAGCGGAATATCGTAGTATGATTGGATCCCGATGTACCTCATGACCATTAGACCCGATATTACATTCACTTTGTATGCATGTGTGCTAGATACCGTGCTAAGCCTACCAAAAAGCACCTTGAAGCGGTTAAGCGGGTCTTCGGTATCTCCAAGGAACCATCAACATGGGACTTTGGTACCAAGGACACCGGTATGTCACTAACGACATATGCGGATGCGCACCATGCGGTATCAAGATACACGTCAAGCACGTCTGAGGTGCTCGGTTTTGGGTGACATGCTTGTGAGTGGTCTTCAAAGAAACAAATGAGTACTTCTATATCCTCTACAGAGGTTGAATACATAGCCATGTCATCTTGTTGTGCTCAAATCCTATGGATGAGATCCCAATTATCGACTATGGCTTTGAATTCAACAAAATCCTCTGTATTGTGATAACAAAAGTGCCATTGCTCTCTCTGCAACAACGTTCAACATTCAAGAGCAAAGCACATCGACATTCGACATCATTTCATTCAGGAACAAGTGGAAAAAGGTGTGGTAGAACTCTATTTTGTGAGGACCGAATACCGGTTAGCGACATCTTCACCAAAGCTCTTCCTAGAGAACATTTTGAGTTTATCCTTCCACGACTTGGTCTAAAGAGCCTACAACCGGAAACACTCAAACGTCTTCAAGAGGAAGACGAGGAGTAAATGGTTTTTTTTCTTCATCTATCTCATGTATATATTTATCCAAAAAGCAAAATACAAAATTTCAAAACCCACAAAAGAAAATATAAAAATATAAAATTTTCAAAAAATCCATAAAAATTAGAAAATCTTGAAAATTTCCAAAAAAGAAAAATTGTTATTTTGTCATGTTTTGCATTATTCGATATCATCTACGGAATTTGTGTTGACATTCAAAGAATGTCACGGGTTTTTAGTTGTTCTTCGAATGTACATAAATTGTTAAAAAAAATGAGGCGGAGAAAAATGGTGGTTTATTGTCATTTCAGGCAGTAACCCGTTTTAAATGTAAAGAACAGAGCCATGCTTAATCTTATTTTTCATATCTCATGCTCTGTTTCTTAAAACAAATGTTTGTCACCAAAAAGACAAATGTTTTTGTTGGTCCAAATGATTGAGAAAATCTTTATAAAATGAAGAACACATTCATTAATAATGAAACAATTTGTTACAAGATTACTCAATACCAACTAGACTACATGATAACATCCTCAACTTTTTACGGGGATAATCTCGGTATATTATCCCCATTGAATGACAAATAAACTCTCATTGATCCAAGCTATGCTTGTGTTTCAATGAGAGGATGATCCTAACAACTAATACTATGTATTTTGTTTGTTTAGAATACATACCTATCTCTATTACAATACAAACATTATATAGGAAAAGAATATAAAGACATGTGATGATGGTGACATGTGGTCCCTCATGTGATCCATCTTTATCTTTTATTCATACAATATTCTCACTTTTCGATAAAGTCTTGTCTTGTTTGACTTCTTCTCTGGAAGTTCCACCAATATATTTCGGTCTTTATGTAGAGATAGCGTCTTCGGATCATTGAGACATTTGTCAAAATCTCGATGTCATCGGTATTGTTTGTAGCTCATATATTTTACTCAATGAGACCGTATCGGTAAGTAAAGAGCAACAAACAACACTCACCGATTTCTTTATCGGTGAGTCACTCACTATTTATTTAGTGAGTTAAATTTATTTTATTTTCAAATCTTGTTCGTGGTGATTGAGTCAATTTATTGGACCCAATCTCCCCTATTTGAATATACAAATAGCCTAAAAGTGATTGGTAAAGGTATAAGATCGAGGGTTCAGTTGTTCGGTGATCGGGGTTCGAGAACCAAGGTTCAGTGTATGATCCTTTAAGTCTCAAGGACTAGTTTCGGTGATGGAGGTTCAATAACCGAGTTCAATGGTCGATGATCGAGTTCGGTGACCTTGGGTTCAATGACTGAGTTCACTACTGAGTTCAACTTGAAGGGTTTAGTGTGTAAGGGTTCGATGACTGGTTCAATTATGATTCATCGGTGTCTATTCTTACCCCTTTTTTTTACTTTGATCATTACACACTTATACATGTTTTTGACACTCACCGATACAATATTATGACAAAGCTAATTAAGGACCGGTTCAATTTGATACATCAGTGTCCACACTATTGTCATTACACCCTGATATGAAACACACTTATTTTCGACTCTTGGGTTTGAGAGTCATTCATTCAGGGACTCGCTTTCAGTGAGACCATGGTTCAGGTGGTTCAGTGTCTCGGGTTATCATTTTTCAGTGACTCGGTTTTAGTCACTATGAGTTCAGGGACTCGAATTTTAGTGATTCTTTTTGGTTTTTCAGATTCGGGTTCAACCTGAACAAAACATTTACGAGTCACAACAATCTCTCCTAACTTGATATACACCCTGATCAATCTCACAGCCTCCTGATTCTTTTACTAGCTATCTAATTTCCCAACTCATGTTATCAGCTCCCTTAAGACATGATATCAGACCACCTGCTGTCAGCCCCTTGATTCATATCAGGAACACCATGAGTCTGTCTCGGATTTAAGATCAGTGTCTCCATTTTTTAGACGGGTTTCAGTGAGTAGGGATTAGTCGGTTCTGTAACCGAGTCCACTGAGTTGGGTGTCTGGGTTCAATGTAAGTTGTTCCTTCTTTATGATTTAGTGAATCCATTCATAACATAACACTGAACATTTCACTCTTGATATATCAAACACCACGGTCATTCACGGTGCACTCATTGGACTGATGATTATCACCCAATGATTCATCCAACTGCTTCGTGCTTAGCCTGAAAACTATCTTAACATTCCCCGATGTAGCTTCATCTTGAGCGACTCTTTTCATCTCATCGATTACCCCAATTTTCATACTCTTCCCCGATATTTGGACACTCCCTGATTCCATATCTGCGGCCACTTCTTATTTGTTATCACATACTGAGTCTTTGACTCAATCTTTGATAGACCCATTTTCAGTTTCCACACACAAAGTAACCTCCAATGAAATAACAAATCACAAACCCACTTCTTATTCAACCGATGAAACCTGCTTCCACATATCTTCAATTCAGGTTTCTTTTCAGGCTCAACCAAAACAAATCAACCTTTGATTTATTTTTTATTTTTAATGCACCCTGACAGTCTTTCTCACTCTTTGACACCACCAATCAACAATTCTTTTTAATAACCTAAACAATGGTAACAAAAAAATTTTCACAGCTCGCTTGGCCATTTCTTTGGCCACGGCAATTGTCATCGGTTTAATAGGGTTAGGGTTGTTGTTGAACCGAAACACCGTTTGGATGAGCTAGAAAATCTTTTTGTTCAACAGGTTGTTTTTAACCTGGATTTGGGTGCTTATTAATTCGATTGTGTTGGTTATAGTGAGATTGAAGATGATAGTTGGATTTGTTTTGTTATTTTCGGATCTGTGATATCCCCTTTTTTGAGTATGATGATAGATCGAGAGTTTTTGATTTTGTGTTTTGTGTAGATCTGGATAGATAGGATTGTTTTTTTTGTTGTTGTTTGTGATAAGGTTTTTGTGTGGTGAGGATTTGATGGGTAAAGTTTTGATCCGGATTTAAAATACATATATGGGTTTTTGTGTGTATTGTGTGTGTTGGGATGTGTGTGGATAAGATATGAGTGGTGGGTAAGGGTTACTTTTTGACTGGTTATTTCAATCAGTGAGGTTTTGTGTGTTGGTCCAAATGATTGAGAAAATCTTGATAAAATGAAGAACACATTCATTAATAATGAAACAATTTGTTACAAGATTACTCAATACTAACTAGACTACATGATAACATCCTCAACTTTTACGGGATAATCTCGGTATATTATCCCCATTGAATGATTAAATAAACTCTCATTGATCCAAGCTATGCTTGTGTTTCAATGAGAGGATGATCTAACAACTAATCTTATGTATTTTGTTTGTTTAGAATCATCTTATCTCTATTACAATACAAACATTATATAGGAAAAGAATACAAAGACATGTGATGATGGTGACATGTGGTCCCTCATGTGATCCATCTTTATCTTTTGTGTCATACAATATTCTCACTTTTGATAAAGTGCTTGTACTTGTTTGACTTCTTCTTGGAAGTTCCACCAATATATTTCATCAGTATGTAGAGATAGCGTCTTGGGATCAATGAGACATTTGTCAAAATCTCGATGTCCATTGGTATTGTTTGTAGCTCATATATTTTACTCATCGACACCGTATCGAAGTAAAGAGCAACAAACAACACTCATTGATTTCTTTATCGATGAGTCACTCACTATTTATTTAGTGAGTTAGGCTATTTTATTTTCAAATCTTGTTCGGGGTGATTGGGTCAATTTATTGGACCCAACAGTTTCTTTCAAATATTTTTCCGCTCTAACGATTCTTCTCGAAAAATATTTGTCATCTAATGAAAACAAAAATTGCTTTGAAAATACCTTGTACTCTGTTATTTTTTTTGAAAATCATCTGAGCTTATTATCTGTCAAAATATCTATCTCTCAATCAACAACTTGTGTCATTTGATTGAGGGGAATGATTTCAATCGAATTAAAAAGGTTATTTTTCAAATAATTGGCACGTAAATGAGCAAGGTTTATTTTTGAAAAATCAAAAAGAACAATGTTTTATACAATTGATTCAAAACCTTTGCTACTGTAATGTTTTTAAAAGATACTCTTGCATGTTTAAACAATGGAGTTTAAAGTCTGAAAATTTGATCCTTATCAGTTAACATGTTTTTCAAAAGCAAGTCACTATTCTACTCAAAAAGCTCTCAAAATTTAATTTAAATCAATAGAGATCACAATTATCAAAGGATTTGAAAAGTGTGATCGGGGGAGAATTTGTGATTTAAATTGGATTTAAACTGATAACTTGATAATTGGTTTTATAAGTGTTTAGCAAGCTCTCCTCCATTCATGTGCCAAACGATTTCAAATTTTCCATGCACATATTAAGGGGGAGCATCTATTTTAAACCAAAAAGGATTGAAAAGTGATTAACTTGTTTCAAAGTGCAGGCTTTCCCTAATATGTGCAAAAACTCTTTCAAAATCTCGATGCACATATTGAGGGGGAGCAAATTTTTTTTCTTCGAAAACCACATCCTTTTCTAAAACATTCTTAACAAAGTATGAAAACTACTAATTTTTATCAGGAAAGTGATGTTGATATCTTTTAGAAATTGTTGATCAAAGAATCGAATCTTTCATTCTTTTAATCTGAGATTTTCAAGTCCTCTGGCCTCCATGTGCCAAAACTATTTAAAATTATGATGCACATGTTCAGGGGGAGCTCTTTTTCTAAAAATATCAAAAAAAATTACGGTACAAAATGCTTTAATGATATATCACAAGTACTTGGATTGATTTTCAAATGGTGTTCAATTGGTTCCAATGGCTGATGAACAATACCAAAAGACCGACCAATGTATTTTATGCATGGTGTTATAAGGATGGTTAGGTTAGGTATTCGTTCCCACGATCCCACCAGAGCCGGAGGGATCTACCTAGGGACAATCCACTAGATAGTGTAGAGTCCTTAGGTATGATGGAAAAAAAGGAGAAAAATGAGAATATGGGAGGAGTGCGGACTGAGACTGAGCTAGTACTGGAATAAACCCAAAAAGGTTCTAGTTATGATGTCTCGGTAAGCACTGAAGGCGTTGAAGAATGAAAAAGAATTGAATGTGAAAAGGGTGAAAAGAAATAGCCCTCCAATAATTCAACCTTAGAGCGTAAACCGGGTTCAATACATATCTACTGGTGTCTACCAAGGTAACACTGGTATTGAAGACAAGACGTCATGGACCCAAAGGACGACCGCACTAAACTTCCCAAGCTACTCAAGTTCCTCTTAAAGGGCTTGTTTCATTCTCACGGGAACCTACATAATCTATCGACTTTATCTTAGAGATTGTTGATATTGAAGAAGGAGACCTCTCCCTAGTCTCCGGAATAGGAACCAAATGTGCACAATTGAGTCTAGAGCCACGAGATCATCAATAAATCTCATTAAGGACACAATCAATGAAGACTCTATGTTTCACACAATGTGGAAAGAGATATTATATCTTATGAGTCCTACACATTATCCTTGTGGTAGTGCCGAACATCCGGTGATATCCAAACATATTCACAATGAAGATGGAAAGCCTTCTAGAGCCAACATCAAACAAGCTCTGGTAGGTGCCATGTGAGATCTATCCAATAGATCAACCATGTAACAACCGAATGAGAAACAATGGGGCGATTCATACTTATGAATCAATCACGGTTCGAGTTATAGATTGACGGATACCTTTGAAAAACCGGTCGTTGTGCTTAAAATCTTTTCTAGCACATCGATCGTATGAATATTTCAAAAATGAAAGGTGTTTATGATTGATAATTGATTTTCGTTAAAACCTTCGTTGTATTGCAAAACGCTTTATTTTGAAGCGGTGCTCGATTGTTTTTCAAATCTCTTTTCATCAATCGGTGAATCTCAAATTATTTGGTTCACTCACTCCGTGTTGTCTTCTTTGAGACGTTCGGTTTGAGAACAACTAGAGCAATATGAAACCCCTCAAGGAGATTCTTGAATTATACGATCACAGCGGTGCTTGTACTAATCAGCGGGAACCGTGGGCGTGTACCTCAATTCAACGAAGTGATCAAAGACACTTCGTGCACTTTATTGCTAATCGTTGTATGCGTGTACACCAAGTTTGCAAATGATCGTAATGAAGAGGTCAATCCATAGCCGCATGCTCACACAACACATTCATTTCAAAAGAAATCATGATAAGTACTTCAACAACTCGATATTTTCACTCCATGCTTCGCTACGCTCTTTTCAAATATCATGAATCAACTAAAGCTTCCGCTACTCGATGAAAAGAAATCATGATCCGAATGTGAGCATGTCGGTCCACCGTCACAACATCACACAAAGTCAACACCACAATGGAAGAGTCGAGATTTATGCTAGGTGATGATCTCAAAGTGGTTCAAAACTCATCATCACGTGGATCACTCAAAGACCTCCACTTGAATTATCCAAACATCGGAACATGAAGAATCAAAGACTACAAGCTCTTGAGCAAAGAAATTAATCAAGAATCCAAGAATAATCTAATGTAATATTTGTTTGTATTCATTGTAAATTGAGGTGACCTCCTTAGGGGAGATTGTTAGGAATTAGAAAATTCGATCATTAAAGTGTCGGTCACCTCAAGTATTTGTATTCGTTAAAGCTCGTAGTCGTAGTCCGATTATGTTATTAAGTAGTTTGTTAAGTAATACCGTGGAGGACGGACGGGTCTTTACCAGCTGTATGCACGATCCACGGCCGTAGGTGGCGTTTATTTGTAAGACACTATAAATACCCTTTACATCCCAAGGTAGAGGGTTGGAGCTTCAATACCATTTTTATTTGTTTCACATAGTTCTCAACTCTCTTCCTTTCTCTCTAGAACTTTCTCTGTCTAAACATTTTGGTACGCCCATATGATATTGGTATGAAGTGTTTGTGAAATCCTATATGTTACAACTCCTTATAGTTTTGACACATTACGTTTTATATACGTGTTTTATATACATTTTATCTACGTTTATATCTATTAACCGAAGTGATCCATTTTTTTATAAGCTTTTATATGTTTTCATCCAATTTATACACTTTTATGCGTTTTACTTTTTTATCGTTTCGTTTGTTTTATACATTTTCATCCGTTTTTAAACTTTTTATGTTTCCATCCTTTTTATACGTATTGGTCCGTATTTATACGCTTTCATCTGCTTTTTATGTTTTCGTCCATTTATCTCGTTTACATACATTTTATACATTTTAATCCGTTTTTGTATGCGTTCTTATCGTTTTCGTCCATTTTATACTTTTTCTTATGTTTTCGTCCAATTTTTACTTATGAAAACGGATAAAATGGTAAATAATGCATAAAAGCGTATGAAACGTACAAAACATATAAAATGCATAAAACATACAAAATGTATAAAGGTACTAAAGCGTATAAAATTATCTGAAACGTACAAAACCATACAAAATATATAAGAACATACAAAAAGCATAAAAGTAACGAAAAAGAGATGGAAATGTATAATAACAAACAAAACGTATAAAACGAACGAATGTGTACGAAACGTATAAAAGCGGACAAAATGCATAAAACGGACAAAAATGCATAAAACGGACGAAAACGGATAATAATGTAAGAAACGTATAAAGCAGGCGAAATGTATAAAAACGGATGAATACACATAAAAACGGACGAAAACGTATAAAAATGGATGAAACCATATAAAAATGGACGAAAATATATAAGACATGGATAAAAAAAGTTAAGGACGGTGGATGCAATTTTCTCCAAATTACATGGATCATTTATGTAATTTACCCTAAGGACGGTGGATGCAATTTTCCCAACCCACAAAGACCATTTAAGTAATTTGAAAGGGTTAAATGGTCATCAATTACTAACAAAAGGGTAAAAAAAAGTCGATAAAAAACTAAAATAACAAATATGGTACTTTTTCAAAACATTACCCCTATTTAAATTGATCTTAATACCAATTCCATATGTCATATGGTGATTTTACGGTTTATAAGTTCAAAACCACCTTTAGCATTTTTTAAAAACGATACGAAATTACGCATAAGCTTAGACGGTAATGACTCATGGAATTTATTTATTATATATTTGTAGAAAAACTTAATCTAATGAAGACTAAAAAGCTTTTATTACTCAGAAGATCTTCAACTAAAAAAACTGTTCTCAAATAGATTACAATCAAAATAATATTCACTTAATATTAATCAAGTTACCAGAAACAACAGTAGATGAAACAAGGGTTTGATCAAGATGATGAAACTATAACTAGGGTATGAAAGAGAGTATTATTACAAACGAGTAAATAGATAATTTTTAGATCAGAGTTATGAGAGAATAAGTTGAGATAGCAACTTATATACTCCCAGGTATAAATTTAACATATTGCAGCTTCATGTCCCTCGTTAATTTGTCAATAAGTCCTTCTGTGTTTCAATGTATCCAGCCTTTTAGTTAAGATATTTGCAATTTGATTTGTAGAATCTACTTTCACATTTATGACCACACCATTTCAAATTTTTTCTCTAACAAAGTGCAAGTCAATCTTAAGATGTTTAGTCCTTTAATGGAAAACTGGGTTGACAGCTATCTTAATAGCTGAATTGTTATCACAGTGAAGTGAAACTGGTAAAAGATTTTCAATTTTAAGATCTTTTAGAATTTTTAAAATCCAAATTACTTCACTGGTGACTGAAGCAAGAGCTCTATACTTTGCTTTAGTTGAGCTTTTAGAGAAAGTAGATTGTTTCTTGCTTTTCCAGGATACTAAAGACCCATACAAGAAAACATAATAACTAGTGATATACTTCCTAGGGACAACACATTTATCCCAGTCTGCATTAGAATAATCAAGAGACATACCAGAGCTCTTTGTAATATGAATTGCCAAACTTGGTGCACCTTTAAGATACCTAAGTATCTTGAAAGCACTTTTGAGATGAAACTTAAAGAGGTGAATGCATAAACTGGCTTAAGCGATGTACATCAGAAGAAATTTCAGCCAAATTATTGGTCAAGTAAATTAACTTTCCCATAAGCTTTTGATAATCAATAATATTATCCAACAAATGGTCATCAATAGTAGCTTGGTTGATAATAACAAGTTAAGACTGCAAGGGAGTTTTAGCAGGCTTGCAACCAAGGATACCAAACTCTCTTAGCAAGTCTAAACAATATTTTCTTTGATTTAAACAAATGCCTTTATCAGTCAACAACTTCAATACCAAGAAAATACTAGAGTTTTCCCAAATATTTTATCAAAAACTTAGTTTTAAGAAACTCTTTAAAGTCTTCAATATCAAAAACACTATTACCAGTAATGATAATATCATCCACATAAACAAGCAATGTAATAAACAAATCATTATCAGATTTAGTTAATAAAGAATAATCACTTTTACTTTGACTAAACCCATTTTCAATAACAGGAGAGGCCAGTTTAGTATTTCATTGCCTAGGTGCTTGTTTTAAACAATATAAAGACTTCTTAAGTCTACAAACTCTATTATCATTAACTGGAAAGAAACCTTCAGGCAATTTTATATAAACAGTATCATTAAGATCACCATATAAATAGCATTATTGACATCTAACTGGAAAAAATGCCAGTAATTTTGAACAACAAGATTCAACAAACACCTTACTGTAACCATCTTAACAACAAGTGAAAAAGTATCCTCATAATCAACACCTTCCTTTCGATTATAACCTTTTGCCACAACTCTAGCCTTGTATCTATCTATTTCTCCATATGATTTATATTTAATTTTAAACACCCATTTACTTCCTATAGCTTTTCTACCAGGTGGTAAAACAATTATCACAAAAATATCATTTCTGTGTAAAGCTTCTGCATAAAACTAGAAGGGAGGGGAGGGTTGAATAGTTTTAGCGATTAAAACTTTATTTTAAAATATGTCAATCCTTTTTGATGTATGGATATTGATAGTTAGATATGAAGAATACTAAATAAGAGTTAGAGTAAAGAAAGATAAAACCATTGACACAAGTATTTATAGTGGTTCGGCTACAAGGTCACCTTCCTTGCCCTACTTCACTCCCCGAGTACCCAACTCGAGAGTTCGTAAACACTACACCACAATCTCCTTATCCTGGCGGAGAAGCCTTCACAACGTCGCTTACAATTTATTCGGTACAAAGCTAGATACCGGGTTCTTCCACAAGGTGGAACCAAACCTACGTCGCATATACTTTATCTGGTACAAAGCTAGATACCGGTTCTTCCACAGGTAGAACCAAACCTACTAACTACACTTTATCCGGTACAAGTTAAATACCAAGTTCGTTTACAATAGAAGAACCAATCCCAACACCATATCAAACACAACACATCTATAACATGATAAATAGAATCGGCTCCAAGATTCACTTCGGTAGTCTTGTAATGATGATGAATCTAGCAACCCATCTCTTCATTTTTGCAAGTCTTTTATGCAAATGATCGTGATATCTCCTTTAAGAGGAACCTAAAGAATCACTAAGCCAAAAGCTACATGGATAATCCTTAGATCTAAGGTTAGAGAGGTAATAATATAGAGAGAAGATATATCTAAAAGTGGTGAGAAGAAATGAAGAAGTGACTCACTATTTATAGGCAAATAGTGCTCTGATCAGCTGGATCCGCCAGATTGCTTCCCAGAGGGATCCGACCAATGTAATCCAATGGATCCGGCACCCGGGTAATTCCAGTCCGGATTTTGGGTTATACTTTCGGGGGTTATGGGTTATGGACTATGTGTCATGGGTACACAACATGATGTTATGCATGATACAAAGCATACTTTGGGTTATGGGTTATGGACTTTGGCTCATGGGTCATGGACTTTACCTAACTTGATGTAATGCATATGGGTCATGGGTTTTGGGTTATTGATAGTCTAAACTATTTACTTACATGTTTATTTAAATTTTAACTATGTATTTTTTATAAAAGTGTAAGTAACAAATGTTACTTATTAAGTGTTTTATAAAAATGACTTTGGCTTTGTATAAACTATTTAACTAGACATGTTTGATGGTTTATTTGTTTAGTGAAATGAGTTAGAAAACTATTGGCTCGAAAACTTATGTATTTTATTTATTTAGTTAAAATGATTTTACGATTGTTATCAACAAAACATAAGAAGAACATAAGATATAAATACACGTTTTACGGTTTATTTGTATTAACAATCTCCTACTTTTTTAATGACAAAACATAAAATTATTTTGAATAAAAATAAAATTAAGTAAAATTTTAATTAAGTTTTACTCTTTTCTCCCACTTTTGTCAAAACAAAAGAGTGTCAAAAAGAAACTAACCCGAGTGAGATGAGATTAAGATAAAGAAAATGTGAAATAAAATGACAAAGGTTATTTGCAAAGCCCCTCTTGTCGAATGCTCCCCCTTGGTGAGGGCGTTAAATAGTTTTGGAGATCTTTAGAATGGAGTATTGCTAAATAGCAATGCTTTCATTTTGACGACTCCCCTTTATTGAGAACGTTATGTACTCCAGTGAATTTTGAAAATTTACAAAACAATGGTTAGAATGCTGAAGCATATAGTATGAATTTTTTCTTGAAAAAGTGAAATATGTCTCAAAATATTTACGAGTACTCGGATCCATGATCCATTTCAAAATGGATCCGCCAAGTATAAACACAGGATCCGGCTATATGCAGCTGATAGTATTAGTTTAACGCAAAACAAACCATAAAGAGAGTAACAAACACTATAATATGCTAAGAAAAACACGTAGCATAGACAGGTAGAATCATGTAATAAAACAAAAGGAATTGTACAATAATGACCAATCTTTAAAACTAAGAGCATGATCTAACACTTACCAACCTCTAAAACTAAGTACCAATCTCTAAAAACTAAAACTAAAGAAGAGAGGGGTGATCAATTGTGCTTGCACTTCTTTCTGATTTTCTTAGGGTTAATTTGATTTTTTGATACTATTTAGACGTTCAAGGATGTGGTTGAACATGAAGGGCATTTCATCACGTACTTCATGAACCAAGGTTTGAATGTGCTGACAATGGTTGAAAAGATTTTCTTGTCTTGGTGGATGTGGTGATGGATCCTCAATCCACATAGATTGGTCAAGTGGAAATAATGTATTTGGTCGGAGAGAGTTAGGTGGAGGTAGATGTGATGTGGATGGTAATAAGTGTGATGTTGAGGGATGCAAAAGTGTTGGTGGAAGAGTCAAGGATGTGTCTTTATCCTTATTGATGTACAATGAAGGTTTTTCTCTAGTTATGAAGACAAGTGTTGATGGTGGTAGTGAAGTATGAGGAGTCTCAAAGGGAAGTTGACAAAAAGAAGGAATTAGCGGAGGTTTTTCGGTGGTAGGAGTGACTATTGGTGTAGGTTCAATAGGTGAAGTTTGAGCTTGAGATGTAGTAAGTGTTGGTGTTGGTTTATTAGGGAGAGATTTGTTTGATGATGATAATGGATTTGAAGAGTGACAAGGTCGGACACTAATTCTTGCATTTTTTTCTAGGTTGGGTTCTAGTTGATGAATGACCACATGGAGTTTTTGTCATATTGGAAGAATGTTTAGACTAAGAGTGAGGTTTGCGTGATGGATTGAAGTGCAAAACACAATTGATTTAAATACTAAAATATTATGAAAATAATTCAATGCTATTACCATTAGAGCCTTTGGAAATTTGCTTGCAACCTTCATTTAAGGTAAAGTAGAGTGTTGGATTGGATTGAGGTAGGTTTTAAATGCATAAAATCGACTGTTGACTGTCTCTGTTTGCTCGGATCCGCCAGTTCCTTCTTAAAAAGGGATCCAACTAGCTCTAGCCAAGGGATCCGGCTATCTAAGACAGAAAAGCAGGGAAGTGGTTGAGAATTAACTAAATCTAGCTTATATTAAATGATGGTATGACTGAGAAAGAGTGATCTTAATGAAAAGAAGTTTGAGTATTTAATATCATGTTAGAGAGAAGGCCAATGGTAAGTTTTATGGAGAAATGAGAGCTAAAGAAGGTTAATAAGAGACTAAGAATGAATCTAGTTAACTTATGGAGTGATTATCAGAGGAATCGGTAATGATGGATGAGAATAAATTAAAAAATCTCAAAATTATAAGAAATGAAAATTTGGTTTTAGAGCATTTTAAGAGTAAGATGGGTGAAGGAAATTTAAAATAAATGTAACTAATATGAGAACAGTGAAGTAAGATGAGAGAAAGAAGGTGTAAGCACCGGAGCGAGGAAAATGGTGAGTATTTGAGAAATGATAAATCAAAATATCTTAGAAAGATCCTAAGTCATGCAAAAAATACAGAATCTACTGAGACTAAGGATAGCTCAATTATGACAAAAAAGATATAAGAAACTAATCTAGTAAGTTCAAGAGGATGAGAGAGTGGTAAAAATGTATAAAATGCAGGTCTGAGTTGCCGTCTCCTCCGGATCCATTACAAAAGGGATCCGGCTAGTTATAACGAGGGAATCCGACGTCTGAGACCAAATTTAAGACAGGGAGCTCACCAAAATCTTGCCTACTTATTGAATAAAAACTTATGATTTCATCAGTAATGTAAGCAAATTCTAGTTTAGGATAGTAAGGAGAGCAAGTAAAGAACAAATGGCAATCAAACAAGATAAAGAACAAGTTTTGATATAAGATCAAAAGTGGTAAAATTTCCTAATTAGATATTTTACCGATACACATGTTCATTGTTTTATCCATCTTACCATTAGTTAGGGATACCATACGATTATACCAATATATTACTGGACATAACATGTTTAAAGAACAAAGTACCACAATTGATTTAAAACGTCACCCACGTTTACCAAATGCAACCATCTCGCAACCATCCCACAACATCCATCGCCTCTTTACTTTTCTTTTTCTCATGAGGAAATGAGCAGCAATTTAAACATTCCCTTAGTTTGCCGGAATTCTTGCGAAGGACTTAGAATGCTAGGAAGTTGATCAATTTAAACATTCCCTTTGGATTGGATCGTTTGGATCAACCTCAACTTCATCGAAAGAGTCGGTATGTGATGTAGCCTTTTACCTTCAACCATAAATCTCTTTTAACGTCCCTCGGTGAGAGGTACCATGCCATGATTAGCAAGAAAGTGGTCATCTTTCATGGGAGAAGGTTTCATCCATGAACGTGTCTTGTAAGGCAAGTGAGTAGCATGGCATAAGGAAGAACCATTTTGTCGGTTTGAAGACATTAACCATTCTCTTGGCCATGTAGTATGTTGGAATCACTCCTAAACTGTATTTCAAATATTTATATTTCATATGTAATAGGTAGCTTAACATTGTCTTTATGTTTGTTTAAGGTCTAGCTTATGTATAAGGCCCATAAGCTTAGGCTGAAGCCCATATAAGAAAGGATGGGAACTAGGAATGTTGCCTAGCTTCCTCCTATAAATCTCTTGTAAACCCTCATTTGAGGGTTGGTTGTTCAAGTTCTTTTCTTTCACATATGCCTTACGCATAACCGTTTACATTTGTGTGTGTGTGTGTTTTGATACTTGTTCAATCGCCTCATCTCCTTTCTATATTACTTGTGTTTGTAAAACTAGTGACCTAACATGGTATCAATCGCCTACTAGTTGGGTGAATCACGTTTGTTTTTGAAGTGGGTTTCGGTCCCTCGCCTAAACGCACCTTGATACTGGTTCGCTTAAAAACTTGTTTTTACACTTTTAATCCAAGATTCTTGTACTTTCAATGTTTTAA
Organism: Chrysanthemum lavandulifolium; assembly: GCA_022545495.1. Lineage (NCBI taxonomy): Eukaryota > Viridiplantae > Streptophyta > Magnoliopsida > Asterales > Asteraceae > Chrysanthemum > Chrysanthemum lavandulifolium. The sequence continues at coordinate 94,078,827 of CM040244.1, forward strand.
GGTGTTAAAATACGTGTTTTGGCAAAAGTTTTAAACTTTATGCGTGGATAGTTGTTTTTGAGCGTGTTTTGTTCTTGGGTGTCGTTCTACGAGTAACCCGTTTAGCGATTTTAGTACATCAAGTTTCACACTTTTGTGTTCTTTTGGTACTATTGAAGCTATTCCATAACAAAATCGGTTGAGAAACACATTTGGGCAAAATCAACATTACGAGTAATCCTACGGCGTATTGAAACCCTAAATTCGCTGTAAGATTATCCTTGGTGTGATCTTCATTTTGTGGTTTATTCCGTGTTTTCTTATTTGGATAAGTCTCAAAATAAATCGACTTTGGATATCTTTTGCCTTTGATAGTGTAAAAGATCATTTGAGCAAAAACCCTAAACTTACGCATAAGCATAGCTTACGCGTGAAATCCCACGATAAGATTCACTTTACGCGTAAACTCGGTTCTCGCATAAGGTAATCCTATGCCTAACTTTCACGCCTAACTTTTGTCTACGCATAACTTTAGTGTTTTTCTACTTCAGCGTAGCTAAAACCTATCGTAACTCCTTATTGTTCTGGCGTAACTTTTGGTGTTTTACGCATAAGTGCGACTTGGTTTCTTGTCTTTCTACGCCTAAGGACACTTCATCAACAAAGGTTCATTCGACTACAAAGATCCATTTTACTACACAAGTTTATCAACATGTCTCAACCACCATACTCTAACTATTTCCCTCACACTTATAATCATCAAGAACAACAACAATTAACTCCACAACATCAACAATAGAATCAACAACAAGCAATTTATCAACAACAATTTAATCAAGAACATACTCCACAAATTGGTGCAATTCCACCACCACAAATGGTTCAAACACCGCCAAGTCTTCAAGTTCAACCCTACACAAACGATTTCAATCAACATCCATCAAGGAACACTATGAAGGAACCCACTTGGTTTGCAAAGATGTGTGAAGCTTTAAGCGACCAACAATCAATTCATGAAGTCGGATCACTTGATAGACCTCCAATGCTCACTCCGAAACTACAATCAATGGGTGATAAGGTTCTTTAGGTTTTGTGATCCGAGGAAGCCACATGGAAATTTCTTAAAGAAGGTTATCTTGGAAGGTCCATTTGAGATGCCTCTTGTTATTGTGCAGGAGATCCAACTAGCTGTTCCACCAAGAGATGAACAAACCAACATTGCTCTCATTGCAGATCTAAATGCTACGAACTTCTACACTATGAATCGATGAACTTGCAATGGAATACATCCTCTTAGGATTACCAAACCCAATTATTCGTAGTGTTGATGCTCAAAAGATCGCACAAAAATGTGGGATCATATTCGTCTTCTTATGGAAGGATCTGTACTCAATCGGGAGGATTTGGAATCCAAAATTTACTTGGCTTATGAACACTTCATGATTGAACACGGAGAGACACTATAGTCCTATCATCATCGATTTTCGAGACATCATCAATGATTTGGATTAACACAACATCATCATGCCAAGAATTGCGATGAATACTAAGTTCCCGAGTAGTCTTGGTCACGAATGGGAGAAGTATGTCATTTTCTCCATCAAGCGAAGAATATGCATCATTCTACTTATGGATTGTTGTACGATTACTTGAAGCCTCATGAAAAGGAAGTTGATCGGAAAGGATTCTCCGTGCTCAAATTGCTAAGCAAATCACATCCGGATAATCAACAACTTGCCTTGTATGCTCAGCGAATTATCCTCTCAACCAACAACTCAACCAAGCGCTTCAAACACACCTTCACAAAGAACAACCTCAACAAAATCAATTTGTTCCATACAACAACAATGCTCAAGCATATGTCGATGAAAGCGATCGAGAAATCGATCCATTCAAAGCATTGCAACAAGGATTTGTGATGATTGCTAATGCTTTTGGCCGTTACACCAACAAATCCAACAATCGTATTCGTTCCTCATCTAACACACGGACTCAAGTTGTGAACAATGGACGTGTTGAAGTTCGAATCGTGATTATGGTCGTCGATGAGCGGTGGTCAAGGGTTTAATCTTGTGGGTAGGAATAACAACAGAGCTCAAGTGGTGGAGCAGGAAATGCTCGAGAATCGGTTAAATGGTCTTAGATGCTACAAGCGCAATGAGAAGGACACTGGCTAATGCATGCCCAAAGCCAAGGACTAGGGGCGGTGCTTATTTCAAAGAGGCTTTACTTTTGGCTCTTAAGGATGAAGTGGTGGATCTCTCACGGACAAAAACGAGCTTTATGGCGGATGCGAGACTCGGATGATGATATGGAGGACTTGCGAGCCAATGCACAATTATGTTGATGGCTAATATGCAAGAGTTACACATGAGTGAAACAGGCCCGATGTATGACATCGATGGCTTGTCTCGGGTGATCTGAGATCATTCTCGGATTGTTGATAGTAGATGTTCCCGACACATGACGAGCAACCTTAAGCATTATCAAACTTTATTGCAAAGTTCATTGCCTTTGTCGGGTTCGGGAGCGATCACTTGCAGCCTATCATGGGCTACGGAGATTATGTAAATGGGAACATCAAAATCGGCGAGGTTTACTATGCGGAAGGCCTCGGTCATGTCTGTTTCGGTGGGTCAATTTTGTGATGGAGATTTGGAGGTTGCTTTCGGGGAGAAAACTTGTTTCATTCGTGATCTACAAGGAAATGACCTTATGTCCGGCTCACGTAATTCTAGTCTCTACACTATCTCTATGCAAGACATGGTTGCTTCCTCTCCCATCCGCTTACTCTCAAAGGCAACATCTACAAAATCCGACTATGGCACCGTGCGTCTCACATCTAAACTTTCAAACCATCACCAACCTTGCTCGACACAAACTAGTTGAAGGACTCCCATGATTCCGTTATTCAAAAGATCACCTTTGCTCGACTGTGAACAAGGGAAAAGCACTCGTGCTCATTTTCCTTCAAAGGTGGAACACAACTCTCAACATGTGCTTCACCTTCTTCACATAGATTTGTGTGGCCCAATGCGGCGTGCAAGCGATCAATGGCAAATGCTACATCTTAGTAATTGTTGATGACTACTCATGATGGACTTGGGTCTACTTTCTTGAAGCAAAGACCAAGCTCCACAAATGATCATCACCTTTCTCACAAAAATACTGAGTTCACTCCGCAACACCGTCATGATAATCGAGAATAGACAAAGGAACTGAATTTGTTAACAAAACCCTTCGTGAATTCTATGAGAAAGTAGGAATTGACATCAAACATCTATTGCATTACACACCGAACAAAACGGAGTTGTTGAAAGACGAAACCGAGCGTTAGTGGAAGCTGCAAGAACAATGTTAATCAATGCTAAACTTCCAGATTACTTATGGGCGTAGGCGTATCTCGCATGCTATACTCAAAACCGTTCTATGATCACAAAACATACAACAAAACACCTTCGAGCTTGTCCACAACTATAAACCGAACCTCAAACACTTTCATGTATTTGGATCCCTTTGCTATCCGAACAATGATCGTGATGATTTTGGAAAGCTCAAAGCCAAAGCGATATTGGAGTCTTTATTGGATCTTGTGACAATTCTAAAGGTTTCCGAATGGGAATCGTCGAACTAAGGAGGTAATGGAAGCGATTCATGCTCATTTTGATGAACTCACGGAGATGGCTTACGAGTACAACGACTTAGAACCCGGTCATAACCGCTTAAACTTCCTCAACCCCATCATCACCGAACAAAGCCCCCGCCTAACTCGTCAACAAATGGAAAGGTTATTGCTCCTGCTTCATAACGATATTGATGAATGTGCTCGGTGTATCCGTGATTCATTGCACAACACGATAATATTCCTATACGATACACTGCTACAACAACTCTTGGTGAAGATGCACCTACACCGGTTGACTCAACACAACGATTGAACACACCGCTTCCAACAATGATGAACCGGTGATGATATTACGAATGAAGTACCCCACTGCAGATTTTGATCCAAATCGTTCTTGACCCGTTTGCTAATGAGGCTGCGCACGGATGTTGCGGAATCTTCAACAAACCATTTGAATCCTCGAATCGCACAATGTATACCAACGTCAACCCTCTACACACCGATGGACAAAAGACCATCCTCTGGCTAACATTATTGGCAACCCGAATCAATCGATCGTTACGAGACAACGTCTTCGCACAGATGGTGAACATTGCATTTATGCACTCACCGCTCGCCAATATGAGCCTAAAAACATTAAAGACGCAATGACAAAGACAAGCTGGATTGAATCCATGCGGAAGAACTCAACCAATTCAAGCGTCTTGAAGTATGGGAATGGTTGAAAGACCGGTGAGGGTCTACGTCATTGGTCTAAAATGGATTTGGAAAAACAAATTGGATCTTTGAAGGAAGCGTCATTGAAACAAGTCACGTCTAGTTGCTAAGGCTTATCGTCGGGAAGAGGAATAGACTTTGAAGAATCTTTTGCTCCGGTTGCTCGTCTTGAGGTTGTTCGGATATTTCTCGCGTTCGCAGACTCATATGAATATGACGGTCTATCGATGGATGTCAAAGCGGCGTTTCTCAATGGACAACTTAAAAAGCAGTCTATGTCGACCAACCGGATGGATTCGTTGATCCCGAGTTCTGAACCATGTCTACAAACCGAACAAAGCTCTTTATGGTCTCAAACAAGCCCTCGGGCATGGTACGATAAGCTATCATCTTTCCTCATTGCCAATAATTTCACCAAAGGCTCGGTTGACCCAACTCTTTTTATACAATATCACGGGGCACATATCTTAATTGTTCAAATTTACGTGGATGACATCATTTTGGGTCGACACATAAAAGTTTTCAACCGCTTTTGCAAAACTAATGAAGAAAATTTTTGAAATGTCCATGATGGGTGAACTTACGTTCTTTCTAGGATCGCAAGTTCATCAATCACCCGTGGTATTTTCTTGATTCGGTCCAAATATGCCCTTGAACTGTTAAACAAATTTGGAATGACAACTGTGACACTTATGCCACACCAATGGCTCATACCAAGAAGTTAGATGTTTGATTTACATGGGAAATTAGTTGACTCTACCAAATCTGGAGTATTATTGGGTCTCTCATGTATCTAACACCCATGAGACGATATTGTCTTTGTCGTTTATCTATGCTCCGTTATCGATCGCGACCAATCGAAACCCACCTCTCGAGGCTAAAAGAATCCTCGATACATCAAGGAACCATTAACTTGGGGATCCGGTATCCGAAGGATTACGGTTTTGAACTAATCGCTTTTGAGACGATCACGCGGGATGCTTAGACTCAAGGAAAAGTACTTGGGAGCTCTACAATTTCTCGGTGATAAACCGGTGTCTTGGCAATCAAAAGCGAGGATTGTACATCATTGTCATCAACCGGCGAATATGTAGCCATGTGCGTGTTGTGCTCAAGTCATACGGATGAGAACACAACTCAAAGACTATGGTTACGTGTTGTGGAATCCCGATGTCTTTGCGACAATCAGTGCCATTGCGATCTCGTGCAACTCGATTCGACACTCAAATCAAAGCACATCGATCTTAGCTATCATTTCATCAAGGACCACGTGGAGCAGTGCCGTTGAATTATACTTTGTGGATACGAATACCAATTGGCGAGATCTTCTCACGAAAGCCTTGCCTCCCGCTAGGTTTAATGAGTTGGTCCACCGGATTGGTATGAGGTGTTTGACTCAAGAGGAATTGGATGACCTCTTAAAAGCTGTCTTAAAACACATCAAACACCAAAACATCCTTTGTAAATAAATTTTCAAAAACAAAATACAAAAATATAAAATCGATAAAACAACAAAAATATTCTCTAATCTATTTCTCTTTCAACATGGCAAGTACATTTCTTCCGTCAACACTTTAATCTTTCAAAATTCAGTATTTTTCGATCAAGTGTTGAGGGGAAAATAATCTCTTAACGTTTCAAAACATCTATGTACTTGCATGTTATCATATCCGGTTGTTTCTTTTGACAATGGTGGTGAAGTTTCTGGTACAATGACACTCCTCGGACTAAAATTAATAACTTTTCATCAGTTTTCTTAAGTCGAGGGGGAGTGTCGTCAAGTTTCTTTCCTAAAAACTTTGTTTGGTAACCAAAATGGAAGTTAAAAGGCTTTGTTTGATATAAGGAAAAGGTGGAGGGACCAAAACTGTCAAAAGGTTAAACTCACTTTTAATAAAACACCCTCCCACCTACTTTTCTTCTTCACATTTAATACACAAAACATAACACATCCTACGCCTTACAATCGTTCAAGATATCTGTTGATTTGATCATCGTTGTGTAAGTGTTTTTATGATCTAAACATGTTTTTAAGATAAGGTCTTGAATTTTATTCAAATCCAACGGTTAAAATTATATTACGAGTGATTATGTGTTCTACGATAAGCGTATGAACACACAATCATTGTGTGGGCGTTGTGGTTAAAAGTATGTGTCAAAGCGTCTTAAATACATCAAGGATATCCTTTTAACCATCAAAACCCACCCAGAAACACTTATCAATGAGATTTGAAAATTAGGGCTTATGTGTCGATTTGGGTTTTTCCAAATGTGAAGTGTTTTGGCATAAAAGATTGTTGGGATATAGTCTTAAGATGATGAATTGATGATTTCCATGGTTATTAACCACCCAGAAACACGAATTGTTTAACATTTTGGATTTAGGGTTTAAAGTTCATAATATTTGGTAACTTTTGATTCACAACGAGTTAAGTGTTATAACTTGGTATAAAGACTCCTCAACACTCTTAAACTACCGAAAAAGTTTTGTGCATATTCCATGGCTAGATTTCATACGCCGAGATTTAGGGTTTAGACTACGCGTAAGTTTTTCTACGCGTAATCGTTAAACCGTACAATTGTGTTTTGATCATGCTAAAAATGAATGTTATGTGTCAAAATTGATGATATGATGCTTTGTTTCGGGCTTGCTACACTTAAAATTCGAATCAAGGTTGTTGTAACTCTGCATAAGGATCACCTTACGCGTAGCATGTTATCGTGAAGATTAGTCTTTCGCGTGGGTTCTACGATAAGGTTCTACATATGGGACTCGTGTATCACGTGAAGGATATGCGTAAATAGTGACCTCTGCATAAGGTCAACTCTTACGAGTAGCCTTACGCGTAGGTTAATATATGCCTACGGCGTAAGCTCTACGTAAGGTCCCTTTTCCTACGCGTAACATTTATTACGCGTAGTTAGGATCCTACGCGTAAGTTTACGCCTCGCATATATCATTTACGCTCACGCATAACTTTACCAATCCTACGCATAAGCCTGGATCATACCTTCGTTATGAATTGTTACGTGTACAAACTTGTAAATAAACTAATCATATCATCACGAATCCAATAATGTCACTAATAAATCTAAAACGTTTGAGATGTTGTGAACCATAAGTGATAACATAAACTTTAAAACTTAAAGTTAACTAACTCACAAAACATTTCACGACGTCATTGGACTATTGGACATACAAGTGACTTAGGACTCGTAACAATCATTGACACTGTACATTCAATAACTAGACAATAAGACCTTCTGTTGACTAACATTATGTCTTTCGATATGTTGGTTCTTTTGGATAATGTTATTCCGCATCACGACATGGTGAACAAATGAATGTGGATGCATCGAAGTTCTCTCCATTGCGATATCTATCCTTATGGTTATCCAATGAAGATAGGAAAGAATAATCTCCGTGTTGACTTTGACACCCTCACTTGCTCGAGTCTTCGTGTTTAATTGCTATTGATATTCGAGGACTCATCCGTATCGAATATGCTCACTCACTCTGCTGCTTCACGAGATCTATATCCAGCAGCTGGAACACTATGGAAAGGGTCAGGATCTGATGCCGTGACGGTGACTCGAATCACAAACAAGTCACCATTACACTGCAGACTTAAAGGGTCATTCTCCCAATTCTCAAGTCGATCCAACCAAACTATATGCCACACCTTGAAGAACTCACTCTCCAATTCTTAATCGATATCGGTTATGATGAGGCTACAAGAGTAATCACCAAGCATTCTCACGTAGAGCTTAAGAGTATTCCTCAACCATGGAGAACTCTCTACATGATCATCACCAAGTCTGCTTACGGTCGTGACGGTGGCTATGAGCATCCTAAGCTCATGGAACCGCAAATATTTTGGGCATTGGTCAATATGAAACACATCGCTATCGAAGCTCGATTTGGGATGACATGATGTCATTTCTCAACAATCTTGGCTCAAAGATTCCCTACATCGATATACTAAACTGCTGATCCGAGAGCACTTGGACTTCACCCGATATTCCCAAGAGGCTTAATGACCCCGACAATCACGATATGTTGACGAACCTATTCTATCTGTCGAGAATCAAGGAATCGTCTACAAATAAACAAGGTCTTTGTGTTGCAGATTTCCTTCTAACTCGAAGATGTCGAAAGCTCGAAACATACAAAAGGTATCTGGAAGCGTTAGACAAGGCAAAGTTGGTCATCTCGACGAAAATCTTCTCGAACACATAAGGAGAACCGAGAGAGGAAGTGCGAGGAAGCGCAACAAGTCTTGCGAGTCAAAGGAAGTTTCCTAAAGGAATCCTCTTTCTAAAAGGATTGTTCCCGTAGGAAGCCGAACCTATTCCCACACTTGAACTACAAAGAAAGCTTGTGGACGAGAGCTCAAGATATCTTGATCAGATGAAGAGGTTCATTACTCAGAATCGCAACCAAAGCACACCCTCGATAGCAAAGCCTCCAAGTCCTCCAATTTGTCCAAGAAAAAGGAAGACTCCGACAATTGTTCCCTATGATGAGAGCTCGAAGAAGAAGAAGAGCAAGCTGGATAAATCATACAGACGAAGTTTAAAATCGTCGACACCTTCAAAAAGTGAAGAATTTGCTAAAGATCAAATGGGTGGCCGGAGGAACAAGTAGTCTTGCCCACTCCTCTCCGCATCGATGCGGTTAATCGACCCGATAAGGATCGGTGCCACCACTCTTCGCAACAACAAAAGCTTGTGGAGGATACTATCGAATATGAGTTTGAGAACCACAGAACGAGAAGTCCGAGAAAGATAAAGATGATGATTATGACAAGTTGCTCGAAGTCCCACACATTCACGTAAGGAAACTTCGAACCGCCTAAGGACCCCGAGCCTCCTCATGTCTCCTCATCATCGACTCTTCATCTCATTCATCACCACCACCATCAAAGAAGTCAACGGATCATCATCCAATCCGTGAAGAAACCACCTAAATCTTGGATTTCTCGGACTCATGAAAGAATTGTGAAAGTTGTCCAACAAGTCGGAAAGAAGGACATGCTTCTGAAAGCTGAATTGGTTTCTTGACAAAATACGATGCTTAAATGATGAGAAAGACAAGATCACGAGAGAAAGGGAATTTGTTCGAAGTTCATGAAGAATCATCGTAAAGAGGAACCGAACGAAATGATCGAATGTTACACTAACAAGTACCTTGGGATATCGTTCCTAAAGTCCAAAAGGAACTGGAGAAGACAAGAGAGATCATACCACAAGTTTCTTCTCGACACCGTCCCGGTGTGACTAGAGAAGTATTTTCCGGATAACTCACCCCTAACATCGTCGCATTGGTTAAACATACAATGGCCAAAGAAGCCGATCTCTCGAATGAAAGTTAATCGCTAAACTAGTGATGCAAATGTCAAAGCGATCTCGGAACATTTACTTGGATGAAGCTAAATTTTTCGAAGGTCTACTTGCTTTTCAACTCGGATCATCATGCAAGGAGTCACCGATCAACCCAAACGCCAAGAGATGGCGATGATAAGGACAAGGACTCTGCATCTAAACGTCGAAGCAATCGGTGAATCTTCTTGATGCCACCTCCTCCACAACGGACTTCTTCTCGGCAATCTCCTCCACCTCGGTCTTCTTCGATAAACCTCGGGGCGATTCCGAGTTACCACCCCGACTCAAAAAGCGGTGATTACTTTGAGTATACGGGTGGTGACGATGAAGAGGTCCTTGAGCTAAACAACAACCCACCTCTCCCAAACAAGGATGAAACCAGATCATCATCTAAGCCTTGAAAAAAGAAGAAAGCGCTCATCATGACGTCATATCATGGCTAGATGATGATAAAACGAAGAATTTGAATGGTTTGCTACACTTGTTAACAACTCCCCTACCAAGAAGGTCAAGAATTGGTGAGCGGTAGTACTTTGGAGCATGCAAAGATTTTGCAAGAAAGGTTCCGTGTGAAGAAGATGACGAAATCGAATTGAAGCGCATCAAGAATGAAGCATTCCTACTTTTGAAAGACAGCTCGGAAAGTGCAATCGAGGTTGAATATCACCTTGAAAACATTGATCGAGCCATGTCTAATAACATGGATTGGCTCAACCCGAAGCAAACATCGACTTCACCAAACGGGACAATCCTCCATATTACACCGGTGGTCTCGACCTCTACCTACCATTGGCCAACTGATCGACCTAGGATTCCTTTGAGACATTTCTTCAACAAAGACTTAGACTTTCTTCAACACGGTGGCGATGGTTCAAGGAAATCGCTACATCTCGACACTTCCATTCCCAATGCCATATACTCGATTGTATAGCCATCGAGGAACGTGCTACCCACATGTTCTCCGACAATGTGGTAGCGTATGACCAAGATGCAATGTATGGGATTCACCATTGGCGGAACAAGAAGAATATACTCTGTCGCTTGGTCCGAAGTCTCAACATGCGCTTTCGATACTAAAAGTATCGTGGCCATCCAACATGTTGGTCTATCGTCTAAATGGGACTACACTTTTCTCAAGAAGATTGTGGTCAAAAGACAAGACGAAAGGGACTATGCATTCTCTCAAGTCGACTTTGAGAATTTGAACATCAACGATATTGAAGACATGTATCTTGCCAAAGTTCAAGGTCGCATGAGACAATTTCAAGCTGAAGTACAACGTGAATTCATCAAGTCAACGCTCATCTTCATCGACGCATAGTCATCAAAGAGCGTGTTGAAGATCTTGACTTGCCGTTGAATCATATCAAAAGCGTGTCAACTTCACTCCACCACGCTTGATCTTCCGATATCAACCATCTATCACAATTAACGCTCATCGAAGAAATCGTTTGGTGTCGTTTATTGTAGTGAACTTCATCGCGCTTGCTTGATGGCGTGTAATGAGCTTCACAAATTTGGAGATCATACTCGAAGATGGTTAGGGATGTTAGCTTATCGATTGAAGGATATACGTGAAAACATTGGAAACCTAAGCGATGGAATTCTCGGGATCGGAAGAATGTGAGAAGGATCATCACAATGATTGATGAGCGGTTGTTCGAAGGGATCGATTCGAGCGTTGGAAAGTTTTGTTGGTGGGCGACCGGGATCAACATCACGGCTATCAACTCCTGATCGTACTCTGGGAACATCACCGCACTTCACGGTACTCCTTGATTTGGTTCTTTCATTAATAATTTTGGATGTATGATGTTATATGTCTATGGCTTGTGCACATAACGATTGTACAACCCGTAATTGTCAAGAAAGGACCACGTAGTGCCTCGATTGCCACAATCCTTATAAAAGGAGCGAAAGCTTCTTATTTTTGAGTAAAACCTATCAAACCTTTCATTTTTCAAGGTTTTGCTCAAAACACAAGTACTTCCCCGTATAATTTTCAAAACCTCAACCGTTTATATCACTTGTTGAGGGGAGTATTTGATTTAAAACTTTGTTCACAAATTGTTCATAGTGGTCATCTTCCATAACACTCAAAATGGTCATATTTATTCTCAACCGTTCAAAAATAACATTTTATATGCCATTTTTAGGGGAGAAAATTTGTGTGATAAGAAATATGTTGTGCAAAATGCAAATAAATCGTGTACCTCGGACTTAACCAACAATTGACGATACTAAATTGTTTGTAACTCGAAAAGACTTGTCTGGATGGGTAATAATTTCAAGCTAGTTCGCTAGTAATGTAAACGTGTCTCGAAAGGACTTGTCCAAGTAGAAAGTACCATTCGAGAAACTCTTGATAGACATGAACTCGACGGGTATGACAACCTTTCGAGGTTTGTCTACACCTTCAAGGTAGTTATTAGAGCTAGTTGTCACCTAAAAGGCGACAATGTAACTCTTTAACTATGCAACGTAACTTGTGTCTCATGGGGATTGTCTATCTTCGATGGATCAATTCAAAAGTGCGCTCTTTCCTCACTGTGCATTTAAACCATTAATACTCTAAAGCACATGTGGAGGGGAGTATTTATGCAAAACCTTATCTCTCACGATGGTTCAAACATGTTTTCATTTACAAACCCTTTAAGAGATATTTTCACATCAGTGGTTTTAATGGCAAACATAGGTTAGTCATGGAGTTATAAGGTGACTAAGGTTAGAATAACTGTCCTATGATCCGCTGAGCCGGGAGGGATCTACCAAGGACACTACCATTAGTTAGTGTTAGAAGTCCTTAGGAATGATTGTAAAAGGAGAAAATGAGAATCGGAGAAAGAAGGAGTTGAAGAATCGAGAAAGAAATGTAAAGTAAAGGGTGAAAAAAATGACCTCCGCATTATTCAACTTAGGGCGTACATTGGGTTCAATTCATATACTCTTGATTGTCACTTAGTGACACGGTATTGAAGATTAAAAGTCGTCATGGACCCAATGGCGCATGCACTAAACCTTCTTAGCCACTCAAGATTCTCTCAAAGAAACTTGTTTCATTCTCACAGGAACCCTACGTAAACTCGGCTTTCTCTTAGAGATCGGGTATTGAAGAAGGAGACCCTCTCCTAGTTTCCGCTCGGGAAAACCAAAACGCACTATTGAGTCTAGAGTCACGAGATTCATCGAAGATCTCTTAGGAACACTTGACATTTAATCACTTGATGATCAACTAATAAGATTATCGATGGTTCATATCGAGTCCTTCACGGATCTTAGCAATCTGTCAAGAACATTTATGAGAGGTTCACATCAGTGATCCTCGTGATTGAATGGAAACTCCTGCCGGGTCAACATCAAACGACCGACGGCGGTCACTTCGGTAACTCCCGTGGATTACACGGAGTGTCTCAAGCGGTCTATCGTGAGGTGATGCTTGGTGTACCTCGGACTCATCCGAATCAGATGTACTTGGTACATCGCGTTATCTCACTTGTGGGACTCGGTTCAGAACGGCCTTTGTAAAATTAGAGTTGTGTTTTCACACTATCTTGTTAACACTCTCGGTTCAAACTTATAGCGCCGGAACCGCTTATTACTAACCGTTTGAAATGTTTTCTTCTTATGGAAGCTCCGGGCGGGATGATCATGTTGATTCTTCTCATGCTCACGCCAACATCATCACTAATGGAAGTTCTATTCAAAAGCAACACAACCATCGAATGATTCTTCGTCAAACCAAAGAATCTACAAAGTTAAAGACTTAGAGAACTTCATCGATTGAATTCCAGCGTCATAGAGCATGTGAGCATGTTGAAGAATGACGTGGACACCTGGAGCGACAAAGCGGACTGAAGGCGCATCGATGCGCACAACAACATACTATCACTTTCACCACAAAGAACAATGATCAAAGAACAAAGTTAAAGATGATGTCAAGCATAAGCGTTCAAAGATAACTATCTCTACACCGGGAGATTGTTCGAATCAAGGCAATTCCTCTCACAAGAAAGAAGAATGTCGAAGGCGTTAGAGCTACTATTACATCAACGCCTTCACCGTTTACATTCATATATACTTGAGGGAGATTGTTGGAATCACTCCTAAACTGTATTTCAAGTATTTATATTTCATATGTAATAGGTAGCTTAACATGGCCTTTATGTTTGTTTAAGGTCTAGCTTATGTAGAAGGCCCATAAGCTTAGGCCCAAGCCCATATAAGAAAGGATGGGAACTAGGAGTGTTGCCCTAGCTTCCCTCCTATAAATACTCTTGTAAACCCTCATTTGAGAGTTGGTTGTTCAAGTTCTTTTCTTTCACATATGCCTTACGCATAACCGTTTACATTATTGTGTGTGTGTGTGTTTGATACTTGTTCAATCGCCTCATATCCTTTCTATATTACTTGTGTTTGTAAAACTAGTGACCTAACATAGTAAGAATCATTGAATGGTCTTCGCTGGATGAGACAATAGATCATGTAGACAAGACAAACATTGGGGTGATCTTTGTTTTTGACTAAACAAATGACATTTTCTCTAAGAAATTCTTCTCACTTTTTATAAAGTGGAAACATCTCAGAATGCTCCATTTGGAATGGAGCTCGATGAATGAGTTCGGAGTTTCGGCTGACACGAGTTCGTGAGATTCTTCCGATAAAGACAATGTTTCTTACCACAATGGGGTCATCAAAAAGAGTGTCGTAAACCGGGTTTGGATCAACCATCTGGTCGAGCTTAGCAAGAGACCACTCGCTTGAATACATATAAACACCATGATATGGAATGCAAAGGATTTCGAAAAACACAATGAGGGGTAGGATAATGGTTTGATTATTGATGATAAACGATAGAGAGATTGTTCCATTATCATTACGAATGATCCCAACACTTTTATAAAATTCTAGAATGAAGACGAGACAAATTTGTTCGTTGATTTTAAGGAGACAACGAAAGTTGATTCTTGAGAAGACTTGGGGGATGTCGATACTATTAAGAAATTATTCTTCAACAACACGACCTTCATGAAAAAGTTGTTTTTGGATCATCTTGAATGCTTTTCGATCATGGGGAGAAAGGCCATTTTTACGATGATGCCTAGGTATGTAGTGGACGGTGTCGTGGTGATCCTATTTAGTTGACTTAGGCATGTTTCAACCTAGAACAAAATGGAATGAAATGAAGTAAGGAATGTGATGTCGGATCGTGTGTTTGTGTATTTTTATATAGAAACTTTCTTTATTTAGAAATATTTTCAATTTCAATCAACTGGGTTTTTAAGGATTATCACAATTTGGTTGGAAGTTTTTACATTTGACTTACATTAATACTTAACATTGTGAATTTTAACATGTCATTTTACTTGTATTAACAATGCTAAGCATATTTCTTAACCCTTTATGATTACAATATAGAAAAAATCATTTTGTTGGGGTTTTGAGAAAATCCTTTAGAGAAGAATGTAAATCCTAACTAGGATGGTTATCTTAGGTGACTAATATACACAATGTGATACCAATTAAGATTTAATTGTGACAAACCCATTTGGATCAAAATTAAGAACTAAAAATCTAGAATTAGATAAATTATAATGTTGTGGAATTATTACTTACGGAGACGATTAGTTTAGAGAGATAGATGATGAATTAGCTCCAGAAAAAATGTGAGTGAGTTTTAGGTCGGATTGAGAGGAGTAGAGTAAAGTGGAAGTACACAGTGATCATCAAACATATAATTTGTTTGCTGATATGCCGAATCTACCGGATCCTTTGAAAAATGGATCTGGCACCTTATAGCCAAGAGATCCGGCTACACAATGATCACAAGAGTTAGTTTGACTTAACGTTTGATTCTAATTATTATAATTTTTAGTGTTTATTAGTATATATTATGATGAGATGATTTTTGATCCTAAGTCTATGATGTGATTTGAGAGAGACGAGGATTTACGTATATAAATTTTCTAGAGTCGCGAAAATGAGAAAGAAAATGAACACGAGATAAAGTAAATGAAACAAAGATCATACTCCATTCATTTGAATGCACAATGAAATACAAAGGATTGGATAAATGATAAAAAAACATAAATGCCAAGAACAAAGTACAATGCTCCACGCGTGAACTTGATCATTGGGTAGACGAGTGCGACGAAGGAAATGACGATAATCATAAGGACGACACTAAACATTTTACGGAAGATTATCTTCTTTTTTTGAGAGTTTTTTGTGGCATGAGTGTTAATTTGAATTTTGAATGGTGAATGAAGTTTGAATAAGAGGGATTAGATAAAATAAGATTTTGAAAAGATGGATTATTGTAACTAGATGTTCGAGTGGTGTGCAAGTTTGTGAAGAGGGATTTTTGAATGTTGTGGTTTGATGCTTACACATATTTCACATTGGGGATAGATAAAAAATATTTTAGAAACATCGAATCATTTGAAACACACATGAATCAAAAAATATGTACTAAAAGAAACATATGTAGATAATTATGAAAATTAGCAAGGCTACTTATAAATAGATCAACATATTTAAGTAGAGAAAATTATATCTAAATGCAAGAAAACACATGTTATGAGAAAAGTTATTTGAAAAAGTAACATACCTTTTCTTTTCTTTAGAAATTTCTTGAGATTATTTTCAAGAGATACTTCAAAGGATTTTAGACACACCTAGAGGCTTTATGACAAAGGATTTTGATAGATCCTTTTAGTGTTTTAACTTCGATATTTCCTATGATTGAAAATAGTATTAAACGTTTCCTATCATGAAGATACTTAGAAGAATGCTTATTGTAAGTGTCTAATAAATTAGTAAAGATGAATATTAAAAGAATATTATCCAAACTATCAATATCTTAATGAGGATTAAAGAAATATGTTTAAAGTTAAAAAGAAATTATTATTTGTAGTTTTCAAACATTCATTGATAATATCAAGTTTTTAAAGTACAATATACTTTAAGAAACTTGGTAACGTAGCTCTGATGCCAATTGTAGAAAACTAGAAGATGGATTGAATAGTTTTACCAATTAAAACTTTGTTTTAAAATATTTATATCGATTTATGTCAATCCTTTTTGATGTATGGATATTTATAGTTAGATATGAAGAATGCTAAATAAGAGTTAGAGTAAAGAAAGATAAAACCGTTAACACAAGTATTTATAGTGGTTCGGCTACAAGGTCACATTCCTTGCCCTACTCCACTCTCCGAGTACCCAACTCGAGAGTTCGTAAACACTACACCACAATCTCCTTATCTTGGCGGAGAATCCTTCACAATGTTGCTTACAATTTATCCGATACAAAGCTAGATACCGGGTTCTTCCACAAGGTAGAACCAAACCTACGTCGCCTACACTTTATCCGGTACAAGGCTAGATATCGGGTTCTTCCACAAGATAGAACCAAACATACGTTGCTTACACTTTATCCGATACAAAGCTAAATACTGATTTCGTTTACTTTAGAGGAACCAATCCCAACACCACTAATGAACACAACGCATCTATAACATGATAAATAGAATCAACTTTGAGATTCAATTCAGTGGTCTTGTGATGATGATGAATCCTAGCAACCCGTGTATTTGAGTTTTCAAGTCTTCTATGAAAATGATAGTGATCTCTCCTTTAAGAGGAACCTAGAGAATCACTAAGACAAAAGCTACATGGATGATCCTTAGATCTGAGGTTAGAGAGGTAAGAATATTGAGAGAAGATATATCTAAAAGGGGTGAGAAGAAATAAAGAAATGGCTCACTATTTATAGGCAAATAGTGCTTTGTTTAGCCGGATTCCTTCCCATAGGGATCCAACTAGTGTAATCCAAGGGATCTGGCACCTGGGTAATTCTAATCTGGATTTTGGGTTATACTTCTGGGTTTTGGGTCATGGGTTATGGACTATGGGTCATGGGTAACCAACATGATGTCATGGACTTTGAGTCATGGGTCATAGACTTTACCCAACCTGATGTCATGCATGATGTAATGCACATGGGTCATAGGTTTTAGGTTATGGATAGTACAAACTATTTACTTAAATGCTTATTTATATTTTAACTATGTATTTTTATATAAGTGTAAGTAACAAATGTTACTTATTAGGTGTTTTATAAAAATAGTTTTGGCTTCGTATAAACTATTTAACTAGACATGTTTGATGGTTTATTTGTTTATTGAAATGAGTTAGAAAACTATTGGATTGAAAAGTTACGTATTTTATTCATTTCGTTAAAATGATTTTACGATTGTTATCAACAAAACATAAGAAGATCGTCAGATATAAATACACGTTTTTATAGTTTATTTGTATTAACAACTTCCATCTCATTATTCATGGCATCAGTTCATTTTGGATATTTTGAAGCTTCAAAATAAGTTTTTGGTTCATGATTTTTATTTAGTTGAACAACAAAACAAAGATTTCTCGAGTTAAGTTTAGAATAATTAACAAACTTTTCAATACCATACTTAACTTTAGACTCAACAATAAAATCATTGTAATTTTAAGGAAAAACAAAAGGCCTGGAAGACCTTCTTAAGTTTACAGTCTTCTGAACTGAAGAACTTGGATTTTGATCCAAATTACCCTCAGAATTATTTACGTTTTCTTCAAGTGTAGCAACCATCTTATCCTTTTCAACAAAAAAGTTGTCATCAGGTTGTATATCATCTCCTAGTTTACCAATAGGAAAATCATTTATACTAGTATCAACTGTTCTACCACGAAAATGAGAGTAGCTACCTTCACTTTGTGACAAACTGTCACTATTCAGTTTTGGGTCTACTCTCTTTTCATTATTGGGTAGCTCAGGGGTTTCATTATAAAAAAGTTCAAATGGTTTAAATGTTAGGATTTAATAAACCCATATAGAAGAATCGGTCACCCCAACTATATTCTAGCATATGTTAGCTCATAGACTTAACGTTATTTAGTAGTTATAGATTAGCGTAAGTAACACCGTGGAAGAAGGACGGGTCTTTACCTACTGTATGCCTAATCCACAGCCCGAAGGAGGGCGTAAGTAATTTGTATAAATAGCCCTCTCCCGACAAAGGAGAGGGTTGGATGTTCATTTGAAATCTAACCTTCCATATTTTGTTTCTGTCTCTAGCATCCCTTTCTCTCTCAACCTCACGAATCATACATCAAATCATTGTATGTTATGATATCAATAATCTGACATTAAATCTTGAAAAACATTTTCAGATACAGTTTTGTTCTTATCAGGGACAAAATCCTTAAAAGGGAAAATAGACTCAAAGAATTTGACATCCCTTGGAAAAATGAACTGATGCTTAACAAGACTATATAACCTATATCCCTTTTTAAAATTAGAATACCCCATCATCACACATTTCTCATATCTACTACTTAACTTGTCATTATTATTAATAACATTAGCAAAATAAAAACAACCAAACATTCTTAAATTAGAGAGAGTGGGCCTCTTTTTATATATCATTTCATAAGGAGATTTTCCATTAAGCACAGGAGAAGGCAGTCTGTTAATAGGAAAAGTGGCAGTTAGAATACATCCAGTCCAAAATCTTGGAGGAATTCCCCCTGAAACATAAGGGATCTAGCCACATTCAAAATATGCCCATGTTTCCTCTCGGCAATACCATTTTGTTTTGGAGTATAGGTACAAGAAGTCTGATGGGTAATACCTTTGTCATTACAAAACTTGGTAAAATGTTGATAAACAAATTCAGTCCCATTATCACTTCTAAAACTTTTAATTTTCCTTTTAAACTGAGTCTCAATCAGATTATACAAAACAATGATATAATTAGAGACTTCATCTTTATTTTTAATAAGATATACCCAGACAACTCTTGTGAAGTCATCCACAATAGTCGAAAAATATTTATAACCTTCTTTACTAGAAACATTATAAGGTCTCCATAAGTCTAAATGCACAAGTTCTCCTAAAGTGGAAGAAGCATGATCACTTAAAGGAAAAGGTTCTCTAGTTTGTTTAGCTCTTTGACAAATTTCACAAAAAAAAATATCTTTAGAATCAAACTGTAACCTTGGTTTTAAAACATTGAGAACTGGTTCTGTAGGGTGACCAAAATTTTATTATCTTTTGCAAGTTTGTGAACAGAATTCAAAGTAACACAATACTCAAGAATAACCAACACGTCATACGGAACTAAATTTTCAGTTAACTTAAGATTTCCAATCTTAGAAATAAAGGTGTCAGTCCCATTGGGATGTCCAACCTTTATTTTAAGATGAGAAATGTCAAAAATATTAACTAAAAATCTTTATCATTGTAAGTCATGTAGCCATTAAAACCATAGTTTTCACAAACAACAATAGGACCAGAATCAATATTCCTCCTATTATCAGTCACCTTATTAAAATTAGCAGTTGGATTATTAAATTGATTAATTGGTCTTATAACAAGTTGATTAACAACTTTAGTAGCAAAAGCAGAATTATGATTTCTACTAGCACTGCCAGAAACGACTTTTCTATATGACTCCTAACTACTAATGATAGCATAAGCACCCTTAACATCATGAAAATGATCTCTAAGATAGAATATTACTTTTAATTTGCATATAAGTATCATCTAAGCCCACTAAGAATTGCATTAGATTCATAAGTTGATTATGCTTTTTGAAATCATTAGCAGCATGGCAAGTACACCTAGGCAACTGAATTAAAGCATCAAATTGTTTCCAGTAGGGGTGAGTAAAATCGAGAAACACCCGAACCAAAACCTGAAACCCGACAAAACCGACCCGACCAAAACCGAGTTACCGAGTTTCGGTTCGAACTCGGTTTATGATTTTACCGAGTTTTGGTTTCGGATCGGATCGGGTTAGTCCGGTTCAAGCCAAAACCCGATAAAAAATGATAAAACCTGACAAAAACTAAACCAAAACTGAACCGATTAAAACCGAGTAGTTTCGGTTTTGGGTTTTAGCGAATTTCGGTTTCGGGTTTGTCAATTTCAGTTCGGGTAGGGTCAAACTGAATGATCAGCCCTAGTTTCCATATAGTAGTCAATTTATTAAAGTATTCAACAATAGCCTAACCATTTTGAGTCAAAGATTTAATTTTATGATGCAAGTTAAAGGTGATAGACCCATCAACTCTATCAAAAGTTTCTTTAAGTTCATTCCATACATCTGAAGCCCTTTTTAAAAAAGTTGACCCAAAATAGCTCTTCAGAAATAGAATTTAAAATCCACCCAAGAACCACATCATTAACCTTGTCCCATTGTCTGGCCAAAACATTATCAGTATTAGATCTTGTTCCACTACCATCAATAAAATCGGTTTAACAGATATCACAGTTAAAGTAGTATCATTAGGGTGTAAATGCAATGGGTGACTTAAATCCAATTTACTAATTAAGGTAACAAGAGGATAAAAAATACCATCCTCATCAGAACCAGGAGGTGTAGCACCATGAATAGAACCAGGAGGTGTAGCACCATGAACAGACATGATAACAAACAATGACAAAACAAGCACATAAGAAAGAAGAGAAGATAGTTCCTAGTCTTTCCTTACCACTTTAGTGGTAGGTCAAGGGCACACATAAGTAATCTCAAGAATACACCACAACAATCAATCCTCAACTTCCAATGTGTCCCAATCCTATACTCCAACAATCTATTGCAACAAAAATAAAAGACTAAAAGTAAAGAAGGCGTGAGAGGTGTTACAGTGCACGCAAAATAACAATAGCAGAATACCAGAGCTACTACACCCTTGATTCACTTACTCAAGAGATATAGTGTTGATCCCAGTTTACACTTGTAAATATAGATCTTATATATAGCTTATGTTAAGAAACTGTTTGATTCACAAAGTATCACGCGTCAACCCATTTGAATACCTGAAGATACTATACACATAAGTTTCTATAACACTCTACTGTTTATATTTTACACTATTACAAGCCATGTTTCCTTATCCATTAATGAACATATAGGAAGCAAAGTCCAAGCTTCTTGAAGCGGCAAAACTTCATGCTCACATAGGTGGTCCTTTTAGTCTTGCACATGCATTTATAATTTTTCAAAAGAACCATTAGAAGATATTTTTCAACCTAACCCCTTTGTCAAGTGGTCAGCTAAATTATGTTTAGACCGAACAAACTCTATAGATATCACACCATTCATGATTAAATCCCTAATCATACTATGTCTAACACCTAAGTATCTAGACTTGCCATTATATATTTGATTATAAGCTCTAGCCAATGTGGCGGCACTATCACAATGGATAGACATTGGTGCTATAGGTTTCGGCCATATTGGAATCTCATGTATCCAGTTTCTTAGCCATTCTACTTCTTTACCAGCAGCAACCAAATCTACAAACTCAGATTCCATAGTAGAACTAGTTATGCATGTTTGCTTCTTAGAAGCCCATGAAATGGTACCTCCCCCAAGCAAGAACACCCATCCACTAGTAGAAGATGAATCTTCAACATGATTTATCCAACTAGTATCTGAATAACCTTCTAACACCGAAGGATATCCTACATATGATAAACCATAATTCATAGTACCTTTCAAGTACTTGAATACCTTTGTTATTACATGTCAATAATGTCTACTAGTGTTACTAGTAAACCTGCTCAATCTACCAACTGCATAAGCAATATCAAGTCTCGTGCTCGTCATAGCATACATCAAACAACCAATGGATTTTGAGTAATCGAGTTAAGCCACATGTTTACCTGTATTGGGCATAAGCTTCTCCATCGGATCCATGGGATTACTCACCGGGGAACAGTCTTCATAATTGAATTTCTTGAGTATTTTCTCAATATAGTGATATTGGGTAATTACAATCCCTATATTCTCATGTTTAATCTTAATACCAAGAATAACGTTTGCTTCTCCTATATCTTTCATGGAAAACTTTGATGAAAAACATTTCTTAGTTTTATCAACTTGATTTTGGTTAGTGCCAAAAATCAACATGCCATCAATATATAGACCCTTATCACATTACCGGATCCATCAAATTTTCTATATACACATTTGTTATAATGATTTAGGAGAAAACTACTTGAAAACATAACCTCATCAAACTTTTGGTGCCACTGCTTAGGTGCTTGTTTAAGCCCATATAATGACTTAACTAACTTACACACCTTATACTCATTACCTGGTATAGCAAATCCTTCTGGTTGCTTCATATACACTTCTTCATCTAAATCACTATTTAAAAATGTTGTTTGACATCTATTTGATAGATCATCAGATTGTGAATAGCTGCCAAAGCTATCAAAAATCTTATAGTAGTGATACGAGCAACTAGTACGTAGGTATTAAAGTAATCACTCCCTTCCTATTGTCTAAAGCCTTGGATTACCAATCGAGCCTTAAACTTGTCAATTGTTCCATCGACTTTCATCTTCCTTTTGAAGATCCATTTGCAACCTAAAGGTTTACAACCTGGTGGTAAAGGTTGCAATCCAAACAAGACCCATGTATTATTTTCCTTAATAGAACTAATCTCATCATCAATTGCGTCTTTCCAAAATGCAACATATCAAGATTTCATAGCTTCATCATAGGTTCTTGGATCATCCTCTATACTATAACAGTAAAAGTATTGAGATTCAATTTGATCTCATGATCCCTCAACTAGATATAATTGAAAATCAGAACCGTATGATTTAGCTTTCCTAGCTTTTTTACGTTTACGAGGTTCGAGTGTCTCACTTAGTACATCATTTTAATGATCATCCTTTTGAGATTTACCCGAATTTAGTATAATATCCTTTGGTCTAGGTATTGAAGAGAAACGATTCTCATCAAATATTGCAACTCTTGATTCTATAACTGTGTTAATAGAAACGGAGTCATTAGGTTCTATAACATAAAACCTATATTCCTTGGAATGCTCAACATATCCAATAAAGATGCAATCAATACCCTTTTCACCCAAAGTTTTTCTTTTAGGGTTTGAAAGTCTAACAACGGCCCTACACCCCCAAACTTGCAAAAATGTCAAGTTGGGTCATTTTTATACCAAAGTGATCCGCGTACAATGCGCGTTCGGGGTCAA
Organism: Chrysanthemum lavandulifolium; assembly: GCA_022545495.1. Classification (NCBI taxonomy): domain Eukaryota; kingdom Viridiplantae; phylum Streptophyta; class Magnoliopsida; order Asterales; family Asteraceae; genus Chrysanthemum; species Chrysanthemum lavandulifolium. The sequence continues at coordinate 94,102,591 of CM040244.1, forward strand.
AGGAACTTCCTTTTCGTCGAGCAAGTTTTTCAACACCCTAGGCAATGAACCTAATCGGTGTAGTGTATTATTAGGGTAAGTCTCAGGAATTGATATCGTTCTCTAGGGGAATAAGAATGCTAGTGAGAAATTACTACGCTAAGGTTGGGGTTGAGGAAGATTATTTTTTATCTTTTTTATGTTTTTTTTAGAAAATGGAAAGGTATGAATCTCGAGGTATTAGATTTGGGGGGTTGGTATTTCTACCGATTACTCTACTATTCTAATTATCTAATTAACTAAGCTAAGGTGAGTGTAGTCTATGTCTATTCTTGTGTGCTCTTATGATTATTAAAAATGTGTTTACTTAGATGTTATTACTCCCTAGTTATCTACTATTGATGGTTGAATTGTCACGTCCTTATTCTTAACGCGTTGTATTTTCTAAGGTCGTAGGGTATGCGTTTATCCCTAACTCTTTGAAGCTACCTAAAGTTAATGACTACGAAATCTCTAGGATTCATAAACTTAACACTAAGGTTATCTTAGGATATTTAGCCTACAATTCCACTAGTAACTATAAGCTAAGGTTCAACAAAGACTAATCAAGCATTAATAACACAACGGATGACCTATCGCAATACTAGGTAAATCACAATTAAGATAAGAGACAACCAATCAATATTCAATACCTAGGTTTCATATATCTAAGCAAACACACAAGTAAATTAGCCGGACATGGAGAACATGCAAGCATACACACAAACAATTGAAGACATGATTGAATTAATGAAGTAAAACACTTATCTTGTTGTAAAATAGGTATGGAACCTAAGATACTGCCAAGACGACCTTGGTTCGGTTTAAGTTTTACTCCACAAAACTACCTCTTTAAAAGCGAAAATTCGGATTCTATATATAGTGTTACAATATGCGACGCGTCACTCTTTAATTGTGGCGCGTCGGTCTCCGTCATTAGGGTTTCGTCTTGGCCACATCAACTCTGTGGCGTCGCCACTTATGCTTGTGGCGCCGTCGGCTTCAACCTCTCGCGCGTCGGGATCCAAATCTAGGCCTTACGAGTTGCGACGCCCAACTCTTTTAAACCCGATGCCGTCACTTGTAAAATAGCAATTTGCTCTACGAGTCGTCTCAAGATGTGTCATGACGGCGTCACAATTAAACCGTGACGCCGTCCCCTTTAATTCCATAGAGCTTGAGTGTCTCGATTCTTGACTTTGGCCATTTCTTCAGTATATTCGCGCTTTTAAATGCGAATAAGTGTCATTCCAGCAATTTGCATTCAAGAGACCTAAAAAGTAAAAGGAACGAAATTAAGTAGTAACGGATACAAAAGTGATCAATTGAGGGCTTAAATGACCCTTCAAAAGTGTACATTTTAAATCCTTATCAAATATCCCTACACTTGGTATTTGCTTGTCCTCAAGCAAATGTGCTTTTGGCCAATTAATTTATAAGTTAGGGGTCATGAAGCATTAGTTTAGAACAATTCACAACACATATAAGCCCCGTAAAAGTCATAACAAGCACGGAAATTACATAATAGCACCTCACAAGTGGTGTTTGGATACTCTCATCTGTCGGATGTATATGAAATATATCAAGTTAGAAATGGAAGATAAACACTCATTAACAGGTCCTAGTACATAGATTATCATAGGCTTGAGATTAGATCAAACCTCCATTGCTTTGGCGTAAGCACCTAGGAAAAACTATCCAAGAGGTCTTTTAAAGGGTTGTAACGTTAGGCTTACGGTAGGGAAACAAAGGGTTTGGTGGAATAGGCGATTTAGTGGTGGCAAGTCAAAAATCTTTATGTTACAAGCATGAGAAAAATGGCGTTGCTAAGCCAAGACTCGAAAATCTAAACTCTAGATAAATTGAAACAAATAAACATAAATTTAAAGATAGATGCGGGATGGTAGCCCTTTTTTTTTTTTTTTTTTTTTTTTTAAACACTCTTTCTTTTCGATTTTTTCATACACTTTACTCTACCATCCTCTACGATAACATCAAAATAATAGGGATTTATAGGCACATCCCTACACTTGAGTTTTTATTACTCTAACACTAATTTGACCCGAATTGAGAAGATCAAAACACTTGGAGTATATTATTACATAAATAAAGGGAATTTGAATTTAACGTTCCCTTCCTGTCATTTCATAAAATTTAACTTTTCCCATGAGTCACAATCGTCCAAAACTGTGTACAAAGGATATGACTCGACTTAGCAACTTATGCAAGCAACTAGATAATTGAACTAAGGGTTTAGTATAATAACAATAATGCACTAAAAGTGAGTGCATACAAGGTAGGCTAAGGCGATTTGGGTGTACATTTGGGGGTGGATTGTAAACAATGCTATTCATTGATATTCCGGAAAACCGAAACATCACGAGAACCGCGAAAAGGATAGGCTCTAAGGGGTTAACTAGGGGTATCGTGTACTAAAGATGAGTACAATGCAAGGGTGTGGGGGAATTACTCAACCGATGTGGAAGAAGTAATTATAATACGGGTATTAAACAAGGGTTATCCTAATGCCTCTTATCATTTAGTTATTCCTAACTACACAAGTGTAGTCTCACTAGCGATCTCGGAATGCATCACAAAACAAGTTCTAGAATCTATTATACTACCGGTACACACTCGAAGCATTAAAGTGGAATGCTTTAATTCCTACAAATCTAAGGGCGATCCTCACATTTTGGGTGGAATTTAAGTGGTAAAGGGTTTTGTGCTTGTCATATAATTTCCTATCCATGAGACGCTTTATTAAGACTAATGGCCCACTCCTACATGTTATAAAAAATTTTAAATTTGGTGCCAAAATTACCCTAACCGATATTTCTCTTGGTTTATTACACAAATGAAATTGGACAAGGCAAATAGTCAAGGATAAGCATAGTTTCAAAGTTCCCATTTTATTTTCCCTCCCTACACTTAAACTAAACATTGTCCCCAACATTTCCCGAAAGTATCAAAGTTATGATAATGGAAGGTAATTAAAAACGAAAGAAACTAGTACTCCCCTGATTAGCTCAGTAGGATCCGTGTGAATTAGTGGTTAAATTTTCTTCCAAAAAGAGTGTGTTGGGAAATACGCTTATTGGAGTTAATACTTATTGTAATAGAGTTAGTACTGATAGTGTCTGATGATAAGTATTAACTAGTTAGTACTGATAGTGAGAAAGTTAGTACTGATAGCTTTAAATTTGTACTGATGTAAGTAAGGAATGTCGTGTAAGAGTTGTAACATCATATCTTTTATTCCAATAGAAGATATGATATACTTAGTCCATAGTTATCTCTGTAAGGGATCTCCTTAGTGTATAAAAGGAGATCCTAGCTAGGTTAAACATACATCTTATATTCTAGCCGTCTAAAGTAGAGCTTCAAGGTTGTAAACCCTAGTACTAGGAGAGTACTCGTATTATTGATTAATAATATTGAAGCTGTTGGTGTTACATTGTTTTTGCATTAATCTTCTAAGTGCATTCACGTAGATTCCGCATACTTATGTGCATCTACAACAAAGTTTCTCATTGTTGTTTTGGAACTATCCAAGGCAACTAACACGTTTGCAAGCTAAGTGTTCTAGATCCAAGGTTTGGGACTCCACAGTGGTATCGAGCTTGTGTCCCAAGCATTGTTTTAGAAGATCCTGTGTTGACAAATCGAAGAAATGGATTTGAATCAATGCAATCCAATCTCATAACGAGTTCCTAAGTTGCAACCACATGAATATGAACTCGGAGAATGCGCATAGAGCATGCTTCTTGGTACTTGATTTCAAGTTGTGGAACATTGTGCTCTATGGAGACTCTTACAAACGCATCACATCATCGAAGAAGTTCTTTGGTAAGACCACATTACTACGATGAAAGGTGATCCTATCACTAATGAAGAAATGGCTTTAAGAGGCAATGATCTCAAGGCCGTAAGTCTTTACTTATGGCAATCCTCGATGATCATCAACTCACCTTCAACAAATACAAAGATGCCCGAGTATGTTAAAAGCCGGTGAAACCAGTTTGGTGGGGATTATGTCACCAAGAAAACTCAAAGACTCATCGAAGCAAGAATTTGAAAACTTCACTTCTTTGGTGCAATCGAGTCCATTGACCGGTTTATAATAGGCTTCAAAACTTGTTAGTCAAATGGTCAGTATTGGATGTGGAGTTCTCCATAGAAGATGTCAACCTCGGGTTTGTTAGAAGTCTTCCATCACCAAAATGGGACACTCATGTCATTGTATAGAAGAACAAGCTAGATTTCGAAACCATGAAGTTGGACAATCTGTTCAACAGCTTTAAGGTGATTGAACAAGACATGAAAAGAAAAGCAGCTTCATCTTCCAGTTCTGTATCACAAAACATAGCTTTTGTGGCTCATCCTGTCACTAGTAATGATGTGGATAGTTTTGATGTTAGTACTCCTAGTACTAATGTTAATATTGATGGCCATGTAACCACTACAGCAGGCATTAATGAAGGCATAATCTATGCTTTCATAGCTGAACAAAGTCATGGATCCCAGATCACTCATGATGATTTGAGACAAATCCATGAAGAATGCATGGAAGAGATGGACATCAAATGGAACATTGCCCTGATCAGCATGAGGGCAAAAAGGTTCATGAAGAAAACTGGAAGGCAGATTAAGATCAATGATGCAGATGTTCTTTGGGTTTGATAAGGGAAAGGTTGAATGCTACAACTGTGGCAAGCTTGGGCATTTGCGGGGAATGCAGAAGCCCTAGGAGCAAGGGGAGACACACTGATGCTGACAAATCCTCTTCAAAAGCAATGGTGGCTATTGATGGCGCTGGATATGATTGGAGCTTCATGGCTGATGAAGAAGAAAGTCCAATCAACATGGCTTTGGTATCTGAGGTACTTGATTGTTCAGATACATGCATTCCATTAGACAAATATTTAGAGCTGAAAACCAGGTTTGATAATGTGTCTGAGGAACTTTCTAAAACTGAGTATAACTTAGCAAATCATAAATGAGGCTTAGAAGTTTTAGAAAAACAAATTGTGCACTATAAAGAAAATGAATCAAAGTTTACTGAAACAACTGATGTGCTTAATAGGGAAATCTCTTTTAAAGACATCACCATAAATGTGTTAAAAGAAGAACTAGAGAAAGTTACTACCATCAAAGATAATATAGAGTTAAGTGTTGAGCAACTTGCAGATTCACAACATTATAACTCTGAGAGAGTTAATAAATTCCTGGAAAAAGCACTGGTTGGCAAAGCCAAATCCGGTATGGGATATAAGACCACCCCACCACCATTCAGAGGTATCCCATCACCTCCTGGTATAGACCTTGCCCACACTGGCTTAGCAGAGTTTCAGGAACCCATATTTATCGAGGCCCTACAATAAAAAGTTATTTCCACGAAAAGGCCGATGAAGTGTTTGAAAGTACCGGTGATACCTCCTTACAGAGGTGTCAATCGAAAATAAAAGGCTAGTGTGGAGTCTAGTGAACCAAAGCAACAACCGCCACTAAACCAGAAGATCATTTGACAAACTGTTAAAAAGCCAAGAAAATATCTTTGAGATGTATAAAACAGTCATCTAGTCCTAGAGGTAATAAGAAAGTGGAACCGTTAAAATTTGAGCAACTAGGAGATGAATTTGTCATGTATAACAAATCTTGCTTTATGTGTGGTAGTTTCTCTCATCTGCAGCTCATTCAGACACCCTATGAGACCCCAACCCATCATGACCCCAGGCGGTTCTTCTCAAACGCCATAAAACCTTTGAATAATGCAAGGCCAGTTAATACTGCTAGACCACAACCCAGAGTATTTGATGAAAGACCTAAAAGAAACTTTTCAAAATCATCATCTACTTCACCAAGGTCCTTTAAATCAGCAAAAACATTTAACTCTTTTGATGAACAAATCAAGTTTTACAAGAAAAAGGTTAATACTTATGAGCCAAGACTTAATACTGATAGGCCAAAAGTTAGTACTTTTAAGCCTAAAATAAAACATACTGGCTCTAAAGTGCATGCTACAAAGGGAAACAAGGGCAATGATGTTAAGCCCTCAGCTTGTTGGGTGAGAAAGACCACTCAATCCAATAGTGCATCAATTACTCTCAAGAAATATTATTACATTGATGCACGAGGCAGATCCAAGTCGATGATGGCTTGGGTCCCCAAAAGGAACTAATTTCCTTTATTTTATGTGCAGGACACTCCAAAGAATAATGATGATCTTGGCTATTCGAGACGGTGGGTGTTCCAGCACATGACTGAAATCTATCCTATCTTTCAGACTTCACTGATTTGAATGGAGGATATGTTTCTTTTGGAGGTGGAATAGGTGGAAGGATTACTTGTAAAGGCACAATCAAGACTGGTAATTTGGACTTTGAAGATGTGTACTATGTGAAGATACTCAAATACAATATGTTCAGTGTGTCACAAATGTGTGACAAGAGGAATTTTGTTCTATTCATAGATACTGATTGCTTGGTTATATCTCCTAACTTTAAGTTGCCTAGTGATGATAAGGTTCTACTTAAGTTTCCTAGGAAAAGCAATCTTTACAGTGTCAATAGAAGGCTAGGTCATGTGAACTTTAAGGTAATCAATCTTTTAGCTAAAAATAACCTTGTAAGAGGTTTACCTTCAAAAAAGATTTGAAAATAAACAGACTTGTAGTGCTTGTCTCAAAGGGAAGCAGCATAGAGCCTCTTGTAAGCCCAAAGTTTTTAACTCTATCACCCAACCACTTCATATGCTGCACATGGACTTATTTGGCCCCACTAATGTTAGCAGCCTAAATTTTAAGAAGCATTGTTTGGTTGTGACTGATGATTTTAGCAGATTCACTTGGGTTTTCTTTTTGAACACCGAGGATGAGACCAAAGTGAAATCCTTAAGTCTTATATAGTCACGAGAGAAAACCTAGTCGATAAGAAGGTTAAAATCATTAGATGTGATAATTGGACGAGTTTAAAAACCAAGTAATGAATGATTTACTAACTTAAGGGTATTAAAGAGAATACGATGTAGCTAGAACTCCTCGACAAAATGGGGTTCTTTGAAAGGAGAAATAGGACATTGATTGAGGTCGCTAGGACTATGTTAGCGATTCCAAGTTACCCACAACATTTTGGGTTGAGGCGATTAATCTTGCTTGTTATGTTCGAATAGGTCTTGATTGTAAAGCCTCATGGCAAGACTCCTATGAGCTATTTTTAGTTAGAAAGCCCACACTAGACTTTCTTAAACCTTGTGGGTGTCATGTCTCTATTTTCAATACCATTGACCACTTAGGTAAGTTTGATGGAAAATCTAATAGTGGATATCCGGTTGGCTACTCATTGAATAGTAAAGCCTTTAGGGTTTATAATTCTAGAACCGTAAAATAGAGGAGAATCGCATAGAGTTTCTTGAGGACAATCCTAGTGTAGAGGACAAGGACCAACATGGCTTTTGATATTGATATGCTAATGTAATCTATGAACTATGTGCATGTTTCGTGGATTCTAACATGATTGCGGGAGAAAAGCAAGGTCCGATGCGATTCGGTGAGGATGATGATTGCATTCTATTGCCCATTTGGAATGACAACTCAGGTGGAAGCACTTCTTCAGGGGAGGAAAACAAAGCTGATGATCAGCCTCCAAAGACCCCTGAATCTAATGCTGAAGAAGATGCAACCAATACTAATGAACCAGTGGTCGAACCTTAAGTGTTCAGTACAACTGTGGTTAATACTGATAAGCCACAAGTTAGTACTGATGAGCCAGATTTTAGTACTGATGGTCCTCAGACTACTCCATCAGTCAATAAAGAGGTTCCTGATCCTTTTGTTGAAGCTGATGAGATTGATATGACTAATATAGCTTCATCATATGCTGATCCTGCTACACCACATAGAAGAATCAATCAGGATCATCCCTTGGAGAATGTTATTAGGGATGTCAATGCTGAAAGAACTACAAGATCTAAATTTTAGCATAGTGAAACAGGATTCTTCAGTGCCATCTATGAAGAAAGAAATCATGGTGCCTCACAAACATGTATCTTTGCCTATATTGTTTCCCAAGCAGAACCAAAGAAAGTCTACAAAGCTCTTGAAGATGAATCTTGGGTAGAAGCAATGTAGGAAGAGCTTCTCCAATTTAAACTTCAAGATGTATGGGTTCTGGTGGATCTTACTGATGGCAAGAGAGCTATTGGCACTAAGTTGGTTTTCAGAAACAAGAAGGATGAAAGGGGTGTAGTAATAAGGAACAAAGCTAGACTGGTAGCTCAGGGGTATACACATCAGGAAGGGATTGATTATGAAGAAGTCTTTGCTTCAATGGCAAGGATTGAGGCTATCAGACTTTTCATGGCCTATGCATCATATAAAGACTTCACAGTATACCATATGGATGTGAAGAGTGCTTTCCTTTATGGGAAGATTGAGGAGGACGTGTATGTCTGTCAACCTCCTGGTTTGGAAGATCCAACCTTTCTAGACAAAGTGTACAAAGTTCAGAAGGCACTCTATGGTCTGCATCAGGCCCCAAGAGCTTGGTAAGAAACTTTGGCCAAGTATCTTTTGGGTAATAGCTTTAGAGGAGGGAAGATTGATCAGACTCTATTCATCAAGAATGTGAAGACTGATATCTTGTTGGTACAGATATATGTGAATGACATTATTTTTGGTTCAACCAAGCAGGATCTATGCAGAGAGTTTGAGAAGTTGATGCATGACAGGTTTCAGATGAGTTCTATGGGAGAACTCACCTTCTTTCTTGGGCTACAGGTCAAGCAGAAGATAGATAGCATATTTATTAGTCAGGATAAGTATGTCAAGGAGATTTTAGTGAAGTTTGGCTATGAAAATACAAAGATTGCAAGCACTCCTATGGAGCACAATAAGCCACTACTTCCAGATGCTGATGGTGAAGATGTTGATCAGCATCTCTACAGATCCATGATTGGATCATTGATGTATTTGACTGCCTCCAGACCAGACATTATGTTTGTTGTATGTGCATGTGCAAGGTTCCAAGTCTCTTCAAAGCTTTCTCACTTGCATGCAGTTAAAAGAATCTTTAGATATCTGAAAGGCCATGCTCAACTAGGCCTTTGGTATCCTAAAGACTCTCCCTTTGATCTGGTAGCTTACTCGACGATGATTATGCTGGGCAAGTCTTGATAGGAAATCAACCACGGAGGATGTCGGTTTCTTAGTGATAGGTTGATTTCATGGTAGTGCTAGAAGCGAGCATTGTGGCAAACTCTACAACCGAGGCCGAGTATGTAGCTGCTACAAGTTGCTGTGGTCAAGTCCTCTGGATTCAGAATCAGATGCTTGATTATGGGTATAATTTCATGTGCACTTTCATTTATGTTGATAACAACAGTACTATATGCATTATCAAAAATCCAGTTTTTCATTCTAAAACTAAACATATAGAGATAAGACATCATTTTATAAGAGACTGTAATGAAAAGAAACTCATTCAGGTTGAGAGGATTGATACTGAGTTTAATGTTGCAGATCTTTTAACTAAAGCTTTTGATTTGGGAAGGTTTATGTTGGATCGATGTACTCTAACCAAACTAACTATATAGCTTGTTAAGGGTTTAATAACTTCGGATAAATCCTAAGTTGTTAACAATGAAACACTGAGTAATCTCTATTAAGTACGCAGAATTTACTTAACAAAGCTAAGAAGAATATAACTTTAACTTTCAATGATTTTATTAATAACTCTAAATCTGCTTGTTATGTAGACTCTTAAACAACTCTAAAACACTAATAATAATCGTACTTTAGGATTCTAAAACATATATAAACTCGTACTTCTAATGCCAATCTAGGGTCCTTTTATAGGCTTAAGGATAACCCTAATCGGTTTACAATTTGTATCCTTGTACGACAAGTAATCTAAACAAAGAATATTCTAGAATAACAAAGCTTTCCATAAACGAATATAACAGTTCTTTAGCTTTGCGAGACTTTGACTTCGACAAAGATGCTTTGACTTTCTCTTTAGCAAGATTTTGACTTTTTCCAAGACTTTGTCATTCTCAAAGACTTTCATATCCCAACAATCCTCCCCTAACTTGAATTTTACTTGCTTGACTTCAAGTTCCTTTGTATATTCAGCTTTAACATCTTTTTCTTCAAAGAGGGATTGTGACTTTAGCTTCAAATTTTGTCTTTGTAGATTCTGTGCTTATATCATCAAAGTAATCTTTATTCTTTAGAAATTATTCTTTACAGCATCCTTGATCAGTAATCTCTTTTCAAAGAACATTCAAAGAAGCTCCATCTTTTCAAAGAACATAAGACGGTTTGTACATTAATTCAGTTTAAGTTTAGTCTATTCTCATCACTTCGGTGTGTAAACTCCCGTGAGAGGTGAATCATTGAAATTTAATGGATTTGATGTCTCTTTACCAAAGCCATTAACTCTAGAGTAGCCAAGTGTTTAGGTGTTTAAGACCATGGTACATTGATAACCATATGATTTTTAGCAAATCATCGACTATCAATGATTTGATTTGTCTTTATCAAAAGTTGTACCCTTTTGGACTAGTTAGTTCTTTCATCTATGGTGAACTAATTACCATATAATGGTTTTTCCACAGCCTTTACCACAAGCCATTTTCTTGTGGGCTAGCCAACTCTTCACATTTACTAATATGGTGAGTTGATTACTATACAACTTATTAGCAAGTTGTCAACTATAAAATGGATTTGAGATATCTTTACCAGAGCCGTTTGCTCATGGATTAGCCAATCCTTTTGTAACCATGGTGGATTGATAACCTATTGTTGTTACCATCTCAAAAACCATTTATTTCATTTGATGGTACTCTAACCAAACTAACTATATAGCTTGTTATGGGTTTAATATCTTCGGATAAATCCTAAGTTGTTAACAATGAAACACTGAGTAATCTCTATTAAGTACGCGGAATTTACTTAACAAAGCTAAGAAGAATATAACTTTAACTTTCAATGATTTATTAATAACTCTAAATCTGCTTGTTATGCAGACTCTTAAACAACTCTAAAACACTAATAATAATCGTACTTTAGGATTCTAAAACATATATAAAAACTCGTACTTCTAATGCCAATCTAGGGGTCCTTTTATAGGCTTAAGGATAACCCTAATCGGTTTACAATTTGTATCCTTATACGACAAGTAATCTAAACAAAGAATATTCCGAATAACAAAGCTTTCCATAAACGAATATAACAGTTCTTTAGCTTTATAGCGATGCTTTGACTTCGGCTGAGTACATTGACTTTCTCTTTAGCAAGATTTTGACTTTTTCGATTGACTTTGTCATTCTTCAGCACTTTCATATCCCAACAATCCTCCCCTAACTTGAATTCTACTTGCTTGACTTCAAGTTCCTTTGTATATTCAGCTTTAACATCTTTTTCTTCAAAGAGGGATTGTGACTTTAGCTTCAAATTTTGTCTTTGTAGATTATGTGCTAATATCATCAAAGTAATCTTTATTCTTTAGCAATTATTCTTTACTGAGATCCTTGATCGGAATCTCTTTTCAAAGAACATTCAGAAGCTTCATCTTTTCAAAGAACATAAGACAGTTTTTACATTAATTCAGTTTAAGTTTCAGTCTATTCTCATCACTTTCAGGTGTGTAAACTCCTGTGACAGGTGAATCATTGAAATTTAATGGATTTGATGTCTCTTTACCAAAGCCATTAACTCTGGAGTAGCCAAATGTTTAGGTGTTTAAGACCATGGTACATTGATAACTATATGATTTTTAGCAAATCATTAGCTATCAACAGATTTGATTTGTCTTTATCAAAAGTTGTACCCTTTTGGACTAGTTAGTTCTTTCATCTATGGTGAACTAATTACCATATAATGGTTTTTCCACAGCCTTTACCACAAGCCATTTTCTTGTGGGCTAGCCAACTCTTCACATTTACTAATATGGTGAGTTGATTATCATACAACTTATTAGCAAGTTGTCAACTATAAAACGGATTTGAGATATCTTTACCAGAGCCGTTTGCTCATGGATTAGCCAATCCTTTTGTAACCATGGTGGATTGATAACCTATTGTTGTTACCATCTCAAAAACCATTTATTTCATTTGATGGTACTCTAACCAAACTAACTATGTAGCTTGTTAAGGGATTAATAACTTCGGATAAATCCTAAGTTGTTAACAATGAAACACTGAGTAATCTCTATTAAGTACGCGGAATTTACTTAACAAAGCTAAGAAGAATATAACTTTAACTTTCAATGATTTATTAATAACTCTAAATCTGCTTGTTATGAAGACTCTTAAACAACTCTAAAACACTAATAATAATCGTACTTTAGGATTCTAAAACATATATAAAAACTCGTACTTCTAATGCCAATCTAGGGGTCCTTTTATAGGCTTAAGGATAACCCTAATCAGTTTACAATTTGTATCCTTGTACGACAAGTAATCTAAACAAAGAATATTCTAGAATAACAAAGCTTTCCATAAACGAATATAAGTTCTTTAGCTTTGCGATTTTGACTTGACGAGAAGTACTTTGACTTTCTCTTTAGCAAGATGCTTTGACTTTTCCAAGATTTTGTCATTCTTGAAGACTTTCATATCCCAACAATCCTCCCTAACTTGAATTCTACTTGCTTGACTTCAAGTTCCTTTGTATATTCAAATTTTAACATCTTTTCTTCAAAGAGGATTGCGACTTTAGCTTCAAATTTTGTCTTTGTAGATTATGTGCTAATATCATCAAAGTAATCTTTATTCTTTACAACATCCTTGATCAAGAATCTCTTTTCAAAGAACATTCAAGAAGCTCCATCTTTTCAAAGAACATAAGACAGTTTGTACATTAATTGGTTTAAGTTTCACTATTCTCATCACTTCCGGTGTGTAAACTCACGTGACAGTGAATCATTGAAATTTAATGGATTTGATGTCTCTTTACCAAAGCCATTAACTCGAGTAGCCAAATGTTTAGGTGTTTAAGCCCATGGTACATTGATAACCATATGATTTTAGCGAGATCATCACTATCAATGATTTGATTTGTCTTTATCAAAAGTTGTACCCTTTTGGACTAGTTAGTTCTTTCATCTATGGTGAACTAATTACCATATAATGGTTTTCCATGACCTTTACCACAAGCCATTTTCTTGTGGGCTAGCCAACTCTTCACATTTACTAATATGGTGAGTTGATTACCATACAACTTATTAGCAAGTTGTCAACTATAAAACGGATTTGAGATATCTTTACGAGCCGTTTGCTCATGGATTAGCCAATCCTTTTGTAACCATGGTGGATTGATAACCTATTGTTGTTACCATCTCAAAACCATTTATTTCATTTGATGGTACTCTAACCAAACTAACTATGTAGCTTGTTGGGGATTAATAACTCGGATAAATCCTAAGTTGTTAACAATGAAACACCGAGTAATCTCTATTAAGTACGCGAATTTACTTAACAAAGCTAAGAAGAATATAACTTTAACTTTCAATGATTTATTAATAACTCTAAATCGCTTGTTATGAAGACTCTTAAACAACTCTAAAACACTAATAATAATCGTACTTTAGGATTCTAAAACATATATAAAACTCGTACTTCAATGCCAATCTAGGGGTCCTTTATAGGCTTAAGGATAACCCTAATCGGTTTACAATTTGTATCCTTGTACGACAAGTAATCTAAACAAAGAATATTCTAGAATAACAAAGCTTTCAATAAACGAATATAACAGTTCTTTAGCTTTGCAGTACTTTGACTTCGACAACAGTACTTTGACTTTCTCTTTAGCAATACTTTGACTTTTTCCAGTACTTTGTCATTCTTCAGCACTTTCATATCCCAACAGTTTCAGTACTTGGTCACAAGTATTGGGATGCTTCATCCATAATATGTCTTATCTCTCTATATTTTGTAAAGTTTTGTAAACTGGTACTTAGTACTGATTGTTATCAGGTTAATACTGATTGTGTTAAGTTAATACGGATTGGCAAGAAAATGCCTTGGATTGTGTTTTCTTGGTTTTGGACTAACTTTTCAGGTATAACACAAGCAGTATAGATATGGTTTGGTGATTAGGTGTAACAGCACATGTGGTTCCCTTGCTTATGCTCATCTTGAAGCCACCACATGATGAAACTTGCTGTAACAATGGAATGTGTGATGCCTAAGAATTTTGTGGCATCCTGTGATTAAAATGAACATGAATTGATGGTTTTAGTTGGTCAGATCATTCTGCACTAACTCACTCTTTGCCATTCTATCTGTTTACAGATAGTGTGACAAGCCTAAGGGCATCTGGCTTAGAGAACAGTGAGCAACCGTGAATCCAACACTTGTGTTGGAGGTAACACCTGCCACGAGCTGGAAACCCTGTCAGGAATGCACTGAAACCATTAGTTTTCACCAAACCAGAAGCCATATGAGGCCGAACTTGATTAAGTGTCTGTCACCGCACTTAATCTCTTCAAAAATGGGGTTTGAGTATTATAATTTCCAAACTATAAGATAATACTGATGGGTAAAAGTTAATACTGATGGTTATAAGTTAGTACTGATAAGCATAGTTAGTACTGATGAACTAGCCGTTAGTACTTATTCCAAAAGTCTGTTATGCAGTGATTACTTTTGCAAGTAGAGTTGTTAACCGCCTGTTTTCATATAAAAGGGTTTCCTAATTGGTTTCTCTTCACTTATTACCATAAATATCTACAAGATGGTTCAACCAAAATTCTTGAAATCTCTATAAATTGCATAACTTTCCAATTGCTTTCACCATATAACAATAAAGGCTTTTGCAACTTTATCCCACTTTTCTAACCCTAACTTTATTCATTCATGGCTCCTCTTGATTTTGTCAACAAGCATAACATGGTCGCATGCTTGGAATTACCAGAAGGTCATGATGATTTTGCTGAGATAGTAGCCTTTTAAACCGAAGCGAGATCGGGTTTGCTCTATTATTAAACCTACTATCTTATGTACCTGCCGAAAGTTTTGGCAACCGCTATTGCCTCAACAACCGAGGAAGGGTACAACAGATTAATTAGTACGATGGATGGCACTCAAACCGTTATTATCGAGGCATCTCTAAGAGAACATCTTCATTTTAGAAATGCTGAAGGTATTACCACTTTGCCAGTCACTGAAATAATTGAACAACTCACATTGATGGGGTATAGACAAGACAATACTATAAACTTTCACAAAAGTCAGTTTTCCCTACAATGGAGGTTTCTTATTCATACCCTCTTACACTGCTTGAGTCACAAAAGGATTGGCTGGGATGCTTTTCCCACAAGCATAGCATAACCTTGATCTCGCTTTGCACAAAGGTGGTGTTCAATTTTTCAAATTACATATTTGAGGTATGCTTAAAATGCGTTCAGAAACCAAGTTTCGATGTATCCTGTGTTTATACAAATGTTTTTGGATCATCGAGACAAAACTTGCAACCTCATAAAAATATGTATCCTTCAAAAGTCCTCACAGCCAAAGTGTTTTCTAATATGTCAAGGGTTGTGGTAGGATACAGTGGGGTTGTAGTGCCATTATTTCCAACTATGCTTATTGCACAGGGTGAAGGGCCATCAAGCACAGGTGGCTCCCAACACACACCCACAGGTTCTGAACATTCACCACATCCACAAACTTCATCAACCAGTAGGCACACCAGACAGGAGAGTGGGACAGCTCAGCCCCATTCTTCTTCTAACCTTGTACCAGATGAGCCTATCCCAGGTGATGGAGGGGATAGAGTGGTGAGGGATGCCACTACTCACTCAGGCTTAGAAGCTGGTGAGGATAGTGGTAACTTAACTAAGACCCAATCCATGCCAACACCTAGTGAGCAATTACAGGGTGGACCCAGGAAAAGGCTAAAAAGGGGGGGTGTATCTGCTCAGGCTAGGCCTGGGAGTGCATCTCAAATGCCCAGTGACCCACCTCTCTCAGCAGGTAACACAGCTGGAAGTGGTGAGGGCAGTTTGACACTACATGAAATGACGGATTTGTACAGGTTCTTATGCAGAAAGGTTAACACACTGGAGATTGCACTGGATGAACAAAAGAAAGCTACTGCAAAGGTTCATACCAGGATGTTGTTAAAGATGAAAATACTAGCACATCAGGTTCAGCTTCTCTCCAAGCCACCTGCAACAGCATCTCCAGCCACCACTTCAATCAAAAGGAAGGCCAAGTTCACAATTTCTAGCACTTCAACAGGAATTCTTCCAAACAGGGGAGGAGTTCTGACATTCAGAGTAGAAGGGAATTTGGTCAATGGCAAGGTGGTCAAGGTGTTCATGATTTTCAAAGCCCTTTCCTTGATGATGAAGAAGATGTTCAGACAACCACACATGCAGACGAAGTGCTCAGTACTCCTACATGCACTATCAGTACTATCCCTGTTAGTACTTATTGTGTTGTAGTTAGTACTGATAGTACTATAGTTAGTACTCATGGTGTTCTTCAATCAGTACTATCTCCAATCCTGCAAGTAGCTACTGAAATACAACAAACCACAACAACAGAGGCCACCATCATCACTACCACTCCTCAAGAAGACAGTGATGAAGAGAATAGAGAGACACATGCAGTTCTGGGACTTCAAAGCTTGAAGAAGTCAGTCCCTATCTCTCTAACCTACAAGAAGCCACCTGTTTTGTATTTGAGAAAGAAGACCAAATCAGCAGCAACCAAACCCAATGAAAAAGGAGTTACCATCAGAGAAGGAAGTGCTCCACCATCCCCAACTCACTCAGTTCCAAAGATTGATCCCAAGGATAAAGGCAAAGGAATACTTGAAGAAGAACCTAAGAAGGAGAAGTTATCTAGGGCTTAGATTGAGAGGTTGAATGAAGAAGCAGCAAGGAAGTTAGAAGCCGAATGGAATGAGCAAGAATTGCAAAGGGAGGCTGCTGAGAAAGAGAAGAAAAAGATGGCTAAAATTGAAGAAGATTGGCAAACTTGGGATGACATGAGAGCTAAAGTTGAAGCTACTCAAGAGATACAACAGAAGCTGCAACAAGATAAAGGAACAAGTGTTAATGAAGCAGCTAAATTGTTCAGTGAAATATTGGCTATAAGACTGAACCAATTCAGACAGCAAAGGGAAGTTGAAAAGGCATCAAAACCTCCCAACAAAAGTCAGCAAAAGATGTATCTCTGCAAATACATCAAGTATCAAGGTGAAGATAAGAGGACCTTGAAGCAGCTCAACCAACTGGCATGGGAAACTCTTCAAAAGCTTGCTGACAAAACTCAAAGAAACATACTCAACTTCAGATCTATGTCAAATGACGATTTCATTAGAAGCTCACAACCCATTGATCCCATTTCAAGTTTTAAAAGACCATCTGAAGAAGGAGGTTCCTCATCTACACCCAAAAGACCGAAAGCAATCAAGATGAAGGTGGACTCACCAAGAGGAACTTAATCGATGATGATAATTGAATCCCCGTAAGATGCATTATATTGAGCCCATCAACACTAGGTATCCAATTCTTGGGCGGGATATCTACATCAAGATGGAAAGAGACATTGGCGATTCACGAGGCGGTGGAAGGACTAGTGCCTATTTATATATGGTAGATCTATTTGCATCTATTGACAGGGATGATTTGCTCAAGCTATGGGAGTTGGTCAAGAACAGGTTCAAGAATAGAGATCCGATAATGACAAGGATCCGAATTACTTTTGAGTTACGTAATATATTTGAACCTCGATCCATTTGGAGAACAATGGAAGTATCAACCTGGAGAGGAAGAAATGTCTTGGACATTGCTGGATTCATGTGGACTACACTTGGTCACTACACGCAATGGGACAGATATATACATGCTGGTTGAAAGAACTAACCCACTTGCCTTAGGAACACTTCTGGAGATGCTTTCAGCAGGGCTAAAGATGGGCAATGCAGTTGAAATGGCTAAGGAGTTGCGGATAAAGATTTTTGATCAGGCTGGAAGACCTACCAGAAAGTGAAGTTTGGAAGAATCCTCAAAGACTGAAGAAAACTTGTGATTCGAAACCCAATCACAAGTTTAGGGAGGATTGTTGGAAACACGCTTATTGGAGTTAATACTTATTGTAATAGGGTTAGTACCGATAGTGTCGATGATAAGTATTAACTAGTTAGTACCGATAGTGAGAAAGTTAGTATTGATAGCTTTAAGTTTGTAATTGATGTAAGTAAGGAATGTCGTGTAAGAGTTGTAACAAAGATATCTTCTATTCCAATAGAAGCTATGATATACTTAGTCCATAGTTATCTCTGTAAGGGATCTCCTTAGTGTATAAAACGAGATCCTAGCTAGGTTAAACATACATCTTATATTCTAGCCGTCTAAAGTAGAGCTTCAAGGTTGTAAACCCTAGTACTAGGAGAGTACTCATATTATTAATTAATAATATTGAAGCTGTTGGTGTTACATTGTTTTTGCATTAATCTTCTAAGTGCATTCAAGTAGATTCTTCATACTTGTGTGCATCTACAACAAAGTTTCTCATTGTTGTTTTGGAACTATCCAAGGCAACTAACACGTTTGCAAGCTAAGTGTTCTAGATCCAAGGTTTGGGACTCCACAGAGTGTTTGCGTGAAAATCTCCTTCCAATCTTATGTATCTTTTCTTGATAAATTAAACCTCGCACACTTGAAGAAACAAATGAAACCTTCGTAAAATCGGTAAACAATATATATATGACTCTACTAAACTAGGATATAATGCTTGTGGAATGAATGTTTCTGATTTTCCGAAAATTGAGACCGAAAATTCCAAAATTTATAAGTAGCTCGTAAAATGAGAAAAGTAGTAAGCATTTTCTACTCCTCGACGCCGTCGAAGTTATCCCGATGTAAACCGGTTTGTGATTTTCGAAAAATTTTGGAAAATTTTATCTTTAGAATCTAGAAAAATTTTCTCAAAACATCCATTATGACTCGATACAAGCATTTGACTCGAACAAACACACATGTATATCTTTTAAATAATCGTAATTCTCATGTTTACGTTCTTTTCAAAACGTGTAATCCTCCCTACACTTATCCCTTATGTAAAATACCTTTATATGTAATTAAGACGGAGTTAAAGAAAAATAAAGAATTTTACAAATTTAAACATGAGAATAAACAATCAATAAAAAATATACGACACACAAACAAGCAAACAATTAAGCATGGGTTGCCTCCAATGAAGCGCTTTTCTTTATTTACGAGTCTTGTAGCTAGACTCAAATTCATGCCCTCTCGTTGTCTCGCACGCCACGTGCCCATACCTAAGCCATTCCAATGTTCTCTCACTCTTCTTGTAATCATCTCCTAACTCTAGGCATTTTTTATAGTATCGCCATTTTTTTCATAAGTATGCCTAAGTCCTCGTTGTTTATCTCTCTCACTAGGTATCGGAATGGGAGCCATCCGATTGCATCCTCTATATCTTTGTTCTTAAACCTAGGGTATGTACGGGGCATTTGATAGACAAAATCTTCAACTCCATCAGAGAATGTGATTAGACCATCAATCATCCGTTCATTCAACCTAGTCATTCTCTTAAAGTTTGTTCCAAAGATAACTTGGGTAAGACTTCCATCAATGAATTCTCCTAAATCCTCTAGGACCATGAATTCAACCACATCGGCAAAACTTCCGACAAACACATCCAAGTAAGTGACCTCATCAACAACATTATCCCCTTGATAGGCTAATTCATCTACCTTTATTTTATTATATAGGTTTTTTGAGATTAAGTTTAAAGGTCAGAATGAGTGCTAGTTAGCATCAAAACTTTCAAATCCTATCTTACAAGGGAATTGCATGTTAAAGGGCCATTAGCCTCAATTCTACACCTAGGGTCAATACATTAGGAGAAGTCTTCTTCCATTTCAAGATTAACTTCATCGATGACCTCCCCGTTATCAAGTGCTTCACCATAATCAAACTCCTCATCGGAATCCGAGTCATAGAAAGGAATTTGTTGCTGCCAATTTATTTCATTATGCCCTAGGCGATTTCCAAAGTGGTGAACGGGTGAAGGGTTTTGTGGGATTGCGTTCTCAATTTCAGGATTGGGAAGAGGATTGGGGGCATGTAGTTTGAAAACTCCTCGGCGAAAGATGAGAATCATGGTGAGTGATGGGTTTACTAACAAAGGTCACGAAGAAGGGGGATAGACTACAAGGAAGCTAAAAATGGGAAAAAAAAGCTTACTTGATTGGAATCAAGCAAGAAAACCTAAACGAGGTGAAAATCTAACTAGCTATTCTATTCCCCGGCAGCGGCACCAAAAATTTGATATGTTATTACTCCCTAGTTATCTCCTATTGATGGTTGAATTGTCACGTCCTTATTCTTAATGCGTTGTGTTTTCTAAGGTCGTAGGGTATGCGTTTATCCCTAACTCTTTGAAGCTACCTAAGGTTAATGACTATGAAATCTCTAGGATTCATAAACTTAACAGTGAGGTTATCTTTGGATATTTAGCCTACAATCCCACTAGTAACTATAAGCTAAGGTTCAACAAAGACTAATCAAGCAGTAATAACACAACGGATGACCTATCGCAATACTAGGTTAATCACAATTAAGATAAGAGACAACCAATTAATATTCAATACCTAGGTTTCATATATCTAAGCAAACACACAAGTAAATTAGCCGGACATGGAGAACATGCAAGCATACACACAAACAATTGAAGACATGATTGAATTAATGAAGTAAAACACTTATTTTGTTGTAAAATAGGTATGGAACCCTAAGATACTACCCAAGATGACCTTGGTTCGGTTTAGGTTTTCACCCACAAAACTACCTCTAAAACCGAAAAATTGGATTATATATATAGTGTTACAATATGCGGCGTCACTCTTTAATTGTGACGCCGCTGGTTGCCGCCATTAGGGTTTCGTCTTGGCACGCTCAACTCCGCGGACGGCGCACCTTATGCTTGTGACGTCGGCTTCAACCTCTCGACGCCGGGATCCAAATCTAGGCCGTCACTTGTAAAATAGCAATTTGCTCTCTCGAGTCGTCTCAAGATGTGTCGCGACGGCGCCGCAATTAAGCCGTGATGTCGCCCTTCAATTCCAGCAACTGAGTGTCTCAATTCTTGACTTTGGCCATTTTATTCAGATATTCGCCTTTTCGTCCGAATAAGCGCCATTCAATAGCTTTTCTTTAAGAGACCTAAAAAGTGAAAAGGAACGAAATTAAGTAGTAACGGATACAAAAGTGATCAATTAAGGGCTTAAATGACCCCTCAAAAGTGTACCTTTTAAATCCTTATCACAAAGTATGGAGTAGTCTTGTTCCTCTTATTAGGAACCCTATTTAATAAATAGCAAGCCATCAACATGGCTTCACCCCAAAACCTGTCACTCAAACCCGATGAAGATAACATGACATTAACCATTTCCTTAAGAGCTCCATTTTTCCTTTCAGCCACACCATTTTGTTGTAGTGTATAAGGAGTCGTGGCTTCATGAATGATTCCTACATACTAGAAAAAATACATTATCATAATATTCACAACCTCTATCTGTGCGTAAGGTTTTAATCAACTCATTTTGTTGTAATTCAACTTCTGTTTTATAAATTCTAAATTTATCTAAAAAAAATTTCATGTAGCAAGTAAACATAGCAAAACCTAGAGGCATCATCTATAAAGGTAATAACATACTTTTTATTGTCTAGAGATGGAGTTGCATGAAAATCACATAAATGACTATGTATTAATTCAAGTATTACGATTTCTTTGTTATACTTTTAAATGGTTGTCTAATGATTTTTGTTAACATGCAAGTATTACATTTTTTCTTGTATTTCCATCAATAGTAGGAATTAAATCATCTTTAGACATTTCAAGCATTCTTTTATAGTGCACATGTCCTAAACGAGCATGCCATAATGAGGAATTAACAACATCAAAACTAGACATATAAACAAAAAAAGAATCATCAGGAACTCTATTCAAATTAACATAAACACCCCGTTATTATAATAACCAAATCCTACAAATACACCAGACTTCGATAAGATATACTTATGGGATTCACACACTTGTTTGTATCCACACTTATTTAATCCAGGACCATAAATTAAATTCTTACGAAGTTATGGTATGTATAATACATTAAACAAAGTAATAGATTTTCCAGAACGATCTTTACAAACATGAGTTGTGGCACCGGAATCAATCCACCACGCAATTGCATCAACGTGCACATAAAATGCTTCAGAAATTAGTGAAACAAAATATTTTGTAAAACTGTTCCAACCATGTACTGAATTTTGACCTTGGTCTTGTGAATGGTCCTTAGACCCCTTTCGCGAACCACTAGTACACGCGCCATCCTTCGTGTTTTTACTATGACAATCCTTCTTAAAGTGACCAGATTTGCCACACTTCCAACATGCCAATTTAGGCTTCTTGTTGGAACCAGAACCACCGTTGTTATCCTTTATACCACGTTTCTTTCCTTTGTTTTGTTTGTTGATTTTATTCTTTCTACCCTCTTCCATCATATTAACCCAGGGTCCCGAAACTTCTTTTCCTTTGCCCTTGTTACTTTCTTTCGCCGTTAGAGATTCCTTTATACGCAAGTGACTACCAAGTTGAACCAAAGCATATCATCTATACCATGTTTCAAACTATGTTTGAAATCCTTTAAGGAAGGAGGCAACTTGTCTATCACACTTGAAACAGATATTGATTCATCCATTTTCAGACCGTGTTGTGTACATTGTCCAAGGATTTTGAAGATTTCTTTGAATTGTTCCGTGACAGGCCTTGAGTCGACCATCTTGTAATTATTGAAATTACTTACAAGGGACTTCTTACTAGAAACATCCTTTGCCATGTACTTGGATTCAAAAGAATCCCATAACTCCTTTGCAGATTCCACGTTCTAATAAATATCAAATAGGGGATCAGACATACCGTTTAGTATGTGTCCTCTGCAGATGTAGTCGTCGCTCTCCCACTTCGCTCTGTTAGGTTCCCATATTAAAATCATGTAACACAAGCATCAATATAAGAAATAGAGAAGAAGAGATCGGATGAACACAATCACAAACACACACTTTGTTTCTAATAAGAAATAAATTCTTAAGTTAGAAAGAGTTATGCGAGAGTATTAGTATAAATGAAAAAGTGAACAACCAACCTTCAATATAAGGTTTACAAGAGGTATTTATAGGGTTTACAAGAGAGCTAGGGCAACACATCTAGACTCCTTCCCTTCTTATGGGCTTGGGCCAAGGCTTATGGGCCTTCTACATAAGCCTTAGCTTAATAATAAACATAAAGGCCATATTAAGCTAACTATTACATATGAATCACTAACACTTGAATTAAGGTTTAGGAGTGATTCCAACAATCTCCCCCTAAGTGTTGGTGATGAATGAAAGAGTGATAAACGTTGTAGGTGCTGATGTAATAGTAGCTTTGACGCCTTCTGACATTCTTCTTTCTTGTGAGAAGAAGTGTCTTGATTCGAACAATCTCCCAAAGGTAGAGAAATTGTTTCCTTTGAAGTATTCTGCTTTGACGCCATCATTTTCTTTGTTCTTTGATCTTTGTTCTTTGTGATGGTAGTGATAGTATGTTGTTGTTGTCCGTGATCGTGTCCGCTTCGCTGTCTCCAAGGTTCCACGCCTTTCTTCAACATGCTCACACGCCATTTAACGTTGGATTTCAAGATCGATGTAGTTCTCTTAGTCTTTAAACTTTGTAGATTCTTTGACTTGACGAAGAATCATTCGACTTTGTGTTGCCTTTGAGAGAACTTGCATTAGTGATGATGTTGGTATGAGCATGTGAAGAATCAGCACGATCATCCGCCTCCGAGCTTCCATAAGAGGAAAACATACACACGGTTAGTAATAAGCGGATTCCGACTTACAAGTTTGAATTTCGAGGGTGTTAACAAGATAGTGTGAAAACACATCTCTAATTCTCACAAAGGCCGCTCTCGAACCGGAGTCCCACAAGTGAGATAACACGATGTACCAAGTACACCTACAGCTCAGATGAGTCGCCGAGGTACACCAAGCATCACCTCACGATCAGACCGCTTGAGACACACTAAGCGTAATCCACGGGAGTTACCGGTGACGACCGCCGTGGTCGTTTGATGTTGACCCCGCAGAGTTTCCATTCAATCACCGAGGATCACAATTGTGAACCTCTCATAAATGTTCTCGATGATTGCTAAGATCCGTGAAGGACACGATAAAGTATCACTTATGCTCTTATTGTTGAACGACAAGCGATAAAATGTCAAGTGTACCTAAGAGATCTTTTGATGAATCTCGTGGCTCTAGACTCAATAGTGCACTTTGGTTTTCCCGAGCGGAGACTAGGAGAGGGTCTCTTCTTCAATACCAAAGAATCTCTAAGAGAAAGCCGATAGTTTATGTAGGGTTCCCCGTGAGAATGAAACAAGCTTCGCTGAGAGAAACTTGAGTGGCTAAGAAGGTTTAGTGCATGCGCCACCGGGTCCATGACGACTTTTATCTTCAATACCGTGCCATCAAGTGACAACCAAGAGTATATGAATTGAACCCTGTCCGCCCTAAGTTGAATAACTGAGGGCTATTTCTTTTCACCCTTTTCTTTGCATTTCTTTTAATTCTTCAACTCCTTCTTTCTCCGATTCTCATTTTCTCCTTTTATAATCATACCTAAGGACTTCTAAGTACTAACTATTTGTGATGTCCTTGGGTAGATCCTCCGCTCAAGCGGATCATAGGACGGTTATTCCTAACCTTAGTCACCTTATAACTCCATGACTAACCTATGTTGCCATAAAACCATTTTCATGAAAATCTCTCAAAGTGTTTGTGAATGAAAACATTTTGTACCACTTTAAGAGTTTTATCTTTTCGTAAATACTCCTCCACACGTGCTTAAGTGTTTAGACGAAATCAGACACGTGAGAGAAGAGCTCGACTTTTGAATTGATCGACTCAAGATAGACAATCCCCGCGAGACACGGTTACGTTGCATAGTTAAAGAGTTACATTGTCGCTTTTAGGTGACAACTAGCTCTAATAACTACCTTGAAGGTGTGGACAAACCTCGAAAGGTTGTCAAACCCACAAAGTTCATGTCTATCAAGAGTTTCTAATAGGTACAATCTACTCGGATAAGTCTTTGAAGACAAATCTTTAGCTTGATGTATGACCCGCTCGTAAGTCTTTTGAGTTACAATTCATGGGTTAAGTCTTGGTTAACACGACAATTCAATAGCAAATCAACATATTTCTTATCACAATAATTTTCCCCTCAAAAATGGCATATAAATGTTATTTTTGATAACGCTTTGATATTAAATATGACCATTTTGAGTTTTGTGGGAAGATTATCACTAAGAACAATTTGTGAACAAAGTTTTAATCAAATACTCCCTCAACAAGTGATATAAACTTTTGAGGTTTTGAAAATCATAAGGAAGTACTTGTTCTTTTGAGCAAAACCTTTGAAAAGTGAAAGGTTTGATAAGTTTTACTCAAAAGTAAGAAGCTTTCGCTCCTTTTATAAGGATTGTGGCACTCAAGCGCACTACGTGGTCCTTTCATTACAAGAACGGGTTGTACATCGTTATGTGTGCACAAGCCATAGTCATTAAATAATCACACATCCAAATCAATATGAAAATGAAACAGTTTAAGGGTACCTGTAGTCCAAAGAATATTTCCAGAATGCGAAATGTATGCTGATAGCCGTGAGAGTAATCTCGACGACCACCTACGAAGCTCTCCGTAGTTCGAATCGTCCCTTCAGTACAACCTTTCATCGATCCGAGTGATGATCCTCTTAACATCCCGCCTTTCCCGAGAATTCCATCGCTTTGGTGACCCAATGCCTTCATGTATCGCCTTCAACCTATAAGCCAAGCCGCCCCGACTTTCTTCAGCGTGTGATCCCCAAACTTATGAAGATCTCTACACGCCATCAAGCAATTGCGTTGTAGTTCACTACGGTAAACTACTCCAAACGGTTTGTCGATGAGAGTGTATTGTGGAAGATGGTTGATGTCGTGAAGTTCTAGCCGAGGTCCGTGAGGTTGACACGTGTTTGATACGATTCAACAAAGTTGTAAATCTTCTACACGCCCTCGGATCACTATGCTTCGATGAAGATGAGCAAGGACTTGATGTATTCACGTTGAATTTCAATGAGAATTGTCTCATTCTTCCCTGCACCTTGGCAAGATACGATCTTCAATGTCGCTGAGAGACAAGTTCTAAAGTCCGCTTCACGTAATTCATAGTCCCTTTCGCCTTGTCTTTTGACCACGATATTCTTGAGGAAAGTGTAGTCCCATTTAGACGAAAGAGCTACATGCTTAACAAAGAACGATCCCTTTATCACCGTACACTTCATGTTTAGACTTTCAACCCGGCAGCTTTTGTAGTAGATTCATTCGCTCCGCCAATGGTGAATCCCATACATTGCATCAATGTCATACTGCTCCACATTGTTAGAAAACATGTGAGTAGCCTTTTCCTCGATGGCTATGCGCTGGAGTATATGGTCACGGAACGGAAGTGTAAGTGATGTAGCGATTTCTTTGAACCATCGCTACCGTAGAAGAAATTCCAAATCATTGTTGAAGAAGTAGCGGAATGGAATCTTAGGTTGATCCGTCACAATCGTTGGTAGAGGTTTAGACCACCGGTGTAGTATGGAGCCTTGTCTCTTCCGTGAAGTCGATGTTTGCTTGTGGTTGAGCCAATCAATGTTGTTAGACATGGCTCGTGCTATGTTTTCAAGGTGATATTCAACTTCAATAGCACTTTCCGAGTCGTCTTTGAGTAGTTGAAAGGCTTCATTCTTGATGCGCCTCAACTCGATTTCGTCATCTTCTTCACTCGAACTTTTCTTGCAAGAACTTAGCATGCTCCAATGTACGACCTTCTACCATATCTTGATCATCGCTAGAGGGAGTAGCATCAACAAGTGTAGAGAACCAATCATACTCGTGTCATCTTCGCTCTAGCCATGAGACGACATCACCTTTAGGCGTCTTCTTCTTCTTCTTGGCCTAGATGAGGATGTTGGTTTCTTTGATGAAGCGGGAGAGGTGGGTTGTTGTTGGGGCTCGTGGACTTCCTCATCGTCACCACCAAGATATTCAAGTGATCACCGGTTTTCTCCGTCTGGGTGGTAACTCGTAGTCCCGAGGTTTGTCGCCAGAAGAGCGTGGAGGAGATCGTTGTTGAGATGGAGTCCTTTGGGGTGGAGGTTGCATGGAGGATGATTCACCGCTTTCTTCGGCGCTTAGGCTCTTTATCTTTATCTTTATCCTTATCTTCATCGCCTCTTGGACGCTTAGGCCTTTCACTTGCTCCTTGCATGAAGTTTTGAGTTGATATTCCAAGAATGCCTCAAATAGTTTACCTTCATCGAGGTGAAAGTTCCGATCGCTTACCCATTTGTAGCACCAACTTGGAAATCAACTCGCATCGAGAGAACCGCAGTTCCATTGGATTGATCGTCATTGTCACCGGAGTGGATTGCATTGTTTGCTTGACCAATTTCATGAGATTTGGATAGAGTCGTCTGTGAACATCTCCCTTGTAACCTGTGAACAAAGTGTCGAGTAGGAACTTGTGAGTATAGCCTTTGATCATTTCGCTCATTTCCCTTGAAGATCACGCTGCATGAACTTCGATATACTCCTTTCATTTGACATCTTGTCTATCTCGTCATGAAGAAGAATGATACCGTCACCTAGTTGATTCAACTTTTTTTGGTCACGCCTTTCTTCCCGACCGCTTGATGCCTTTGACAATCTTGGTTTTAGCCCGGATATCCAAGAGTCGCTTGGTTTCTTCACGATTTAGATGTGGATCTTGTTGTTCCTTTGGATGGTGGAGGTGAAGAGTGAGAAGACGAGTCCGATGATGAGGAGACGTGAGGTGACTCGGTCCTTCGGTGGCTCGTAAGTTTCCTCCTTGGAGCGCAAGGACTGCCTAGAAGAAAAGTATCATAATCAAGATCTTCATCATGTCCGACTTAGCCGCTTCATCGCCTTAGTATCATCACCGGAGTTTTCTCGCCTTTTCCATGTCCGGTTCCTCTATGTCATAGTTGATGGAATCCTCTATCGCTTTTGTTGTTGTTCGTGGGTGGTGGTACCAGCCTTTATCGGGTTGATTAACCGCATCGGAAACCGGTGTGGCTTGAGTTCCACCACTGACCCTCCAGGCCACGAGTTTGATCCTTTACGAATTCATCGGCAAAGTATTTTTGTCCGAGGTTCTTCAACTTCTTTTGATATTCTCTTTCCTCATCAAATGGTTCTTCTTCGAACTTTCCTTATCATGCTCAAGCACAGAGTTTTCCTTTTCCTTTATCGCCTTTTGACCGGGAGGTTTAGCTACTGCTTGAGTGTCATCGATTGGAGTTTCAGAGTAGGTGACCTCTTCGTCTCGATTCAAGATCCTCGTAGCTTTCATCCACTAGCTTTTGTTGCGTTCGTGCTTGGGAATAGGAATAGGAATAGCTTCCTTAGATGGAACTTTCCTTTGAGAATATGTGATCTCTTAGGAAACTTTCTTTGACTCTCGCTGCTTGTAACACTTCCCGCACCGCCTCTCCCGGTTTTCCTAGTAGGTGTACCGAGGACTTTTCATCAAGAAAACCTACTTTGCCTTCATCAACCGCTACCGATACCTTTTGTATGAATAGAGTTGTTTGACCGCATCGCTTAGAAGGTGATCCGCAACACCGCACTGCTTCTTTGTTGTAGATTCCTTAAATCCGACCGTGAGTGTAGGCTCATACAACATGGAGTGATTGTTGGGGTCATTGAGTCTCTCGGGATATCGTGATTATACCCTAGAGCTCTTTGGATCAACAGCTTTGTATATCCGATGTATGGGATCTTGGTGCCAAGCTTTTGAGGAAAGACATCATGTCGTCCCATATCGTAGCTTCAACTTCAATGTGTTTCATGTTGACCAAAGCCCAAAAGATTTGTAGTTCCATGAGCTTGGGATGCTCATAACCACTATCACGCCCGTAAACCGATTTGGTGATGATGATGTAGAGGGTTCTCCATGGTCGAGGAATATTCTTAAG
This sequence comes from Chrysanthemum lavandulifolium, assembly GCA_022545495.1. Lineage (NCBI taxonomy): Eukaryota > Viridiplantae > Streptophyta > Magnoliopsida > Asterales > Asteraceae > Chrysanthemum > Chrysanthemum lavandulifolium. The sequence continues at coordinate 94,131,715 of CM040244.1, forward strand.
ATCCACGATGAATGCTTTGTGATTACTCCCGTAGCTTCGCCATAACCAATGTCGATCATGAACCGGCGAACGCCTCTTCGCTGGTGTGGCATTGTATTCGGTTGGCTCGATGACAGAATGAGAAGAACAACCCTTAAGTCTCGCCGGTGTGATGGTGACTTGTTTGTGGTTGAGTGTCACCGCCACAAAGATTTTGACCTTTGATCTTTCGCATTGTATGCCGAATCGTGAATGTAGATCTCCCAGATCAGTAGCGTAATTGGTGAGCATGTTCGATAAGGGTGATTCTTCGTAATGTCCACAACAATTAAACAAGAAGACTCGAAAGCAGTGAGACTATCAAAATCAACACGAAGGTTGTTCTTTCCTATCTTCATCGGATAGCCATTAGGGAAGATATCTTCAACGGTGAGAACGTTTGGTGCTTCCATGTTTTGCATTTGAGCGTCCATGTCGTGATCTGAAAGATATTTAGCCAAAAGAACCAACATATCGAAAGACATTACGTTAGTCAACAGATGGTTTTATTGTCTAATTATTGAATGTGATATGTCGATGATTGTTACGAGTCCAATGTCACTTGTTAGTCCAATAGTCCAAAGACGTCGTGATAAGTTTCGTGAGTTGATTAACTTTAAGTTTTAAAGTCTATGTTTTCACTTATTTTCACAACTTATTAAACATTTAAGCTTATTAGTGACATTATTGGTTTCGTATGCTATGATTTATTTATTTACAAGTTTGCACGCGTAACAATTCATAATTAAGGTTAAAACTAGGCTTAGGCGAGAAATGGCAAGCTTATGCGTAAACAGAGTGATTATACGCGTAAACGTAAGCTTATGCGTAGGTTCTTGACTTACGCGTAAGAAATATTACGCGAGGAAAAGAGGGCCTTATGCGTAGAGCTTACGCAGAAGCGATATGGAACCTTACGCGTAAGGCTTACTCGTAAGAGTCAACCTTATGCGTAGAGGTTATCGCACGCATATCCTTCACAGTGATACGCCGTAGTCCCCAATGTAGAACCTTACGCGAACGTTACGCGAAGATTTCTCTTACGATAACATGCTACGCGTAAGGTGATCCTTATGCGTAGATGGCAAGTAACCTTGATTCTGAATTATACACGCGTAGAAACCTAAAATAAATTCATCATATTACCAATATTAACATATACATTCAATCCTTTTCAAATCAAATCATGAATACTCATTCAAGACAGCTATGCGAGAAACATATTACGCGTAGACTTAAACCCTAAAGCTCAATTTCTACGTGTAAGATATTTAGCCATAGGAATTGCACCAAACTTTTTCGGGATGTCTAAGAAGCCTATTGAGTTGTTTTATCCAAGTTTTAACATCAAAATCTAAGCAATAAAAATACCCAAATACTAAGAACATAAACCCTAATTTTCAAATTTAACACGCTTGGTGTTTCGGGTAAGTTCTAAGCCTAGATATGATCAATTCAACATGAAAACAACATCAAACAAGCAACTAATTAACCGTAAACGCTCACACAAGAAAATACCCAATTTCACGATAAACCCTAGTTTTCAAAAATCATTCAATTCGTATATCGGGTGAGTTTTAATGATAAAAATGGTTTCAAAGTGATTAGATAAACGCTTTGACACAACCATTTTAACCACAAACACACAAACATGATTAGATGTTCATACGCTTATGCGAGAACACAAAATCATCCATAGACAAAAATCTAACCGTTGGTTTGAGAAATGATTCAAAACCTTTGTTTAGATGATTACAAAGAACATATAATCACTTACAAATTGATGATCAAGAACACGGATTTGAAGATTGATTATTAGGCGAGGATTTAGTTTGTGAAATAATAAATGTAGTAAAGTTAATGAGTTAGGTGGAGGTATTTTGTTAAAAATACTTTGAACATTTTGACACAATTAGTCCCTCCACCTTTACCATTTACATCCAATGCCCATAACTTCCATTTTGGTTACCAAACGAAAGATATTTGAAAGAAATTTGACGACACTCCCCTCGAATTAAAAAATAATGAATTTTTATAAATTTTAGTCCGAGGAGTGTCAAGAAACCGTAAATGTGACCACCATTATTAAAGAAACAACCGGATTAGGTAACATGCAAGTACAAGGTTTTATGAAACCGTAAAATATTTGTTTTCTCCCCCTCAACACTTGATCGAAAAAATACTGAATTTTGAAAGATTAGAGTGTTGACGGAAGAATTGTGCTTGCCACGTTAAAAGAAATATAGATAGAAGAATATTTTTGTTGTTTTATCGATTTTATAATTTTGTATTTTGTTTTTGAAAATATTTACAAAAGAGGTTTTGGTGTTTGATCGGTTTTAAGAATGTTTTAAGAGTTCATCCAGCCTCTCTTGAGTCAAACACCGCATACCAATCCGTGGACCAACTCATTAAACCTAGCAGAGCTAAGGCTTTGGTGAGAAGATCCGCCAATTGGTATTCTCAGCACCACAAAGTATAATTCAACAAGACTGCTCCACGTGGTCCTTGATGAAATGATATCAAGATCGATGTGCTTTGATTTCAATGTTGAACCGAGTTGCACGAGATCGCAATAGCACCGATTGTCGCAGACATCGATTCTCACAAATACGTAACCATAGTCTTTGAGTTGTGTTCTCATCCAAATGACTTGAGCACAACACGACATGGCTACATATTCTCGCTTCGTTGAGGACAATGATGTACAATCCTCGCTTCTTCGATTGCCATGACACCGCTTTATCACCAAGAAATTGTAATGCTCTCAAGTACTTTTCCGTGAATCTAAGCATCCTGCGTGATCGAGATCCAAAAGCTATTAGTTCAAAACCGTAATCCTTCTGATACCGATCCCAAGTTAATGGTTCCTTGATGTATCGGAGGATTCTTTTAGCCTCGTAGAGGTGGGTTTCAGCTTGGTCTCGATCGATAACGGAGCAAAGATATACGGCAAACACAATATCGTGCCCGCTAGTCGTTAGATACATGAGAGACCCAATGATACTACGGTATTTGGTAGGGTCCACCAATTTCCCATGTAAATCAAAGCTCTAGCTTCTTGGTATGAGCCATTGGTGTGGCATAGGTGTCACAGCTTTGCATTCCAAATTTGTTTAACAGCTCAAGGGCATATTTGACCGACTCAAGAAAATACCACGGGTGATTGATGAACTTGCATTCCTAGAAAGAACGTAAGTTCACCCATCATTGACATTTCAAAATGTTTCTTCATTAGTTTTGCAAAAGCGATTGAGTACTTTTTATGTGTTGACCCAAAATGATGTCATCCACGTAAATTTGAACAATTAAGATATGTGCCCGTGATATTGTATGAAAAGAGTTGGGTCGACCAACCTTTGGTGAAATTATTGGCAATGAGGAAGGATGATAACTTATCGCACGCGCCCGAGGAGCTTGTTTGAGACCGCATGTAGCTTTGTTCGCTTTGTAGACATGGTTCGGGAACTCGATCAACGAATCCTTCCGGTCGGTCGACATAAACCGCTTTTCAATTGACCATTCGTAAAAGCGCTTTGACGTCCATCCGAAAGACCGTTATATTCATATGAGCCGCGAACGCGAGAAAGATCCGAATGCCTCAAGACGAGCAACCGGAGCGAATGATTCTTCAAAGTCAATACCTCTTCCCGTTTATAACCCTTAGCCACCGACGTGACTTGTTTCGATTACGCCCTTCAAAGATCCAATTTGTTCTTCCAAATCCATTTGAGACCAATGACGAGACCCTCGTTGGTCTTTCAACCGCTCCCATACTTCAAGACGCTTGAATTGGTTGAGTTCTTCTTGCATGGATTCAATCCATTGTCTTTTGTCATTGCGCCTTTAATGTTTTTAGGCTCGATTGGCAGACAGCCGAGTGCATAAATGCAATGTTCACCATCTCGTGCGAAGACGTTGTCTTGTTACGACCGGTTGATTCGGGTTACCAATAATGTTCTCAAGAGGATGGTCTTTTGTCCAACGATGTGTCGAGGGTTGATGTTGGTATACATTGTGCGATTTTGAGGATTCAAATGGCTTGTAGATGATTCCGCAACATCGTGTGCAGCAGCTTCATTAGCAAACGGGTTAAAGAACGATTTGGATCAAAATCGCAGCGGGGTACTTCATTAAGAACATCATCACCGGTTCAACGTCGTTGGATGCGCTTTGTTCAACTGTTGTTGTAGAGTCAATCGGTGGTGCTTCTTCAACATTAGTTGTTGTAGCAGTGTATCGTATAAGAATATGATCAGTTGAGCAATGGAAACATCGGATACACCGAGCACGCTCATCAATGTCATCACTAAACAAATGGAGCAAATAGCTTTTCCATTTGTTGACGAGTAAGTCGGGGCTTGGTTCACCGATGATGGGGTTTGAGGAAGTTTAAACGGTTGTGACCGGGTTCCAAGTCATTATGCTCGTAAGCCATTTCAGTAAGCTCATCAAAATTAGCATGAATCGCTTCCATAACCTCGCTTTGTACGACGATTCCGCATCCGTAACCTTTAGAATTCTCACAATATCCAATAAAGACTCCAATGTCGCTTTGGCTTTGAGCTTTCCAAAGTCATCACGATCATTATTCGGATAGCAAAGGGATCCAAATACATGAAAGTGTTTGAGATTCGGTTATGGTTGTGGATAAGCTCAAAAGGTGTTTTGTTGTATGCTTTGTAATCATTGAGCGGTTTTGAGTATAGCATGCGCTGATACAATTCCGCCCATAAGTAATCCGAAGTTTAGCATTGATTAACATTGTTCTTGCAGCCCACTAACGCACGGTTTCGCTTTTCAACAACTCCGCTTTGTTCTCGTGTACGTGCAATAGATGTCCGATGCTCAATTCCCACTTTCTCATAAAATTCTCAAGAGTTTGGTTCACAAATTCAGCCTTTGTCTGCTCGATTTGGCGGACGGTATTCCGGAGTCGAACTTGAATTTTCGTGAGAAAGGTGATGATCATCTGTGGAGCTTGATCTTTGCTTCAAGAAAGTAGACCCAAGTCCATCGTGAGTAGTCATCGACAATTACCAAGATGTAGCGCTTTGCCATTAATCGCTTGCACGCGATCGGGCCACACAAATCCATGTGAAGAAGATGAAGCACATGTCGAGAGTCAGGTTCCACCTTTGAAGGAAAATGAGCACGAGTGCTTTTCCCTTGTTCACAAGTCGAGCAAAGGTGATCTTTGGAATACCGAATCTCGGAGACCTTCAACAAGTTTGTGTCGAGCAAGGTTGGTGATGGTTTGAAAGTTTAAATGTGAGAGACGACGGTGCCATAGCCAAGATTTTGTAGATGTAGCCTTTGAGAGTAGATGATGGGAGATGAAGCAACCATGTCTTGCATTGAGATTGTGTATGCACTAGAATTGCAGAGCTGACGCGAAGTGATCATTCCCGAATCGACAAAGGCCAATGAACTTTGCAATAAAGTTTGATAACAGCTTAAGATTGCTCGTCATGTGTCGGGAACATCCGCTATCAACAATCCAAAGGATGATCTCAGATCACCCATCTTTAAACTATCATACGCATTACACACAACCTGTTTATTTACACAGATGGAATAGAAGTAGATGTGGAACCCGATGAGTTAGAGGGTTCCAAGCGCTATAGTCTAAATACACACATCAATGATTTTAGGTATCCATTTAAATCCTAGTGTATTATGTATCCATTTCGCCATCTCCAACTAGTCTTTGCTTTAGTCTTAGTTGCTCAATTTTTTCCCACCGGGAGAACCACTAAGCTTAGGCGAGACATCTTGACATTCCAGCTACCCAAGGTGAGTCTCTTACAAAGCATGGACTCAATTTAAGGAATTACTCCGTAGACTTCCACACCATGGCATTGATCTTTGGCTTCAAATCCAAATCTTCTATGATATAAGATCGCTTCCTTGTAGATCACGAATGAAACAAGTTTTCTCCCTAAAAGCAACTTCCAAGTCTCCATCACGTAATTGACCGATCGAAAAGAGATTGTGACCGAGGCCTTCCACATAATAAACCCCGCTAATTTCGATATTGCCATTGATATAATCTCCGAGCCCATGATAGTCGCTAAGTGATCATTCCCGAATCGACAAGCCAATGAACTTTGCAATAAAGTTTGATAACAGCTTAAGATTGCTCGTCATGTGTCGGGAACATCCGCTATCAACAATCCAAAGGATGATCTCAGATCACCGCATTACACATGCATTTGACACAGATGGAATAGAAGTAGATGTGGAACCCGATGAGTTAGAGGGTTCCAAGCGCTATAGTAGAAATACACACATCAATGATTTTAGGCATCCATTTAAATCCTAGTGTATTATGTATCCATTTCGCCATCTCCAACTAGTCTTTGCTTTAGTCTTAGTGAATGCACTAGGTGGTACTACATTCCTTGGAGGTGATATCGAGCTATAGGGACATCAATGCGCTTTAGAATCTAAAGAGGCGGTTTACCAAGCACGCACTTAGAAGCATTAGTGGGCCTAGAGGTATTCCGATTCTTAGGATTCCTTAAACGAGACAAGATAGCTCTAGCAACACATTTGTCATGACAATCGAAAGCATACTTTTACGACAAATAACACAAGAAGCATCGATCAATATCAAAAGTACTTAAAGGTTTAGCATTCGTTACAACACTTTTTCCATTACATTTGTCGACGCAATATCTAAAGTGGGTGCAACTTGAGTCTTATTCAAAGTCCTAGGTGTTCTTCTACTTCAAAGATTCTTTATTGTTCTTTTCTTAGGTCGCAACTTCCTATTCTTCCTTGTATTGCTCCTAGGTCGTGAAGTGCGGACGCTTGGAAAAGAAGCAACTAGTCCTGTTTCAGTAGAGGAAGCACATTAGTATCTTGTGGTTTGTCAAGAGGCATTCTGGGTTCACGCTTGCTAAGTGTTACAGTGCAATTCTCTTAATGATGCTAGGTGAACTTGTTCATACTTTCCTAACATCTCCTTAACTTAATAATAGTGTGCACCAAATCTTGATTTTCGTAATCTAAGATTTCAAAGAAAATTCATGACTTCTTTAGTGTGTGCAAGATAATGATCAAGTTCGTTTGATGCTTCATCACGAGTCTGTTTGAGTAAATCAAATATGACACCATATTCCTTTTAACTTTTACAAGTTCTTGTTCATATTTTGAGATTTGACATTTCAAAGACGCGCTTTTGATCATCCAGCTTGCTCAAATTTTGGATTAAACGCTTTGGATTGCAACTGGTTGATTTTGTTTTGCAAAGCAAGTTCACGATTTTGACAATCTTTTGACACCATTGAAGACGACGCTTTGAATTTGAAAGCTCGCTTAATAATGCTCATTTTCAACTTTTAAAGACTCGATCCGATGCACATTATCGATTCTCAACAATATCAATGTAATCAATGTAATCAAGAGAGATATGATCGATGCATATGCAATGATTGTAATAACACAAGATTATTGATATCAAGACAGATAACATCTTCCAAGAGTCGATCAACATCTTTTCTCAACAATTTCTTTTACGCTTAGTATTTGAAATCGATGTTTCGCTTTTCTCGAAAACTGCTTTTCATGAGACCAAGTTCCTTGTGAAAATCCTTTCCCAATATAGTGCACAAGTTTTCAAATTTTTGACATGGGGTAAAATTCTTTTCTCAAGAATATCTCTTTGTTCTCGCGCCATTGGCGATTGAAAATGTTCAACTTTATTTCGTAATGAAATTCAATCTCACGCTCCAAAATTTTGAGGTCGATAAGAAAGTGTCAAAATATTTGATAACGCGACAACTTTCGCTTTTGTTTTAACTTCACTAAGTGAAGGTAAAGGACCATTAATTTGTGCACCATTGTGTTGGGGACGAACTTCGAAACTCGTGTGATAACCAAAGGTTTGTTTGAAGTATCTTGTTGTGTGACAAAAGTTACGGCTTTTGAATAGTTAAATGGTTTGTTATAAACGACATTTTCCATTTTGACCGACTCGCCATCTCGCATCTAATTCCTCCATGCGATTATATTCAACAACAAATATAATTGAATCATCAATTCTATGTTCGCATCAGAAACTTCGTGATTTGGTTTGAATGCTCGCTTGAAAACTTAGGTTTGTAATCGCAAGAATTGGTCCATATCCATTTGGATTTGGTTTAAAAGTAAACTTTTGAATAGTTGTGATTGACTCACCATGTTTATAAACAACATTTCAAACTCTTTGATTTTGTGTTGTAAGTCGACAATTTCTTCAAGATAGTTATCTATTCGCTTCGTGGAATGCTTTTGTACTCAGAGAACTGCTTTTGACAAGTTAACAACTCACCTTGGCTTTTGAGTTTCCAAAGTAAGAGCGTTAATTTGTTGTTTATGTTCATGTTTCGCTTGTTCTATTTGAGACAACAAAGCATTCTTGGATGCGGCTAGATCACGATCCGCTGCTCTAATGATTTTTCGCTTTGATGAGATTTAGCAAAAGCGACTTCAAAACCTTGTTCACGTTTTTCTTGAGTTTTAAAACGTTGATTTGTCTAATTAAGCATTCATTATCCCTAATTAACAAAGGCATTTTTATCTTTTAATTGCTTGCAAATTTCCAAACGAGATTCTTGGTCTTTAATTAAGGTCGAGCTCAATTTCTATTAGACAAAAGCTCATCTTGTTCAACGCGAGTCTCAACATGATCATTATTTAGATCCTCAAATATAACCACGAGTCAACTTGATTATCAATATTAACCATAAGGTTATCTTGATCGTCAAATATGACTACGGATCTATTTGATAGTCATCGAATGAGATGTGGATGACTCATGTTGAACACTCGATCCTTGTCGGATGGAGAAATTGGCGGAGATATCGATCGTGAATGAGTGTATTTTGTTCCGCACTGAGACAAGCCGTCGTTGTCATACACCGGGCCTGTGTCACTCATGTGTAGAGCTTGCATTTGTGCCATCAACATCACCGCCGCATTAGCCTCGCAAGTCCTCCATATCATCATCGAATCAGATCCGCCATAAAGCTCGCTCCTTGTTGGTAAGAGTTCCACCACTTCATCCTCGAGAGCCAAGAGCAAAGCCTCTTTGTGATAAGCACCGCCTCTTGTCCTCGGCTTAGGCATGCATTAGCCGATGACCCTTCTCATTGCGCTTATAACAACGAAGACCATTAACCCCATTCTCGAGCATTCCCTGCTCAACCACTTGAGCCCTTTGTTGTTGCGGAGCACCCATGTTATTCCTTCCCATAGCATTAAACCCTTGACCACCTCCCATCCGACGACCATAACCACGATTCTCGAACTTCAACGCGTCCATTGTTCACAACAAATGATTCCTTGTGTTAGATGAGGAACGAATGCGATTGTTGGATTTGTTTGTATACCGCCGAATGCTTTAGCAATCATAACAAATCCTTGTTGCACCATCGAAGGCATCGGAGTCCTCATCGCCTTCACCGTAGTGCTTGAGCATTGTTGTTGTTGTATGGAACCAATTGAGTTTGTTGAGGTTGTTGCCGTGACGGATCATATGGTGTAATGGTTGCAGCTTGGTCGAGGAGCGGGTTGAGGAGTCGTTTGAGGAGGAAAACTAGTTTGAGCCCACAAAGCAAGTTGTTGATTGTCCGAAGCGACCGTGGAGCCGGGAGTCCACGGATAGTCCTTTCTTTGTCAACTTTTTTGGTGAGGCTTCAAATAGTCGTACAACAATCCGTATGTAGCATGATGAAGATTCTTAGCTTGACGGAGAAAATGACATACTTCTCCCATTCCGACCAAGACTACTTAGGAACTTAGTGTTGACAAAGAATTGTGGCATGATGATGTTGTGTTTGTCCAAATCATTAATGATATCCAAAAGCGATGATGATATGACTCTAATGTCTCTCCCGGTTCAATCATGAAGTGTTCATAAGCCAAGTAGATTTTGGATTCCATATCTTCCCGATTGAGTGTTGTGCCTTCCATTAGAAGATGAATATGTTCCCACATTGCTTTAGCCGCCTTTTGAGCATCAACACTTCAAGGATCGGATTGGGTAATCCCAAAAGGATGTATTGCATTGCTAGTTCATCGGCTTCAAAATGTAGAAGTTCATCGCCAGTGAGGTCTCGAGATAGTTGCAATGTTGGTGACAACATCTCTTGGTGGATTGGCATCCGGATCTCATGGGTGTGACAACAAGAGGCATCCGAAATGGACCTTCCATAATGACCTTCTTTAAGAACTTTCCATGTGGCTTCTTTAGATCACAAAACCTAAAGAACCTTATCACCCATTGATCATAATTTCCGGAGTGAGCATTGAGGTCTATCAAGTGAGCCACTTCATGAATTGATTGTTGGCTACTTAAGGCTTCACACATCTTGCCAAACCATGTCGGTTCCTTCATAGTACTCCTGGATGGATGTTGATTGTAAAAGTTTGTGTAAGGTTGTACTTGAAGACTAGGTGGTGGTTGAACCATTTGTGGTGGAATTGCTCCAAGTTGTGGAGTATGTTGTTGATTAAATTGTTGTTGATAAATTTGTTGTTGTTGATTAAATTGTTGATGTTGTGGACTTAGTTGTTGTTGTTGTTGTTGATTATAGGTATAAGGGAAATAGCTAGAGTATGGTGGTTGTGACATGTTGAAAACTTGTGTTGTTAAATGGATCTTTGTAGTCGAATGAAACGTTGTTGATGAAGTATCCTTAGCGAGAAACCAAGTGTAGGCAAAGTAAGACTTAAGCGTAAAACACCAAACTTACGCGTAAAAGTGATAGTTACGCTGTAGGATTAGCTTACGCGTAAGAATTGAGAAACACTAAAGTTATGCGTAAACCGAAAGTTGCGTAGAAAACCTTAGGCGAGGATTAGCTTATGCGTAAGATGAGCTTAGGCGTAAGAGAAATCTTATGCGAAAGAGTTCTACGATAAGTTTGAGCTTATGCGTAAGATTAGGGTTTTGCCTAAAAGATCCTTTACACTATCACAAAGGTAAAAGATATCCAAAGTCGAAGTGTTTTCGTGCTTATCCAAGCAAGAAAACACCGAGTAAACCACTAAAATCAAGATCGATCCAAGGAAAAGTTACGCGAAAATAGGGTTTTGATACGCGTAAAACTTGACCAAAACCGATTTCGCCCAATGATGTTTCTAAACCGATTTTTGTGATGAAATGTTTCAATATCACCAAAATAACACAAAAGTGTGAAACTTGATGATCCAAAACTTCTAAACACCTTATGCGAGAAATAAACCCACGCTTAAAACCAAGCTTAAAAACAATGATCCACACGTAAAGTTTGAAACTTTTGCCAAAAAGATATTTTAACACCTAAAACGTTGAAAGTACAAGAATCTTGGATTAAAAAGTGTAAAAATAAGTTTTAAGCGTGACAAAGTGAGAAACCCTTTTACGCCAGTAAGACCAAAGAAACTAACTTCAAAACAAAAGATGTTCACCCAACTATTTGGCGAATGATACCACCGTTAGGTTCCCATATTATGTAACACAAGCATCAATATAATTAAATAATAGAAAGTGGGGCTATGAAAACTCACCGGTATGATGGATATGTTAACAAAATGAAGTGCACGAAAGTGAGACTCGGAAACTATCCGCGACTAGTTAATATGATGAGGTGCAAGGAACAAGGTTAAACCTAAACACTCTTGGTTTTATTTCAAAACCTAATAAAGAGTATTATCTAGATTGTTATAAACTTGGACTTGAAAACTTTGTGATCCCTTGTAGCTCTTGATAGAACCGGTTATGGAGAGAAACAAGAGAGAGAAAGAAATTTTGAGTATCTTGAATTATTGGATAGTGAATATAATGAATGAAGTTTGAGTGTAAATATATACAAGTAAGACTTTGAGTACAAATTTATGATACATCCCCATAGGGCCGGATATGGGGATTGTGTTTCTCAATTTTTTTTTTTCTTTTAATAATTGTGTATACTTATATATACTTGTAAATAAAAATGTAAGTAAAATGTTGTGTAGGAAAATGTATAAGTGAAAGTAAATGATAACTTTAGGTAAAAGAGATTTTAGTAGATCAAAATAGAATGTAATGAGATAATAAAATTGTAAAATACATTCCTTGTGAAATTTGAGTGATAAAATAATTATCGTATAGTTTTAAGAAAACGTCATAATAATATAACTTTAACGATTTATATACGAAATAAATTCAAAACACTAGTTAAACTCAAAATATAGTTTTTATAACTAAATGTAAGTTTAAAAAAAAATACATCGGGATCATTTTTGAAAGTAACGGATTAAATTTTCAAAATAATAACTCACGCGATAACGTTTATTTAATATAAAATTTACACGTTTAAGGTGAAATGAAAAATCATGAATAAATTGATATGAAATGATGAATATGGAGTTTGAGAAATGACCGGAAATTGAGAATTGTGACATTCTTCCCATGTCAGAGGAATCACGTCCTCGTGATTCGATTAATGATACTATGGCCCAAAACGCGACAAGGGTTCTAAGAGTTTATGCTCATGTATGGTCTAAATGATTATGTCAATGTTCATGCATATGAGTTACTTATCCCACAAGATACGCTCCCGTGCTATCGTGAGCATTTCTCGTCCTAAATACATGCTCTTATGACTAGGCTTGATAAGGCAGCTTTCCCATTCTCGAGCAAAATTTTCAAAAGACTTTTTGCAACCGATTTTACTTAATCCCACAACTCATCAAACAAGAACTGCCATACGATTAGGAAAAATCGGTTTAGGTAACAACTTGTTTCTAGCTTGATCTTTGCAACTCATCAAACAAGAATCGCACGCGGATCAAACCGGAAACAAGTGGTTTGAAGAAAACTTTGAAAATTTGGCTCGACACGGAATTGCTTACTCATATGAGACTACTACTCCCTTCATTGCATGATTCTTCCCGAATTAGACATAGGTGATCGTGCTATGTATAATTTAGAGTAACTATGCAATGCTTGGACTAATCGACTCATATGATGTTTGGTGTTGAGTCATAAGTTCGCATGTATAAAGAATATGCACTTATAATGATATGATGAGATGCTATGATGATGTGGTTATAGTCTAGGGTCAATGATGCAACCTAGTTCTCTATAACCGATGCTCGATACCAATCATCACACCCCAAATTACCTGCTTTTGCAATGAATTGAATACCTTGGGAGGACCGTCATAGCATCAAAGTTACAGCTTATATCGAACGACCTAAAGTGTCGCTTTGGAAAACACATCATTTAATTTATTAAAACAATCGAGTTTACAAAGTATTGGTCTCAAATGAAAATCAACTTGTGCGGAAATAAGTTTGTTACAAGCCAAACGATGTTTTAAAGTTTATAAATCCTAGTGAGACGCGTCGTCACCACGACTCTATGGTATGTCCATATGCATGCCATGAAGTGAATGCCTTAGGTACCGAGATAAAACATGCTAAAAGTGTCAACACAAAGGTTGAGTGAGTTCATAGAGTTTGTGTTGAAATATAAAGCCTTTAAAGAGCGCTCATGCAACAAAGTCTAAGTTTTTGATCATATAGAATAGTCCACAAAGCAAAGGCATCAGAATCCACTCGGCCCAAGTCCCGCCCATACAAAACTTGCAACCCGTGTGTTTACAACCCATCGCTAAAAATAGAATGACAATCATGTATATGCACATTAAGATATTTAAAAGTATAAATGTCACCACAAAGGTCTTCCAACAACTCGTGTTGGGATGTTCCTCCAACGCTCACGTTAATCGTATCCATATAAATGGCCTTCCAACATATAAATGATGGATGTTCCTCCAACGACGCACGCTGGGTGTATCCAAATTAATGGCCTTCCAACATATAAATGTCGGATGTTCCTCCAACGACGCACGCTGGGTCGTATCCAAATTAATGGCCTTCCAACATATAAATGCCGGGATGTTTGTTTAAGTCTAGCCAATACACACACCAAGTCTAGAGTATAAGTAATGTTGTTTGGCAAAAGAGTTTAAATGTTTGGATAAATAAGCATATATCTCGCCCCAAATAGTTTATAGAATTTAAATGAGTTAAAGCGGGTATGAACTCATAAGGAAAGTAATAGCATTGGTTCTACTTCATCTCGAAACCCAAATGCGTGTGTTATCCAAGGAGACTTTCAAGTTTAGCGTAACACGATCAAGTATAATGCAATCAAGTGTAAATGTTATTAAGTATAAATGTTATCAAGTATTATGCAATCATGTATAAAAAGTATAGCGTAGCATAAAAGTGTAAATATTTTGAGTATTTGTATTTATAAAAACAAGTAGTTGAGCATGTATCTCCCCCAAAAGTTTGTAAACAATTAAATAATAGAAAGTGGGGCTATGAAAACTCACCTGGTATGATGGATATGTTAACAAAATGAAGTGCACGAAAGTGAGACTCGGAAACTATCCGCGACTAGTTAATATGATGAGGTGCAAGGAACAAGGTTAAACCTAAAACACTCTTGGTTTTTATTTCAAAACCTAATAAAGAGTATTATCTAGATTGTTATAAACTTGGACTTGAAAAACTTTGTGATCCCTTGTAGCTCTTGATAGAACCGGTTATGGAGAGAAACAAGAAGAGAGAAAAGAAATTTTGAGTATCTTGAATTATTGGATAGTGAATATAATGAATGAAGTTTGACTGTAAATATATACAAGTAAGACTTTGAGTAAAAATTTTATGATACATCCCCCATAGGGCCGGATATGGGGATTGTGTTTCTCAATTTTTTTTCTTTTCTTTTAATAATTGTGTATACTTATATATACTTGTAAATAAAATGTAAGTAAAATGTTGTGTAGGAAAATGTATAAGTGAAAGTAAATGATAACTTTTAGGTAAAAGAGATTTTAGTAGATCAAAATAGAATGTAATGAGATAATAAAATTGTAAAATACATTCCTTGTGAAATTTGAGTGATAAAATAATTATCGTATAGTTTTAAGAAAACGTCGTAATAATATAACTTTAACGATTTATATACGAAATAAATTCAAAACACTAGTTAAACTCAAAATATAGTTTTTATAACTAAATGTAAGTTTAAAAAAATACATCGATCATTTTTGAAAGTAACGGATTAAATTTTCAAAATAATAACTCACGCGATAACGTTTATTTAATATAAAATTTACACGTTTAAGGTGAAATGAAAAATCATGAATAAATTGATATGAAATGATGAATATGGAGTTTGAGAAATGACCGGAAATTGAGAATTGTGACATGTAGAAATAGAGATAAGATGATCGATTGAACACGTTATCACACAAAAGAATATAAATGAAGAATAGTTATGCGTAGAGTGAAAGATAAAATGAACAACCAACCTTCAATAGAATGTTTACAAGAGGTATTTATAGGGCAAGGAGCTAGGGCAACACATCTAGACTCCTTCCTTTCTTATGGGCTTGGGCCAAGGCTTATGGGCCTTCTACATAAGCCTTAGCTTAATAATAAACATAAAGGCCATATTAAGCTAACTATTACATATGAATCACTAACACTTGAATTAAGGTTTAGGAGTGATTCCAACAACAGTTATGGCGGTTAGAATCAGTTAAAATTGGTTAACTCCAAAAAGTCACAATTCTTCGCCTACAGACATGTTGGTTGGGTTTTGGCGGGGAAATATGTTAAATCCCTTAATACCGATTCATGAAAACTGTTTATGTTTTGGGGCGATGCCCCAAACCCTACAAAGCGGCTCCCCCTCGAACCCCGCCCGCTCACCTGGGAGCGGGACCCTAGCAAGGGGCGTTGTCCCTTGACCCCCGTATCTTTGTCTGGGCGAAAACATATTAGCTCAAAGAGTGTGTAGTCCACACTTTTCTAACTCGTATCCAAGCTTAATATGTTTTTACTGGTTTCTAGTAAATTACAATTACCTAAAATAGTTGATGACACTAAAATCACCAACAAGAACTTTTTCTTAGACCCGTAACTCTATGAAAAAAGGATCGAGCACAAGTGCCTTTTGTATTGCACCATATGGGGAGTAAGAAAATGCAATATTCAGGATATTTAGTTTTTAAGTAAGATTGTTTTAAGGAAAGATTCATGTAAACACATAATAAAATATTGCACTTGAAACTAAATTAAAACCAACGTTGTCAAGATATGGATCTTACTCATGATTGTGTTTGTTTCAATGGATGACTAATTTTTTCGTGTGTGCAGTGATCTAAAATAAAAATATATATAGATAAAATTTTAAAAACGTACGAAACGATCATGTGATCAATCGTTCGATATACTATAGCCGATTAAATGATCTTATGACCGATCCTATGATCTTGACACGGTTCTATGCCTAAAACAATTAGGGCAAAATGGTGAAGTTGTACGAAAAGATACTCAAGTTAGAGGTCATTTGTAATCAAGATATCAAACTTTTTTTTCAAATAAAAAGATAGCCAACTTATTAATTTTGTCAATTTAGGACTTTAAGTTAAATATTTAAATGTAAAGTTTTACATTTAAGTCTGACGTCGTCGCCGACACCAGCACTCACAGCCACTACCACCACCAACCACCGCCGCCACTACCAACCTCACCCACCAGTACTAACCACCAACCGCCCGCCACCACCAACCCTGTTGGGATTTTAGAACAAGTTAACCAATTAACCTCTACGAGTACGCAGCGGATAAGGATCTAGTAATCGCAATTAGGTAACACGTAATAATAAACAATTAATTAATATAACAATTAATTAATAAAAGGGATAAAAGAAACCCTAACCTTGCTTGGCAATTGATCTTTAGTAACGGACAATAAAACCAATACAAAACTAAGCACCTAAATTAGATGCCTCAATGAGTATCACACACAACACGTAAAATGAGCACGTTCGATAAGAGGCTATTCGAGAACGTAAAACTATCAACCCTTGAATATCACTTGAATAAACACGAACAAGAAAAACCCCAAGACCTTGTCTTCTTTTCTGCCCGAGATATTAACTGTCCGAGAACAGCTTCAAACTAAACACCCGATATCGGACAACATGTGTCCGAGAAGTACCTAAGTTATGTCCGAGAAGTGACATGAACAAAATACTAACTATATCCTTGCTGCTACTATTCGTATACTAGGAATCAACAGCAACTATTAATTGTTTAACCCTTTTCATGGATCAAGTCAAAGTAAAAGGAACAAAGCAAAACCAATAAAAAACTAATCAACTTGCATGCAAGTCGATTGGAATTAGAGGCAGTAACCTTTTGATTAGTTTAGGGATATTAGTAATTCGTATTATGCATGAGAATTGAGATGTGTTGTGTTTGTTTTTATAGCCTCACAAACCAACCCTTGTTTGGGCTTTATTCTTGATCGACAAGCAACAAACAAACACTCTATTCCCTTGCCCGATTCATTTAATGAGACTATGCCCAAGGCTTCTCTTAAACCGACCCAAGTAATGGCTAAAACAGCCCATGGATCGTACAAGCAGATCGGGTCAAGCACATGCATTAACGGGTATACGCATTCAAGTATTTAATACGTTCGACACGTACTCTCGTGTTTATCGTGTGTGCCCCCATCGGCTCACACACTTCTAGTCGTTTACGTGTGTTTATAACTCCCACAAACCAACAGCTCCCACTTGGGAGTTGGTGTGTCGAATGGCACACAAAACTAACAACGGAAACGCCTAGCAAACGTTCTCACTCGCTTTTTAACTGAAAGTGTCTGAGAGAATAGTTTCGTAAAATTTTCTCAGTAGCATGGTTATTCAATGTTTTGCTCTAATCATCCTTTGTTATAGATACCGTTAAACCATGGATTATGGATCTTAAATCATTCCATATAGTTTAACCATTTAGAATCTCGTTATAGAATTTAATTAGATATACCAAATGTAATCAAGTATCATCTTGCATTACCCTTTGGGTTCGGCCGAACAATTATCTTATTAATTCTGGAGAGGCGCCATGGTATCTTTCTGCACATATCAAGTGAGTAACAAATCCTTTATTGACTACAAGTGTTGTGGATCTTTGCTTCACATCACTCCAAATATAGATTTTATAACTACCTTGTTCGAGATAGCGTTTTGTGTATACTTAAAAAAATGATATCCATACATATGTAACTTGCTTGCATCTCAAGTCTAAGGATGAAGATAACAAACCATTTTCAATATTTTACTTATGACAAGGATCCAAAAGTACATGTTTGAAAGTTGGGGAATCCAATATGCATCTCTAGTGAATACATATGAGTTTGGCGGGAACAATCCAAATTCTCGTTAGAATATAACCAACACTCACATTTGCCTTACATAACAATATTCCCATATTGTTAACCGACAATGGACATATTTAGAATAATAAAATTATTCAAGGATTAAACATGCAAATATAGGATAACAATTATTATATGAATGAACAACAAATACCAAGTATCTTTATTCATCATAAAGTAAAAATTGTCTATCAATCCCAATTATCCAAATACTAAAACAGATATGCATGAAACTCATTTAGTAAGTTGAACCCTAATGTTTCCAACATTCTCAACCTTTCTTTTACAAGAAATACTAAATAGTTATCTGAGTAAACTTTCCGAATACTTGTTTCAAATTTCACATATAGTGAGTGATTTGAAATATAAGATGAGTGTCTTATCTCATATGCTCATACTATTGCAAGAGTTATAGTATGGAGATGTCGTCTTACCTTGCATGAGGTATTAGAAATCAACGACATCTTGACATCATCTTTACCATTTCTAAAAGTGTAAAGTATTCTCATTCCTTAATGTGTAATGCAACAATGCTCTATGTTGAGCATAACTATTTTAGCAGATTTATCATAAATGATAAAATCCTACTACAACTAGTATAAATAATCCTCTAGCATCATTTGTACTTATACAACACTATGCTTTATAATACGTAAACATTTATAAAAACAATAATCTAAACACTCTCAATTAGATATTGTTGTTGTCAGCTCATTTTGTTCTTGTACAAAAGCAACAACTAGTCTTATACATAATATAATATATACATGATGAATCCTTAGTTAAAACAACATAAGTTTTCTATCCATGTAATAAAATACTCCAAGTGAAATATATCATTTTAAGACTTGCTTGAATGATATATTGCCTTTGTGTCAGACTTAATTTTCCGCATTTGTTTATTCCAGATAAACATTTATTCCAAGATTGTTTGTTTTATTCCCTAAATTCCAAGCGAAGTTTCATTCCAATCTTAATGATCAATATCTAGCTCAAATAGAATGATATCTTCAACATGTAAATTTTAAGGAAAAACACAATGCTCCCACTCAATGTTAAATGTACTCAAGAGTTATCTTAATTCAGTCAGAATCATATTGTAATTAATATAAAGATCTCAGCTCTTAGATGCATGATCCAATCCAAAAACATGGATTGCATAAATTTGTATACTACATAAAGATTATATAGATTCATAACCCTTTTGATTACACACCGTCCTCGCAAAAGGTAATCATAAAAAAAGAGTTATATAATCTAATTGTCATATTCAACATACAAATCACATGTATGACAATTAAATATCTTTATATAATTAATGCATGTATTATATAAGAAAATTTAATCACGGTCAATTGCTTAAGTATGATTAAAAACTTCTTATTAAATGCCAAACATTAATATGTATACAATTTTGTCCTTGTGAGTCATTCTTCAAAAGAAACTTATTCCAACCTCATAGGTTAAGCATTAGGCGAAATAACAATCAAGCTCAAAACTCGGTTTTCCTTTTAAGGATTGCATCTTATCATTCATAGTTCTAAAACATTTATCGATTCAAGATGTGATAATATATTTCATTAGTTAGTGATTTACAATAATCTTCTAACTTATATCCTCGACATTGATATAAAATATCACTCAGTGATGAGGCATCCTTCGGATTTATGAATGAGAGTAATCATTATACTTGGTCAACATTTTCATGTTTAACCTTAGTATGACATCAATAAGTAGATTTTAGAAGGTTAGGTATTTTGTTCTCAAAAACTTTGAGATATGTATATACTCCCACTTACTTTTGTAAGTAGAGACAATTCTCTAAATACTAAGTATTTGAGCAACAATAAATTGTTCTTTATGGAGAACCACAAAATACATTTTAAGTTCTCACCTCAAGATTTGTTAATAAAATGCTTCACAAGATTTAACAAATTCAGAACTTAAATCAAGACATAATGGAATTCCTTCCAACAACTCAAATTAGGGTTTATAACAATAGTTTTAGAAGGTTAGGTATTTTGTTCTCAAAAACTTTGAGATATGTATATACTCCCACTTACTTTTGTAAGTAGAGACAATTCTCTAAATACTAAGTATTTAAGCAACAATAAATTGTTCTTTATGGAGAACTACATTTAAGTTCTCATCTCAAGATTTGTTAATAAAATGCTACAAGATTTAACAAATTCGAGACATAATGGAATTCCTTCCAACAACTCTAATTTAGTATCACTTTTAACCAAAGTTCTAGCAATAGTTTTGTGTTTCGTCATGCTAGGAAGAACACCAAAACTACAATCTTCAAGCTAGGAAGTGTAGAAAAATCAAAAACTAAAAGGGTTTATGATTCAATTGGTTTGAGTAGTAAAACCTCAAATCCCTAATGAATTAGGGTTTTCAGTTTTTGTCTTGAATACCTTCTAGGTTTGAACTATATTGAGTGTATCCATGACACACGCAATTTCTAACCTTGATATGTTTTTGAGGTAGAGTAATTAAAGTTATCATGAACCAAACAATGTTAATAAGGTTTAATTCAACACATTAGACATACCATAATGAAGTGGTATCCTATGAGTTATTAGTATTGTGAAACTCTATCAGAATTCTATAGATAACTTAATTCTCTTTGGACCAAATACTTTTCAATTGGGTCAAGCAAAATTGAATATAAAGTATTTACGAACCAAGCGCATGCAATAATGTATATTCATTGAATAATACGAGAACCTTATGTTCATGTGTTCACAATAAGACAGAACTGTTCAAGTATTATATCTTCATGTGTTTACAACAAAACAGAACATGTCAATAATACATTATAAGTCTTTGAATAATTCAAAGGCCTTATGTTTATGTGTTAACAAGAAAACATAACAATTATACTATATATACTTTATGTTATAAGTCATTGAATAATTCAAGGACTTTATAATTATGTCTTAACATGTAAGCATAACTATACTAACAAAAGTAATCATGAACGCAAACTATTGAGTTCTATAGTAATTTCAAGTTAATTTTATACTTCAACTTTATGATCATTATCATATAACCATAATTATGTTAACTAAAACATGTAGTCAAATGTTGAAGTATCTTTACACTATATCATGATATTTGAATGTAGTAGGGCAACAAACATCTAGCGTGTTCACGTCCTAGTAGAATCATTATTAGAATGTAGTAGGGCAATAAACATCTCATGTGTTTAAGTCCTAGTAGAATTCTTATTTTACATGTAGTAGGGCATTAAACATCTAATGTGTTTAAGTCCTAGTAGAATTATTAGTTTCCTTTACCTTGCGGTCAAGAGATACCAATAATATTGTTGTTCCTTGCACACACTTTGAGATTTCTCCCACTTGTGAAAGGTACAACATCATATTATGAAAACAAACAACACATGATTGATTGTTCAAACAATATGATAATGTTATAGATATCATAAGTAGTTTTAGAACCATAACCTTTAATAAGGAATTGTGGATTATTATTCTATAGATAACGCTTCAGGAAGCAACAGCAGGAAGGCAACGTGTTATCTTATAAAATAAAATGCAATTTTCATTTAAGCAATGGTTGTTCATATTCGGAAATTAATGAATTATTTCAAAGCTAGTTTGAAATGATATGGGTGACTAATAGGAAATAAATCCGTAGCTCCCATTGAAATTGACAACATTACATGAATGATATTTCAAGAATAAAATGCAATCGCTCCCATTGGATTTTTCAACATTGTAAGTGTTACATTTCCATGAAAAGCATATAGCGCTTTTATATACTTTCCTATTGCTCTTCAATTGCCTACATTGGCGAGTAGCATGTACTTAGTTATTGAGCGATTTCATGTGTGAAGTTCTACTTATGTAGACAATGGACTTGCCATTCTTTCATTCAATTAAGTTGAATCTTAGACAATGGACTTGCCATTCCTTCTTTATCGAATCTTGACAAAGCCCTTTATCATCTAGGGTATTTAGCACTTTAGGAATAAACAAGAGTCCAAGAAAATTACCTAGCAAATATGCTAGTAATTCCTTTACTATTTGCGGTTTAAACTCATATATCGTGACAAGTGCAGGATGTTATTTATTTTGGTAGCTCTAAACACAATGTTTCCAGTTACACAAAATATTCTATCTTTCAATTATCTCTAGACCACAAAAGGGTAATGAAAGATCATAAATGAGTTTATCATTTTTGTAATCCTATCTTAGTTTGTCAATTAAGGAGAAAAGATAGGTATAAGTCTCACTCTTCTTACTAGAAAAGAGACTAAGTTTGTTTTTCAAAGAAAAACAACTTTTTTTTACGAATTATGTTGCAATAACACAATTAATCAGAGCATAAAAAATTTAATTCTAGTATTTTCGATAATTACATTCTTAAAAGAATTAACTACCCAATTAATTACTAATAAGACTAAGATCCATCTTGCAAGCCCATTTAATTACCATAGGTCTAACAAGGTGTATAAAAAATAGGACAAGAGGTAGCGACGGCGTTAATTGCATAATGCAACTCTTAGATTTATGAGGCTGTTTAAGGCATTAGTATCAAGTAATAATGTCAAAAGCATGTTTAGTTCTCATCTTATGCCTCGGGTTCGAGGTCTGACCAAGTAATTTTAATTTTAATTAACAAGGTAATTATAATTAACATGTAAATTAAATTCTAATTAACAAGTAATTCCAATTAACAAACTAATTTTAATTTTCAATATAATTTTAATTTGTGTGTGACTAATTATTATTTATTAAAAATTGACAAGTATTGCATGTAATTTTCAAAATTAAAATAAAACAAAATAACTAAACTAGGTTTCATGCAACCTTTTAAAACATGTTTATTAATTCAAAAACGTGTAACCCATAATCGCAAAAATGAGTTGACTCGTGATGCCACTGTTGGGATTTTAGAACAAGTTAACCAATTAACCTCAACGAGTACGCAGCGGATAAGGATCTAGTAATCGCAATTAGGTTAACACGTATTAATAAAAAATTAATTAATATAAGAATTAATTAATAAAAGGGATAAAAGAAACCCTAACCTTGCTTTAAGCAATTGATCTTTAATGTGGACAATAAAACCAATACGAAACTAAGCACCTAAAATAGATGCCTCAATGAGTATCACACACAACACGTAAAGCGAGCACTTTCGATAAGAGGCTAGTCGAGAACATAAAACTATCAACCCTGAATATCACTTGAATAAACACAAACAAGAAAAACCCAAGACCTTGTCTTCTTTTTGCCGAGATATTAAGCGTCCGAGAACAGCTTCAAACTAAACATCCGATATTGGACAACATGTGTCCGAGAAGTACCTAAGTTATGTCCGAGAAGTGACATGAACAAAATACAAACTATATCCTTGCTGCTACTATTCGTATACTAGGAACCAATAGCAACTATTACTTGTTTAACCCTTTTCATGGATCAAGTCAAAGTAAAAGGAACAAAGCAAAACCAATAAAAAACTAATCAACTTGCATGCAAGTCGATTGGAATTAGAGGCGATAACCTTTTGATTGGTTTAGGGATATTAGTAATTCAGATTATGCATGAGAATTGAGATGTGTTGTGTTTGTTTTATAGCCTCATGAACCAACCCTTGTTTGGGCTTTATTCTTGATCGACAAGCAACAAACAAACACTCTATTCCTTGCCGATTCTTTTAATGAGACTAGGCCCAAGGCTTCTTTAAACCGACCCAAGTAATGGCTAAAATGCACCCAAGGATCGTACAAGTAGATCGGGTCAAGCACATGCATTAATTGTATACGCATTCAAGTATTTAATATGTTCGACACGTAATCTCGTGTTTATCGTGTGTGCCCCCATCGGCTCACACACTTCTAGTCGTTTACGTGTGTTTATAACTCCCACAAACCAACAAACCCTACCTACCACCACCACCAATCATCGCCGCCGCCACCACACACCACCATTATCCCCTACTGTGATGGCGACGATGGGTGGGATTGAGGGCGATGGTGGTGGTGTGTGGTTATGGTGGTGATGGTAGCGGTGGGTTAGGTTGGTAATGACGACATTGTTGGTCAATGGGTGACAATGGTGGTGACGGCAGTGCTGGGTGGTGATTATGGGTGGCGTTGTGGGTAAAACGATGATGGGTGATGTTGGTGGCGTGGGAGATGGTTGGTTTGGTGGTGGTGGGTAGCGGCGGTGATTGGTATAACGGTCTTTGATTGGTGGTGACGA
The DNA here is from genome assembly GCA_022545495.1 of Chrysanthemum lavandulifolium. Taxonomy (NCBI): domain Eukaryota; kingdom Viridiplantae; phylum Streptophyta; class Magnoliopsida; order Asterales; family Asteraceae; genus Chrysanthemum; species Chrysanthemum lavandulifolium. The sequence continues at coordinate 94,156,233 of CM040244.1, forward strand.
CGATGACGTGAAATGTCAATATTAACGAATAATCGTTAATATTTAATGGAAAATCTTAAATTGGCAAAAAAATAATAAAAAATTGGCTACCTTTTCATGCCAAAAAAAAGTTTGATACTTAGAAATAGCTACTTACTTGGTACGTTTTATTGTCATTTTCATATTTCAGTGGATCAAAATAATTTCAACGAACTTTCTTCAAAATATTGTTATGATACGTGAATTACAAAATGTTTCATTAAGTATTACAAACTTTTCGAAAGTGTTCCAATATGCACCTTTGTGTGACGTGTCACATATAAAAGAGTGTCACGTGTTACATTTAGGGGTATTATACGTCATCCAAATATGCATATTGTAACAGCTTTTAAAATTTTATAACATTTAATGGAACACTTATTAATTCACGTATCAAAATAGTATTTTAAAAAAAGTTTGTTGCTATTTAGTGAACTAAAATTATAAAAAGAAAATTTTATGAGCTTTAAGCTTTTCCACTTGCTAAGAATGTCACTTTCCAAACACAGGCCCTTTTATAACTAAAACATTTCCCTTCTTTCTAACTTCCCCTATATAAGTCTAACTTGATTTGGTCCATTCCCCATCTTGTCCCAAACATTTCACAAGACTCTTCTAATGGCCTTTTCGCAGTTCGCCATTGTGGCACTACTTGTTTGCTACACTAATATTGCCCATGGAGATTGGCAAAATGGTCATGCCACATTTTATGGGGGAGGAGATGCTTCTGGCACAATGGGTATTTATAACTAACTATTTTACTTAAACCTGTTATTAAGAAAAACACGTAAGCTTTGTTAACTTAAGTTGATGTTTTTTGTAGGAGGTGCTTGTGGATATGGAAATTTGTATAGCCAAGGATATGGTACTAATACTGCGGCATTAAGTACCGCTCTTTTTAATGATGGTTTGAGTTGTGGGTCGTGTTATGAGATGAGATGCAATGATGATCCTAGATGGTGCTTGCCTGGTAGCTTAATTGTCACGGCAACTAATTTCTGCCCGCCAAACCCTGCTCAGTCTAATGATAATGGTGGATGGTGCAACCCTCCTCTTCAGCATTTTGATTTGGCAGAGCCTGCTTTCTTACAAATAGCACAATACCGAGCTGGTATTGTACCAGTTTCATTCCAAAGGTAAAAAATTTAAACCTCATAACCACTTATAAATATTGTCACACTGCAAGAAAGTTTGAAGTATTACTCAACTATACATGTGTATGATATATACTATTTTTGGATGTGAAGAGTAAAAAGTATCAAGTTTTTTAGCAACGGTAAAAATTTATAATTTTTAACAGCAGTAAAAATTAAATTGTACATTGCATATTTTTACAGTTTGCCGTAGAATATGTGTAGCTACAATTGTAAGACTAACTAGTACAGAGTATATGGTTCCTTCAATTGCTTTCTATAGGGTGCCCTGTGTGAAAAAGGGAGGAGTGAGGTTTACAATAAATGGTCACTCATACTTCAACTTGGTGTTGATCACGAACGTTGGTGGTGCTGGAGACGTACATTCAGTCTCAATTAAAGGGTCAAACACAGGGTGGCAACCCATGTCACGAAATTGGGGGCAAAACTGGCAAAGTAACTCTTACCTCAATGGCCAAAGCCTTTCCTTCCAAGTGAGCACTAGTGACGGAAGAACCAGCACGAGCTACAACGTTGCACCTGCTGGTTGGCAATTTGGCCAAACATTTCAAGGAGCACAGTTTTAAATTTTCAGAACTACTGAAAAGTGAAATTTAAAAGGGAATTGAAACTCAAAGGTGAAAAATTGAAGCTTAAACTCTAAAGTTAAAAATGAAATTGTATATTGCAGAGGTGACAAGTTAGCACCCGCCTTATATTAAAACATTCAGTATACACAATGATTTCTTTTGGGTTGTAGTGTTTTACTTTTTTTTTTTTTTTTTTTTTTTGCTTTTCTAGTTTCTTGCTGTATAATTTATCTGACATATTGGAGTTCTATCATTTTATATTTTTATTGTTGTAATAGATAAAATGAATTTATAAATTTACTCATAGATGTCTACTTATTAATTGCATGATTCAAGAGGTGTTGAGGAGCATATATTGGTATCTGCAATCTATTCAACATTAAAGCTAATCATTTTAAGGTTTTTGGAGATCTTGCAGACATATATCGTTTTTGCTTCATATGGTCTTTTCGGCTAGGTACATGTGGTCCATATCTTCACAGACGTGTCGTTTTTTCATTTATACCAATCCATGACTTTTTCGCTACTTATCATTTATAAGATAATTTTAGCACAAAGTTTAATAATATATTATTGAGTAAATGATCAAATACATTGTATATTTCTTGAGAATACAACTAATTCAGGATCATTGTTGGAGAATTCAATTCAGAGCTATCGGCGGGTACCTTATGTGATTCGTATGCATGGCCATCACCAATATATTTTTATTCAGTTTTGACATAATACAAAACAAAAGTATCTGCGTGCGGCATACCTTAGAACCCTTTTCGACCCATTTGTTTCCCTCTCCAAACCCTATACATAAACAAGTAGCAAATATATATTATACCAAAAAAGAGAAGAACCCGATCGATTGGCTCATCACATCATTCAGATGTGAAGACTATACCATTTGGGAGTTAAAGTGAACATCTTGCAACTGCGGGCTCCTATTGGCACACCAATGCAACTGCATCCGCTACTACATGTTCTGCTGCAAACCGAATCAGGATGATCAACGTGTCATTTCCAAATCTAAGATATAAACTATTTATGAAAAAGTGGTTATTCATGTGTAAATTTGAAACAGCGAGTTATTCAGGATGATCAGCGTGTCTTCAAATACATGTCATTTGGAACATTATGATCAAGGAGTTCATGGGTCGAGTAGCTTAAGGTAGTGAACATATTAATTCCTTGTTCACGAGGCATGTAGTATCATGTTTATCAACCCGTACCTGACCCATAGGCGATTCGTACTTGAATAAAAACGATGGATACTCGTGACTTGAGCCACTGATCAGGCCGGTGAATAGGGTATGAGGACGACTATTATACTTTTCTCACTACCTAACCGACCCAACTCGTGATAAACTTGGTTTTTCGGTTTAAGTTATTTAGTTATTATCTTTTTCTCGTGCGTTTCAAGTTATTTTGTTTCTTTTTTTCTCAGATCAAGCGAATCACTCCTTCGCATTCGCTTTTTTGGGTTTTTCATGCTCCTTATATTTGTTATTGGGGGTTGGGATTGTCTCGAGTTGTTTTTACAACTTATTTGAGTCATTTGATTTGATCTAATGGCTCAAATTAAAAGATTTTTTTTTATTTGAACCATTGAATCAAATCTAATGGGTCACACATGTCCAACTTGACTCAAGTCGTAAAAACAACTTGAGACATTACCGACCCTTGTTATTGAGAATGGTAACACATAGAGCGAGCATGCATCTAACCCTTTAACAATGCCCTTTGGCTTACTAATAAAGATGCCGATTAAAATACTTAAAAGGGTTTTAATTAAAAGGTGAGTAAATGTTTAGGGTTTTAACTAAATGATATTAAAAGTTATGGATATTAAAGATAAAACCTTCGCCAAACAAAGTTAAAAGACTTGAATACATGACCGAACGAAGTTTACGTTAAAAACATTATAAAAAAGGTAAACGGCAAAAATCATTTCTATGGTTTGTTAATCATCCCTCGCCGATATTATAGGTATATGTCATCATCGTGTTTATCAAGTTTGCAAGTATCATCCTTACAGGGCCGTCCCGTGAATTTTGGGGGCCCTGTGCCAATTTGACAGAGTAGACCTCTCAAACAACCCGATTTTAGTTATATGTTATATAAACATAAAAACGTCAAGTATTTGTAAACAAAATAAAAGGGTTAATAAACTTTTAAAGTATATATTATCTTGTCGAGAATGGCGATTCTGAAGAAACTAAAAAATAACTCTTTTAGGCATTAAAGTTGACATTTTTGTCTTTCTTTAAGTATTATACTATATTATGATCATTTTACTCTTTCTAAACTTTTTCAAAATACTTTTTTTTTGAAATTTTTTTCCAAAATATTTTTTAGAATTTTTTTTTTCAAATACTTTTTTTTGAAATTTAAATTTTTTTGAAATATTTTTCAAGGGTAAAATGGTCATAATACTTAAAGAAAGACAAAATGTCAACTTTAATGTCTAAAAGAGTTATTTTTAGATTCATTATCTTGAATCGCCATTCTCGACAACAATATAATGATTAAAAGATTATTAGCTTTAAATAAAAACTGATACAATATGCCTAGGTTTATAGTAGTATTTTACTAACCACATATAAAATCTTTCTAAAGAGTGTATAAAACAATCATTTAAAAAAAATTGGATCAGCTCTAAAAAAATTATCTAAACTTGGGTTGAAAGTGTCAATTTCTAAACCCATATGTTAAAAAAAAGTGCAAAATCTATAAAGCTTAGGGTTAAAAAGTGAATACTACTCATAGTACGTCATCTTCCTTACCCGTATTGTCTGAAAACTCTGTTTCTTTTCATCTTTTTATAAATCTATTAAAACTAATATTTTTTCCAATTTTTACACAGAAAATCTTACGTTCTAGACTATAGTTTCATCACTATTACGTTAAACAATAAATAAAATTAGCCATGCGTTTTTAACATTGGGGCCCCTCGAAATTTGGAGGCCCTGTGCGGTTGATCACTCTGCACACCCTAAAATCCGGCCCTGCATCCTTATAAGGGTAAACATTTAGCAAAATACACCCTTGGGTGAAATAAAATGACCAAAATACCCTGTGTCTTCTTCCTTTCTAATATCGCACTTCAGTTTCTCTTTTCTCCTTTTGTACAAGAGTAAGGTTTCGTTTATTTTTACAAATGTTTTATATCTTCATCCGCAAACCATGTCTGCAGAAGAAGATATACATCTAAAGTCTTCATTTACTTGGAATAAAACGGTTTGTTTTTTGTGTTTTTGATAGAAACGAATGAAGGAGAAATAGACAGTGTTTATGTTAAAGAAGTGAGAAAAAGTGAAAGTTTATGTCTTATTTTTAAAGAGGTAAGAAGTGTAAAAAAGCACTTATATCTGCAAAAAAAACATACAAAAATTTTACACGGCTGCAGACAAAAGAAGTAAAAAAAAGAAAAAAATACTTCTTCCCAAAAAAATAAATGACACCTAACTCAGTAAGAACACACTTAGAGAGGAGGGAGTGGGATGCGGGTATGGCATCGAGTACCAAGTACCCGAGCGGGTACACCGCCCCGCCTAGCTCGGGTAGTTGGATCGGGTAGAGAATTCGAGCTCCGAGCTCGAGCGAGTACCCTGATTCATTTTGAATTATTCGACCGTTGCATACAATCAAACGGTAACATGCAATAACTAAAAAAAAAAATCCTTTAAAACCAAATAACATACACTCATTTCTTTCAAAAACATACACTAATCTCTCCAAAAAAAATAATTACCCCACCTTTCAAAAAAACACACACTAATCTCTCAAAAAAATGTCTTCCGATTCTTCCGAATCGTTATTCCGTCTTCGTCCGACGAGCTATCCACGGGTAGCTCGTTGCAACATATGCTTCAACTAGCGGCTCAATATCTTGAAGACACGGCAAGCTCTAGCGGAACTAGCGTAAATCGTCATCGGAAATAGGTCTTGAAACTTTAGAGAATGATTGGTTCGTTGAAACACCAAAGTACAACGACAATTACTTTAAAAAATTGAATTGAGAAAGCATGTTTTTGCAAATAGTGGGTGACATTGAGCGAGATACCCATATTTTCAAGAAGGTTATGACGCGATTGAAAAAAAGTTTCACGGCGAAACAAAAATTCACATCGGCCGTTAGGCAACTTGCAACCGGCAATCCGCCCGCCGAGTATGATGAATATTTATGCATGTCTGCAAGAACGTCACGTGAAAGTCTTGATTGTTTTGTGAGGCCATCATTGAGTTATGCGGTCGAGAGTACCCACGTGGCCGACAAAGACACGACCTTGCTCGCATTTTCCGGGCCCATGATGCGAAGCATCACCTCCCCGGGATGCTTGGTAGCCTCGATTGCATGCGTCGGATGGAAAAATTGTCCTAGACATTTGAGAGGGCAATATCGAGAGGTGACTATGGTGTTCCCACTATTATGCTTGAAGTCACCGCGTCACAAGATATGTGGATTTGGCATGCTTTTTTGGTCCACAAAGGGTCAAACAACGATATCAACATATTGAATCAGTCTGACTTGTATCTTACAGATCGAAATGGAACGGCGATGAATAGTTCATTCCACGTGAATTCATTCCACGTGAATGGACGCTTTTACAAACGCGGCTACTATTTGGCAGATGGAATCTATCCTAAGTGGTCCACACTTGTTAAAGCATACCCGTATCCAACCGACCCAAAGGAAAAGAGATTTATGAAGTTACAAGAGGGGGCGAGAAAGGATGTCGAGTGAGCTTTTGGTGCTCTCAAAGGAAAATGAAAATTCTCGATCGACCTCTACGAGCTATGACCAAAGCGAAGATTGCCAATCGAGTTCATCGTGTGTTATTTTGCACAATATGGTTATAAAGCGAGGAGCAATCTCACGGTTCATATAATGGATGCGCCGGTCCGGCCGGTGTTCGACGACAGTGTGGTAGTGGAGTTACTGAGCGAAGTTCTCCATGACCGTCTTCGATATGATCTCACGAGCACGTGACGTCAATACTTGCCGCATCTCGATGATTAGTGGGTTTTTTATTTTAATCTAGTTATTTTTAAGTATTATGTTATGTTTCTTTTTTAAGTATTATGTAATGTTTTTATTTTTAATGAAATGGTATGTTTTTATTTTAAATATTGTATGTGATTTTATGTATTTAAAAAAAATGGAATTCGGGTACTAGGGTACCACTCCCTCCACTTAGGGTAGTGTTAGGGTAGAATTTGGTAGTTTTGAGTTTGAGGGTTTTTATTGGATAGAGGTGAGGTGGCACCCAGTGTATTAGGGTACCACTCCCTCCTCCCTTAAGAACACTATGTCTTCAACAAAACACCAACACATTTTTTGCCACCAAACAAACCCACCATCATCGACATCCACCACCATTGATGCGAAAACCACGAATTCCATCATCCCACACATACAAGAACACACACACAAACACATCTTTAAACACAACTTTACACACACGCACCTCTAAAACAAGGCATCAGAAAATCGTTGGGCCAAAAAACGAGATACGCACAGCCACGCTGGCACACCATGACATACACACTTGTGATGATGGTAATTTGAAAATTTTAGGTAGTGATTACGCTCATTTTTTTTGACAGATTTAAGTTTATTATTGTTTTTGAAATTGGATGCCTTTGAAGAAATTGCATGATTACGAATGAGAATGGTGATTGAATTTGTGGTTAGTGTGTATGTCAAAAAGGATAAAGGTTGAAGATGAAATGAATAAAGCAATGCTTTAAAACTCGGGCCGAGCAAGCTATTTTTTGTTGAATTGGGAATCGGTTAGGAGACCGAGCCGGATGTGGTTAGATTTTTGCTTATTTAAGAACCGTATGGAACCGACGGTTTTTCATTGACCCGAGTCAACCCAATTTGATAAATTCGGCCATGTCATGACTTTTGTTCTCTTTTTTCTTTATTTTAAACAACAAAAACATTTTCGTTCCTCTAAAACTAACAAAATCTTTTTGTCATTTTATTTTCGCTAAACTCAAAATTTGTGTTAGGTCAAGATCTATATTTGTATGAACAAACATACTATTATTTGAAAATTTTATAGTTAAATTGAAAGTGGAGATGACTCATGTGGTTAAGTTTTGATGAAACAACAAATTAGAGTTCTAAACTAATGTTGATATTATATTTGCTTGATTTAAAAAGTTCATTAATAAAATTAGAATTTTAAAATACTCGAGTCATATCATTTTTATAAACTAGAATCATAAATTGATTGCTTTTGTACATTTTTTTTTAACATTGTTGATATAAAAATTAAAGACTAAAGCACAATATAGTCATCTCATCTTTATCGGTTCAATTGAATGTAACATCAAAATTTGACAAAATACCTAATGTGCCAAAGATGTTATAAAAAGTATATATATGTATAGAACCAGTTCGACATGACGGTTGAACCAGTGACCTGGTGAATCGGTGACTCGACCGGGTCAATTAAAACCAAGTTTTAAAACATTGGAATAAAGTTGTTGTTACTATGTATAATGGATAAAGCTCGTTTTCTTCATTAAATGACTAAGACGATCTTATTTTTCGGGAATAGAAATTAATATGCAATTTGTATAGATGATTAATGCTATTTATAATACATTGAACCAGTGACCTGGTGAATCGGTGACTCGACCGGGTCAATTAAAACCAAGTTTTAAAACATTGGAATATATGTATAATGGATGAAGCTCGTTTCCTTCATTAAATGACTTCATTAAATGACTAAGACGATCTTATTTTTCGGGAATAGAAATTAATATGCAATTTGTATAGATGATTAATACTATTTATAATACATTAAACAATAATTTTTTTTACACATAATTATTTAAAACATTCATTAATGTAAGTTTAATGCCAATTTTTTATTTATAAAGTATGAAAACGTGTAAACATATAAAATACGAAGATTCTCTATGTTTGCACATTATATTTTGTGACGAATATTACACAACGTCTACCGATTAGCAATACATTTCATTGTCATTCATCACAACCTTGTAATACTATTGACTACCGTTTTTGTATCGTCATTGCATTGTGATGCACATATACTTGACATTTTAATATGAAATAGTTTGCGATAAAGTTATTCCTAAAAATTCTTGCGTAAAGTCATTATCACGAATAACATACGATTGAAAAATATTGCTTGTCAAAAAATTTGATTCTAAAGCACTCGCCGCCGCAACGCGCGTGTACCAATATAGTTAAATTATTAATGGGCCATTTGGTTTGTAGATGGGTTTAGTATTAGAATTTGGATTTGGATTATGATTTGAGTATGGGTTAAAAGTTGTTTGTTTTGTATATTGAGATATATGGTTGGCCACAGTCGATCGTAAATAATCGGTCGATCGTGGCCATTGTGGAGCGAGGGTCGGATATCGGTCGAGCACAAAAAAACGCATAATCGGTCTTAGATTTAACCGATTTTTAATACACACTTGTTTCAAAAATTGTTACAGTTTACATTTAAAAAAAGTAAAAAATAAAATAAAAAATAAAAAAAACCTTACCACTGTACATCCTATAAATACCAACCTCAAACACACTTCTAAACACACAATTTCAATACCTTCAAACACATTCTTTTAATATGTCGTACGAGCTATCATTTGATTCTTCGTCTTCCGACAATGATGAAGTTTTTAGTGAGCTTGTGGAGTTTGCGGAGTTTGCTTGGAATGCTTACCAAGCATCACAGCCAAAAGTTCAACGAAGGTACATACGTAGGGATCATGAGGGTGCTCATAATCGTTTAGTGGCGGCATACTTCTCTGAAAATCCGCAGTTCGACGAAAGAACATTCTGTCAGCGGTTCCGAATGAGCCGAGAACTATTCACACAAATTGTTCGATAGGTAACCGATCATTCTACAAACTCTTGATGCTAGGGGCATACCCGGTATTAGCCCATTGGTCAAGTGTACCGAGCCATTCGTCAATTAGGATAGCGGTCGATCCTGATTCTCTTTACGAGAATCTGGCATTGACTGCAACAACATCCCCGTGAATGTGTCCGTAAGTTTTGCACGGTTATCATGGAGTTATATGGTGCTTAGTATTTGCGAAAGCCCACGTATTCTAACCTTGAAAGGTTATATGCTCATCACGAGCATAAGCATGGATTTTCTTGGATGATGAGAAGCATTGATTGTACAAGTTGGGAGTGGGAGAATTGTCCAAATAGTTTGAGAGGTCAATATGCTAGGGGTGATCACGGGTGATCTGTGCCGAACCGTCAAGTCTAATCACACAAACTGGCCATTTGTGAATGACCAGCCGTAACAGGCTTAAAACAGTTCAGACACAAATACAATGAAGATCGAGAATATAGAAAATTCTCGGGTCGTTTAGTCCCAGGAGACTCGATGGTGTGTTAAAACAAACTCGGATGGTAGAATGATCACTAAGGATAGTGATCGTAAAGGTTATGATTAGAAATTACACTCTTGATTGATTGGAATGGAATTGAGTACTGATTTGGAAAGCACAACAATCGGATCAAAGAAACGTAAGCGTAAGTTTAAAACTACGTCTCGTAAAAATAAAAAGTGAAAACTAAGAAATAAAAGGCCTAAAAATATAAAAATGACATTTTTGAAATCCTAAAAATAAAAGAAAATTATTAGAAAAGTAAAATTATTTTTAACACTATTTAATTAATTATTATTAATTAAAAACTATTTTAACTATTTAATAATTACTCTAAAATAGAAGAAAATACAAAATAAAGCTAGAAAAATAAACTTATGATTCTGAAAAATCTAAAATACTATAAAACTAATTTTAAAATTAAAAATATATTTTTCACACTTTTTATTTAATTATTACTAATTAATAACTATTTAAAATACACTTAATTACTAGAAAATATAAAATAAATTTGGAAAAATAAAATTTTAACTTTGAAAATCTAAAATATAATAAAACTAATTTTAAAACAGAAAAGATATTTTTATGCTTTTAATTATTTATTACTAATTATTTATTATTTATTAACTATTTATAATTATAATAAATACTAAATGAAAATGAAAATATGAAACTTTTCTAAAATCCTATATGATGACAGAAAACAAAGAAAAATAGAAAACAAGATTTGCTTATTAAAAAGTTGAAAAGAAAAATCAAAAAGCTAAAAATATTAAATAAACGCTATCACTATTTTTATATTGATGTTTTTCTGAATTTTATTCTTGAAAACTACTTAAATACTAATAATATGAAACTTTAATAAAGACAAAAAATTTACAAAACACAAATAAGCTGTTTTGATAGCTTAAAATCTCAACAGTGGCTTAAATGAGCTTATTTGGTGGAAATAAGCTCAAACAGGCTTACAACTGAAACAAAAGCTCAAAGTATATGCAAACAAGCTTAATGAACGAAATGAAGCTAGAACATACAAGGGAGCACACTGATAAGCTAGAATTAAGCAGATAAGCACTTTTGATAATGACATAAATGGGACAAGCTTGAGGCTTGTTGCAGCCCTAGCAAACAAGCTCCAAAATAAAAAACCAAACTTGATACTCCAAGATGGCCAGGTTGGCTTTCCAAAGAACCAGAGAACACAAGATTTGGACAACTAATAAGCTCTATGTGAGCTTATCAATTTGGGCACACTCACTGTGCACAGGACAGTTATGCAGAACAGGTGCCCAAAATAAGCTAAGAAATAAGTACCAAATAAGCTGATAAACAGAGAACTAATATTTTTGTATTTTTCTTTAGCAACTAGACTTTAATATCCCAAGAGCTTATAAGCTGAAACTTAATATTGAACACACAATGAAATTCCAAAGTTTATTCAAAAACGACCCAAGTGACAATTTGACTTTTTGATAAAAACCAAAATGTTGACTAAGATGGATTTTGATCTGATATTAAGCACTGATTATGTTGTTTTGAGGTTAACTAAAACTGATTTAAGCAAGATTACCAACTTATGAACACAAACTCATGATCATAGATCATAAAAATCCAACAGTTATCCATAAAGATGTGATCCAATGAGATTTTGACTTTTTGCTAACAAGGACTTGATTTTATGACTTGTATGAGTTATTAAAGATGTATGTGGCTCAGAACAACATTAAGTAACAACAAATACACCCAATAACACAGTTAACCAAACACCCTTTCACTTGACTGTTTTGATGTTTTTCAAACCAAATCACAATTGTAAACCATAAACTTAATTGCAGATCTTATGATATCACTTATTATGACTAATGAAGCCTAAAACAACAATCAAAACAACATTAAACTCAGAAATGATGATTATGCCATTTCCACTGCCAAAATAAGATTTTTGCAAAATACAAATTTAAGAAAACAACCTCTGATTTTAATGATCAAAACACTAAATTGTAACTATTAAACAAATAGAAGCAGAATTAGAGCTAATGAACAAGTAAAAGCGTTGAAATGCCAAAATGGTTAAAATGCTTACAAAAGCTTCCAAGCTTAAAACGAGAACCAAGACCAATGAACACCCTATTAGCTTACCACTAAGCTACTAAACCAAGGCCATCCATGATTTACCCCGCTCCATTGTGTACACCTTCTCCATGTGATTTTTATTTTCAAGTATTTAATTTGGATTTTGGTGATTTTGATTTTTGAGTCTAAACCGATTTTAAATGTATCTAAAAGCTTGCTTAAGCTTTCTAGGAGCTTAAGTGATCTATTCTAGTCCATACAAACATCTACAAACAACACTTAATCATTCATGAGATTTTTGAAAATGAGGAAAATTGCATAAGCTGAAATACAATTTGATACTTGAATTAAAGTTTCACAAAAGCTTACTTATAACAATAGAACTTGAAATACAGAGTTTGAAGATAAAAACATACACTTAAAATTTGAAAAAGCTTAAAACGACAATAAAAACTTAAATTACACTAGCTACTAAGATACATTGCATTTTCCTTTCTATATAATGACTTTTCAGACTCCCCATGTGCTACATTGAATCCCACTTCATCCGAGCCCTTGAATTCTCGAAATGAATCAAAACCGTCAAGTTGATATTTGGCGCCAAATTTCTTCAAAGCAGGTTTTAGAATTAATGAGAGTTGGTTTGAGCAATTAAAGGATTTTGGTGTTTAGAGGAGGTGGAGGGGACATAGTATGGGAGGGGTGTTGAAAATGTGGTGAAAACCATCTCTGGTTTTGGATATCTGGTTTGGGAGAGACACTGCTACAGTGGAGGTGGTATTGGGCGCGTTTTCTCTTGGGTTTGACTTGCGTTGACCGATGCTTAATAATACACGGGGAGGTCAAAAGTGGTGTGGCTGGGGTTCACAATGGATTGTGACCTGGCTCAAGGGTCAGCCAAAGGGGTCAAGGGTCAAGAGGTTTGGGCCAAAGGTTGGGTTTGGATTGGATTTGGGCCTAGTGATATTAAAGGATCCGTTTGGTTAAGTGGTAACAACAAGGACCAAAAGTGTAATTTATCCAAACTTAAGGACTGAAAATGCCAACTTTCCAAACTTATAACAAGGACCAATTTTGACAAACTTTGATAGAACAAGGGCCCTTTTTGCATAAAATCCATTTTCAAATGTCCAAGGACTAATTTTGCAATTTTTCAAAGTTTGAGGACCTTTCTTGCCAATTGACCAAAGAATCATTCAAGGATCATTTTAACAACTTAAAAGATTTCAGGGACCTTGAATGATAAATTTCCACATTTTGAATTCCGTGGACTAGATTTGACAACTTTTAAAACTTGGGGACTAAAGCGCCAATTTTGCAAACTTTATACATTTTCATCCGATTTTGATATTTTTGCATTTAAAACACATAAAACACTGATTTGTGATATTTTGATCATTTGATGTGTTTCGAGTGTTTCGATGATTTTGCGGTTTATATTGTACAAAAATGATGAGTATTTACACACTCATCAATCCCCACACTAAACTATTGCTAGTCCCTAGCAATCATTGAGAAAAACTTAATGGATTTGAAACTCTTTACCAAAAGCCATTACTTCGGAGTAGCCAAATGTTTTAGTTCAAGTAAGAACCATGGTACACCGATAACCATGTGATTTTGAGCAAACCACCGACTTTCAACGGTTTGATTTTGTCTTTACCGAAGCCGTTGCTCTGGACTAGCCAACTCTTAGATAAATTATCAATATTATCTTTGGTGGTGATTACCAATTATGGATTTTTCATCGCCTTTACCACAAGCCATAAACTTGCGGGCTGCCAACTCTTCACTTTTTAGGATATGGTGAAATTGAATACCATACAATTTTGGGCAAATTGCAAGCCGTCAACGGATTTGAGATATCTTTACCAAGAGCCGTTTGCTCTGGATTAGCCAATCCTTTTGTCTTACAGACATGGCGGATGATAACCTAATGAGAAAGTGTAAAACACTTACTCAAAAAAAAATTTTTGGCCAAAACGGGAATTGATATAATTATATGATAAAATTCATGAAATCCCCACACTTAGAAATGAATATTGCCCTCAATATTCAAAGTACCGCGGTTATGCGAAACAAAAACGTAAAAGAGAAATACTCGGCCATTATTTAGAAAGAAGATTTTTTTTTTTTTTTTTATTTTTTTTTTTTTTAGGAAAACTTATATATATATAACATGTGGGGTAACTCCCCCACACTAGGGTGGAACACATGGGTGAAAACCCATGTTTAGCTACTGTTTTTGATTACCGAGTCGCTAGCTTGACTCGACCCCGCATTCATTGGTTCATGGGGAATGTTTGTAAATCCGGGACAACCACAGGGGGAATGTCCTCTCCAAAGTAATGCTTAACTCGATGACCATTCACTTTAAAATTAGGACCATCGGGTTGAGACAACTCAACGGTACCATAAGGATAAACCTTAGCAATAGTGAATGGACCAGACCAACGGGACTTGAGCTTTCCCGAGAAAATCTTCAATCTAGAGTTAAAAAGAAGGACTCTATCACCAACGTTGAAAACGCGGTTTTTGATCTTGGAGTCATGAATCTTCTTTGTCTTTTGCTTGTAGATCAAAGAGTTCTCGTAAGCTTGATCACGAAGTTCATTTAGTTCATTCATTTGAACTTTTACTGTGATCACCGGTATCAGATATCGAAGTTTGCATGTTTTAAAACCCGATAAGCCTTGTGCTCTAACTCGATCGGAAGATGACATGCCTTACCGTACACTAGCTTGTATGGAGTACACCCGATGGGTGTTTTGTAAAATTGTCACGGAAGGCCAGTCGTCATCCGGTTTATCCGACCGGGATGCACGATTTTCCTCTTTGTCCTTTCAAGTTCTTTTAATACCACGGTTTGAAACTTCCACCGCCCACTTGTTTGGGGTGGTATGCGATAGAGGCGGTGGGTAACACCATACTTTGCATGACTCTTTCAAATTGGTCATTGCAAAATGTGTACCACGATCACCGATTATCGCTCTCGGAGTTCCAAACACGCAAACAGAGATTTCAAAATTTCACAACAACTCGGGCATCATTGGTGGGTAAAGCTTTTGCTTCAACCCATTTTGACAAATAGTCAATGACCACGAGTATGTACTTGTTACCACGAGAAGATGGAAACGGCCCCATAAAATCAATACCCCATATGTCAAATATCTCACAAACTTGAATGGCATTTGTGGCATTTCATTCCTTTGAGAGATATTACCATGACGTTGACAAGCGTCTGAGCTTTGACAAATTCGTGGGCATCCTTATAGATTGTGGGCCAATAGAACCGGAATCAAACACCTTTTGGCGGTGTAGTTTGGACTATGATGGCCCCGTGGGTCCAAAGATGGCAAGTCGTGAGAATGTCAATAGCTTCCTCGTCCATAAACACCGTCGGATGACTTGATCCGCACAGATTTTGAACAAGAAAGGGTCGTCCGGAAATAATGTTTAACATCTTTGAAGAATTTGTTCTTCTGTGGGTCGACATCCCTTTCTAATGAAGTTACCCGCATGGTAATTTGCGGTCGACAAACCATGGGGTGGTCGAATTCCACGAAAAGAAACCGCATTGAGTGTCTCGAGAGGAAATGTTTCATTTATTTCCTTTTCTCGAAAACATCTTGGTGAGGTTTTCTAATCAGACAGATGATCGCAACTAGATTCTCGGCTCCTTTTTATCACGTATAATGATATCAAATTCTTGGAGGAGGAGAATCCAACGAAGCAATCTCGCTTTGCATCTTGTTTTGCAAAGAGATATTTAAGATAGAGTGATCCGTATACACCACGCATTTGGTCAAGATTAAGTATGGCGAAACTTCTCAAAAGCATACACCACGGCTAATAGCTCTTTTACGTGGTGGTGTAATGAGTTTGAGCCTCGGTCATAGTTTTGCTTGCGTAGTGAATAGGTGAAAATGCTTATTTCTTCGTTGCCCTAGGACCGCACCGATAGCAAAATCACTTGCATTGCACATGAGCTCAAAAGGCAAGTCCCACGGGAGCAACGAGAATGGGTGCTTGATGGCTTTTTCTTCAATGTTTCAAAAGCTATGATGCACTCGGGTGAGAAGATAAAAGGAGCATCCTTTTCAAGAAGATGGGTCATTGGTAGGCGATTTTAGAAAATCTTGAATGAATCTCGATAGAAACCGGCATTACCTAAAAACTCCTAATACCTTTGATTTAGTAGGATGAAGCGACTTAGCAATAACATCAACTTTGCTCTATCTACCTCAATCCGTTCTTTGAAATCTTATGGCCAAGGACTATGCCTTCTTTGACCATAAAGTGACTTTTCTCCCGTTTAGACAAAGATTGGTGTCTTCACACCTTTGAAGCATTTTTATCTAAATGGGAGAGACATGATTGAAAAGAATCCCCAATGACCGAGAAGTCATCCATAAACACTTCCATTGTTTCCCGATCATGTCGTGGAAAATGGCCATCATACATCGTTGGAGCGTGCGGGAGCATTACATAAGCCAAAAGGCATACATTTGTAGGCAAAAGTTCCGTATGGGCAAGTGAATGTGGTCTTCTCTTGATCCTGCGGATCAATAGGGATCTGAAAGTAACCCGAGAAACCATCAAGGAAACAATAGTATTCGTTCCTGCTAATCTCTCAAGCATCCGGTCCATGAAGGGTGAGGAAAATGGTCTTTACGGTGGCGTCATTCAACTTACGATAGTCGATGCAAACACGCCATCCGTAACCAATCGAGTTGGGATTAACTCGTTATCTTCATTTGTGATAACGATAATGCCACCTTTTCTGAACACAATGAATTGGGTGACCCAAGGATCACACGAGATCGGGTAAATCAATCCTGCATCAAGAAGTTTGATAACCTCTTGTTTGATAACATCATGGATTTTTGGATTCACTGTCTCGATGTTGAGCTGCGGGTTTAAAGTCATCTTCCATCAAGATTTTATGAGTATGTAACTCGGGGTTGATACCCTTAATGTCGGAGAGTTTCCAAGCAATTGCTTGCTTGTGTGACTTCAAGATTTTAATGAGGCGACTTTTTCATCTTTACTCAAATCTCGAGCAATAATGACGGGTAATTTATCATCTCCTCAAGGAATGCATACTCGAGTTGAGGAGGTAAGTCCTTAAGCTCAACCTCGAAATTCTTGGTTTTCTCAATGACTTGACTTCCTTGTTATGAAGTTTGATGGGAGGAGAGGAAGAGAAGTGTCTAGATTTGACAATTTCTCAAGAAGAATATCTCCTCAGATTAATCTCATTTGATTAATCTCATCGAATTGAATCACTAGGATGAGGGGTTGATGATGGATCATCATTGAGCGACTTCTCAATAAGTATGTCCCCTCAATATCAATTGGAGCGTGATCAATTTCCCAAGGTATAGAATCACTAGCCAAGTATGCTTCAATCTCATCTAAGATGAAGTCGCTTCCCTCAAACGGAGTGAGAGAAGGAGTAGAATTGGCTATGATAGGTTGAGAAGATGTGTGGTATCCCCACTCACGAATTATGAGCATAACCAAGAACTTCTTGAGTACTCTTCGAAGCAACATCAATGATATCTATTCGGTTAACCGATTCGGAATCATAGTTTGCGAGTACCTCGAAGTTTGGTCAAGGTTGAAGGTGACTTCATTACCAACACGCAATGTGATTTCTTGCTCAAATACATCTATGAGAGCACGCCCGTTCTCGGGAATCCTCGACCAACAATGAGAGGAACCCGATGATCGACATCAAAATCAACAACCACGAAGTCACCGGGAAATGGAACTTTCCTACTTTCAAATCGCCCTCGGCAATGCCAAGAGGACGGGATATGGAACGATCCGCAAGCTCGAGAGTCATGCATGTAGGAGTAAGTTCGGGAAGAGAGTTTCTTCTACACCGAATAAGGCATAAGGTTTATGCTTGCACCAAGATCTGCTAGGGCAAAGCATTCAACCATTCTCGGAATACACAAGGTAAGAGAAATTTCCGGGATCTCCTAGCTTTTCTCGAAGCTTCTTCGAATAATCTGAAAGCGGTTCTCGTTTAGAGGAGTCTTTGCCATTTCAAACACTTTTCCTTATTGCTTAACATGTGTTTGAGAGT
Source organism: Chrysanthemum lavandulifolium (assembly GCA_022545495.1). NCBI lineage: Eukaryota > Viridiplantae > Streptophyta > Magnoliopsida > Asterales > Asteraceae > Chrysanthemum > Chrysanthemum lavandulifolium. The sequence continues at coordinate 94,174,532 of CM040244.1, forward strand.
TGATGCAAACTTGGGCATCGGCATGATAGCATCCGCAGCTTATGTCAAAATGTAATTCTTGGAAAATTTGGAAAAATTTATCCATTTGATGACTAGCTTTTTCACGAGCTTTTGCTCATTCAAACGTGATGGGTAAGGAATAGAAGATTTGGATTCGATTCTCAGAGAGCTACAGGAGGTTCAAAAACAACTCCTTGATTTGACTTGGGTTTGGACCACTTGAGGTTGGACTAGAAGGTTGGACGTGTCGGTACTTTGTGGGCTAGAATAATGCACTTTGTCCGTTGTTTCCTTGGTAATTTGACTCATTGCTACGGTGGAGGAGGCATTGGAGTCGTGGGTCCATTGTCGTCCTCGGTTCACTTTCCACTACCTTAGGAAGAGAAGAAGAAGAAGAGTAGTAGGACAGCGGGTCCATGTATGAAACACCACTTGGGTTGTGATCGCCTTGGCATCGCCCCTCGGGTTAGCGATCGTGTTGCTCGGTAAAGTACACGAGCCCGAGGGTCGATCATTTAAAGACTTCTTCGATCGACAATCGGTGACCAACAACCTGCTCATTTCATCTTGGGATTTCATGAATCGCTTGATAACTCATCGGATGATGGTCTTGGAGGAGTAATGACGGAGGAGGCTGGAGGGACAATTTGAGGCCGTATGTTTTGATTATAGCCAAAATTCCTTGATTAGGATTCATATTCCCATGAAATTGATTCCCTCGATTGAAATTGTTTTGATTAGGGTTTCCTTGATGATGGAAACCACGATTGGTCCAGATAGAAATTACCTTGGTTTTGATAACCTTGGTTCATTCTTGGTTGGTTTTGGTTCGGTTTGCATGTTATGATTACGTTGAAACCGGTGGTGCACGATTAGTGTTAGCACGGTAGTGTGGTTCATTTGAGGACGGTATTGATTACCTCCTTCTGTGAACTACCGGCTAGAGCATTGGCCTCAAAAGGACTACCATCGGTGGCGGTACAATTGTAGTAAGCATGAGGACCACCACAAGTGACACAACTCTCAACTTTCTTCACTTGAAGATGTGTTGGTGTCGAGTGAAGGAGACTTTCTTCCGGTTAGCAAGAACCAAAGCTCGAACAATGTCTCGTGAGTTTATCAATCTTAGCATCGGTGCTAGATGTACTCACTGGGATGAAGAAGAGAAGGTCCGACATTAGGCGATATGTCTTAGCTCGAAGGACGGACACGAGATTTGTTCTCAATGATCCGCAAGGCCTCTTTGGTGGTCTTGCTCAGAAATTACCTCCGCGGAGGCATTCAAAGAGTCTTGATTGGCCTGATTGAGACCGTTGTAGAAAGTATCCATTTGCATTAACTCGGTAAAACCGTGATGCGAGACACTTGCGAAGCAACTCTTTGTAACGATCCCATGCCTCCCCGAACGATTCATCAAATCTACGAGAAAATTTCATTATCTCATTCTTAAGACTTGTGGTTCGGGATGGAGGATAGAACTCGTTAACGAACTTGGTGACAAGATCTTCCCATGTCTCAATAGAGCGAGGGGTTGTTTCTCGAAGCCAATTCCGGGCTTGTCCTACAGAAAATGGGAGCGAAGAAGCTTGATAGCTTCATGTGGGACATTCTTGTACTTGATGGTAGATGCAATCTTGTTAAACCATCGAATGTGTGCATGAGGATCATCCCGCTCAAAACCATAGAATTGGCTTTGGGTTACTAGATTGAGCAACCCGGTTTGAGCTCGAAAGTGTCGACCACGATGGTTTGGAACAACAATGGCATCTCCGTAACCCTTGATGGGTGCTTGGAGAAGCTCATTCATGGGTTTGTCTTCCGCCATTTCGACGGAGGTGGTGGTGGTAGACGTTCCTCGATCCTGGTGAAGGAGCCGAACGTCCTCTACGTCTTGAGGAATGTTTCCAAGTTCGAGAAAGTGGACTTGTAGAACTGGAAGAACGAGTGCGCATGCACTATGTATAAAATCAATTTTCAAAACAAATGAGGCAAAACACAAGTGAACTTAACCAATAATCACAAATGAAATGGCTTCTTTGAAAAAGGTACACCAAATCACAAGTGACACAAAGGCAAGTTTTAAATCGATGTTCGGGAACTTATTAATGGTCGCACCCCGTTAGGTAGTGCTTTTGCCTTGATTTGCGGTGGTTGATTTTATGTATATTAAGTACCACCGAAAAGACGTAGGTTAGATTTGTGCTGATGGGTTTAAAAACTTTTGGACAATATTTTTGTTATCGTCCCGTTTAACCAAATCGTATCTCTTTAAGAATCACCTTAAAAGAGAATACAAAATAGAAAACGTTCCGATTGTTTTGTTGTTTTATATTTTTTTGGAGTTTTTAACACTTTAGGAAAAGTGTTAATGAACTTTTTGGTTTTCTTATAACTTTACAAAAAAACTTTTTACAAATGATGGGTAATGTGCAAGAATGGATCTGAAAATTGGCTAAACACACGCTAAAGCCTCCCCGGCAGCGGCGCCAAAATTTGATCTGTGCCGAACCGTCAAGTCTAATCACACAAACTGGCCATTTGTGAATGACCAGCCGTAACAGGCTTAAAACAGTTCAGACACAAATACAATGAAGATCAGAGAATATAGAAAATTCCCGGGTCGTTTAGTCCCAAGGAGACTCAATGGTGTGTTAAAACAAACTCAGATGGTAGAATGATCACTAAGGATAGTGATCTGTAAAGGTTATGATTAAAAATTACACTACTGATTGATTGGAATGGAATTGAGTACAGATTTGGAAAGCACAACAATCAGATCAAAGAAACGTAAACGTAAGTTTAAAAACTACGTCTACGTACAAAATAAAAAGTGAAAACTAAGAAATAAAAGGCCTAAAAATATAAAAATGACATTTTTGAAATCCTAAGAATAAAAGAAAATTATTAGAAAAGTAAAATTATTTTTAACACTATTTAATTAATTATTATTAATTAAAAACTATTTTAACTATTTAATAATTACTCTAAAATAGAAGAAAATACAAAATAAAGCTAGAAAAATAAACTTATGATTCTGAAAATCTAAAATACTATAAAACTAATTTTAAAATTAAAATATATTTTCACACTTTTTATTTAATTATTACTAATTAATAACTATTTAAAATACACTTAATTACTAGAAAATATAAAATAAATTTGGAAAAATAAAATTTTAACTTTGAAAAATCTAAAATATAATAAAACTAATTTTAAAACAGAAAAGATATTTTTTATGCTTTTTAATTATTTATTACTAATTATTTATTATTTATTAACTATTTATAATTATAATAAATACTAAACAGAAAATGAAAAATATGAAACTTTTTCTAAAAATCCTATATGATGACAGAAAACAAAGAAAAATAGAAAAACAAGATTTGCTTATTAAAAAGTTAAAAAGAAAAATCAAAAAGCTAAAAAATATTAAATAAACGCTATCACTATTTTTATATTGATGTTTTTCTGAATTTTATTTTTGAAATCTACTTAAATACTAATAATATGAAACTTTAATAAAGACAAAAAATTTACAAAACACAAATAAGCTGTTTTGATAGCTTAAAATCTCAATGATGGCTTAAATGAGCTTATTTGGTGGAAATAAGCTCAAACAAAGCTTACAACTGAAACAAAGCTCAAAGTATATGCAAACAAGCTTAATGAACATAAATGAAGCTAGAACATACAAGGAGCACACCGATAAGCTAGAATTAAGCGAGATAAGCACTTTTGATAATGATGTAAATGGGATGAGCTTGAGGCTTGTTGCGACCTAACAAACAAGCTCAAAATAAAAACCAAACTTGATACTCCAAGATGGCCAGTTGGCTTTCCAAAGAACCAGAGAACACAAGATTTGGACAACTAATAAGCTCTATGTGAGCTTATCAATTTAGGGCCACTCACCGTGCACAGAGATGATTATCAGTAACAGTGCCCAAAATAAGCTAAGAAATAAGTACCAAATAAGTCGATAAGCAGAGAACTAATATTTTGTATTTTTCTTTAGCAACTAGACTTTAATATCCCAAGAGCTTATAATGTTGAAACTTAATATTGAACACACAATGAAATTCCAAAGTTTATTCAAAACGACCAGTGACAATTGACTTTTGATAAAAACCAAAATGTTGACTAAGATGGATTTTGATCGATATTAAGCATCGATTATGTTGTTTTGAGGTTAACTAAAACGATTAAGCAAGATTACCAACTTATGAACACAAACTCATGATCATAGATCATAAAATCCAACAGATTATCCATAAAGATGTGATCCAATGAGATTTTGACTTTTGCTAACAAGGACTTGATTTTATGACTTGTATGAGTTATTAAAGATGTATGTGGCTCAGAACAACATTAAGTAACAACAAATACACCCAATAACACAGTTAACCAAACACCCTTTCACTTGACTGTTTTGATGTTTTTCAAACCAAATCACAATTGTAAACCATAAACTTAATTGCAGATCTTATGATATCACTTATTATGACTAATGAAGCCTAAAACAACAATCAAAACAACATTAAACTCAGAAATGATGATTATGCCATTTCCACTGCCAAAATAAGATTTTTGCAAAATACAAATTTAAGAAAACAACCTACTGATTTTAATGATCAAAAACACTAAATTGTAACTATTAAACAAATAGAAACAGGAATTAGAGCTAATGAACAAGTAAAACAGTGAAATGCCAAAATGGTTAAAATGCTTACAAAAGCTTCCAAGCTTAAACCGAGAACCAAGACCAATGAACACCCTATTAGCTTACCACTAAGCTACTAAACCAAGGCCATCCATGATTTACCCCGCTCCAATTGTACACCTTCTCCATGTGATTTTTTATTTTTCAAGTATTTAATTTGGATTTTTGGTGATTTTTGATTTTTGAGTCTAAACTGATTTTAAATGTATCTAAAAGCTTGCTTAAGCTTTCTAGGAGCTTAAGTGATCTATTCTAGTCCATACAAACATCTACAAACAACACTTAATCATTCATGAGATTTTTGAAAATGAGGAAAATTGCATAAGCTGAAATACAATTTGATACTTGAATTAAAGTTTCACAAAAGCTTACTTATAACAATAGAACTTGAAATACAGAGTTTGAAGATAAAAACATACACTTAAAACTTGAAAAAGCTTAAAACGACAATAAAAACTTAAATTACACTAGCTACTAAGATACATTGCATTTTCCTCTCTATATAATGACTTTTCAGACTCCCCATGTGCTTCTGATTGAATCCCACTTCATCTGAGCCCTTGAATTACTGAAATGAATCAAAACCGTCCAAGTTGATATTTGGCGCCAAATTTCTTCAAAGCAGGTTTTAGAATTAATGAGAGTTGGTTTGAGCAATTAAAGGATTTTGGTGTTTAGAGGAGGTGGAGGGGACATAGTATGGGAGGGGTGTTGAAAATGTGGTGAAAACCATCTCTGGTTTTGGATATCTGGTTTGGGAGAGACACTGCTACAGTGGAGGTGGTATTGGGCGCGTTTTCTCTTGGGTTTGACTTGCGTTGATCGATGCTTAATAATACACGGGGAGGTCAAAAGTGGTGTGGCTGGGGTTCACAATGGATTGTGACCTAGCTCAAGGGTCAGCCAAAGGGGTCAAGGGTCAAAAGGTTTGGGCCAAAGGTTGGGTTTGGATTGGATTTGGGCCTAGTGATATTAAAGGATCCGTTTGGTTAAGTGGTAACAACAAGGACCAAAAGTGTAATTTATCCAAACTTAAGGAATGAAAATGCCAACTTTCCAAACTTATAACAAGGACCAATTTTGACAAACTTTGATAGAACAAGGGCCCTTTTTGCATAAAATCCATTTTCAAAGGTCCAAGGACTAATTTTGCAATTTTTCAAAGTTTGAGGACCTTTCTTGCCAATTGACCAAAGAATCATTCAAGGATCATTTTTAACAACTTAAAAGATTTCAGGGACCTTGAATGATAAATTTCCACATTTTTGAATTCCAGGGACTAGATTTGACAACTTTTAAAACTTGGGGACTAAAGCGCCAATTTGCAAACTTTATACATTTTCATCGATTTTGATATTTTTGCATTTAAAACACATAAAACACGATTTGTGATATTTTGATCATTTTGATGTGTTTCGAGTGTTTCGAGATGATTTTGCAGTTTATATTGTACAAAAATGATGAGTATTTACACACTCATCAACGGGGCACATCCATTCATTTTATTGGAAGCGGTCGCCTCCCAAGATTTATGGATTTGGCATGCGTTCTTTGGTGTCTTCGGAATGAATAACGACGTAAACGGTTTACATCGTTCCCCTATTTTCAATGATATCAAATTTGGGAGAGCACCAGACCTTGAATTCGAGGCTAACGATGTACCTTATAAAAAGGGATATTATCTTACTGACGGGATATATATCTACAATGGTCCGTTCTTATTAAGTCCATTTCAAATCTTCCCACGGGTGATGAAAAAAGAATATTGTACAAGAGGAAGCACGAAGCAGCAAGGAAATATGTGGAACGGGCTTTTGATGTGTTGAAGAATAAGTGGAAAATGCTTAAAGTTCCTGCTCGAGGGTTGTATAAACGGGATCTCCAAGATATTACATATACATGTATCATATTACATAATATGATCATTCGACACAAGCAGCGGGCGATATGTCCTACATGGTTCAAGATGAGAGTCATCGTGAACACGAACCTTAAGATCGCATGAAGAATCGTTAGTAGTTACTCAGGAGCTAATTGACTCATCAACTTATCTACACTTAAAATCTGATTTGATCGAACACATTTGGAGAAATCGTAGAAATCAAGTCAATCAAGAGAATGAAGACGGTAGTGACAATGACGATGAGGAAGACGATGAAGAATTTTTGTAATGTCTTTAATGTTTATTTGAATTTAGTATTGTAATGTTTTTATTTTTAATGAATTTTAAATTTTGTTTAAAATGTTTGAATTAAAAAAAAAAAAAAAAAAAAAAAAACTCCGTCATCATCGTGGTAAATTGATCGTGTCACGGTCGTAGAAGAGAAAGGCGATATATGGCGATGACTAAGGTCACGATTGTGGCCAGCCTAAGGTGTGGTTAAATTTATTATTATATTAAAAATAAATATAGTATCAATAGGATCACTGAAAAAATATATTAAGTTATACTTTAGGGTACTATGGTTTCGACACCACCATTTACCTCTATACTTTTTATTATTATTTTAATCTTTCAGACACTTACTGTAACTTTTCTTTTTTAACTTTTCAATATCTAAAAATAGTATTTTTTTTTTTAAACCAACTTTCTCTCTCACAAACACCATACACATATTTTCTATCTTCTCCTTCTTCAAAACCACCTACCATACCACTTAAGTTCAACCATCATTACCACCACAATCGCCGACCAAATCAAGTATAATACACACAATCGCTGCACCATCTCCAAACCATCATCACCACCACTAAAAAGACGACGTCAACACCGGCCATCAGTCGTCACTCTAACACCTTCACCACCATTATTCTTTCTTACTCGGTCAACTCATTTTTAAACTATCAACATCACCACCACCACCGCCAATAGTTAAACCACCACCTTCAAACATATTAACTGAAACCCCCTCCCCCCGCCTGCGCACCACCTCTGGTCAAAATCACCACCTCCGTATTCAATCCAATAACAATTCTCATATCCAACTAGCATTTAGGTTCAAGTTTTTGTGATGATCATGTGGTGATGGTGGTTTAAATATTATGACATATAGTTTTATATGAATGGTGCCTGGAAAAAAGAGAGATAAAAATGTTACCAGTTTAGATTTTTATTTTATTATTATTTAGTTAATTTGGGTTTTTAGTAGTACAGTAATAAACAAAAAAGAATTTCAGTGGCAAAAAAAAACTAAATAATTGATATAATAATGATGGTGAGTAGATGCAATTTTGCTGGAGTTTAAACCCACGTAGCCATACTTTTTAGGACGGAAATATGCATGTGAAACTTTAAAAGTGACATTTATACATACAACATTAAAAATAGAAGGAAAACGTGGGCTCTTGTCAATAATCAAGAGAGTAAGGTGCTGTTTGTTTATTAAGAGGCTCTGAATCTGAATCTGAATATGCAATAGAAAAGTCTGAATCTGATTCTCATCTTAATCTGAATAATTGGTTGAAAAATCTGAATCTGACTCAAATAAAACTGTTTGTTTTTCTAAAAATGTTTGGATGCATTAAACTATTAGTTTTTACAATTTAAATATAAAACCATTTTATTAAATATAAGAAACCAAATTTTATAATATAATCAATTTAAAGTTAAAAGTATTTTAAACAAATAATTTCATGTTTATTTGATAAAAATAAACGTGTCAGAGTTTAAATTGAACTTTTTAAAACGATTAACTATATAGATCACGTTAGAGTTGAGATATATGAGTCAGAAATCGAACCCTTCAACTTGAAAAAAGAATGAATTGCCATATATCATCTTATACATTCTTTATCTAATAAAACATATGCATTGATTCTATTTAATACTTTTAATGCGAAAAATAAAGCGAAACAAGACAATATATATATATATATATATATATATATATATATATATATATATATATATATATATATATATATATATATATATATATATATATATATATTAAGAGGTGTTAAGACACCCTCTCCGATCTAGTTCGATAAGAGCTTTATGCCTCTTATTGCCTCTTAATGGTCGAAGAAAAACAAACGCTCTTAACAAAGATTGTCTCTTACCGTCTCTGAATGAAAGGAAAAAAAACAAACAGTCTTAATGATCTAAATGTCTGACCTCGTCTGAATGAGTTAGATTAAGATGTTGTTAAGAGACATTTTTGAAAAAACAAACACCACCTAAAGTAAGGTTGCATAAAGAGTTTTCTAAATCTCCTTATCTATACTACTTATAATGCATTTAAGCACTTCCCTCCTATTAATTTTTTAAGATTTCCTAATATAGATTTTAAGCAAATACAAGTAACAAAGCATAATTTACAGCTATTTAAGCACAATTACAACAAAAAAATATTATTCAATACATACAGTTAATACACTATTTAAATTACCCCATCACTAAAATATACAATCATTTTACCTTATTATACAATAATCAAGCTATTAAGCCAAACGCTTAAAAATTTATTCAAACATATACAATTAATATACTACTAAATGACCCCTTCACACTAAAAACTACAATTATATTAGCACATGGTACAAACCAATCATAACCCAAGCACTTAATAAGAAGAAAAAAACAATTTAATAAGGAAAATAAAAATAATTATAAGCGATTGAAACCTGTCGGAATTCAATATTTAACATCAATTAAAATTTATCAATGGATTGACATACCACTAAAATTTATCGTTACCTCGCTTAAACATACTTTAAAACAGAAACAAAAAAAAAGCATAAAACAACTAAATAAATAATCGCTCAGAACTTCTTAGTTTGCTACCTTCAACAACAATATTTAATCTTGTCTCGAGCAGGTAAGTTTTCCTCATAGAAAAAAATATATAAAAAAACAAAGATTTAGATCTAAAAATTTTAAATAAAGATTGTTTGAACAAATTAATGAAAGTAAAAGATTGTGAAATGAATGAGATGTTGCAAGAGGGTGAGATGTGAATAGAAGCAGAGGAAAATGGTTTGTAATGGCTCTCATAATCTACAGGCTACAGTTAGTAAAATGGATGTATGTTGTTCGGGCCGGGCCTTCTTTGAGTCCACGACCCATTAAGACTTTATTTTAACCTTTTGTCATTTTTTAAAACTTTAGTATCACCTTCCAACTTTAATTAATTAGTGTGTTATTTTCCTTTTCATGGCATAAGATGTTATTGTTCGCTAAAAGAAGAAAGATATTTGTGTTCTTTTCCATAGATAGGATAGACCAGGATAAAATGCACACAATGATTTGAAGCTTTGTATAAACACCTACAATTTTTTCTAGATCAAGATGAGATAATACTTTAACAAAGAGTTGTGTTCACGACTAGAGGACATATCCAACAGTTCATCACACTAGGCTTCATAACGCATCATTACGACCTATAAATCTATAATACATTTTAGCACTTTCGTCTAATCAATTTTATTATTTTCATAAATACTTTTTAAGTATTACAAGTAAGAAAACAATATTTACAATTATTTAAAGCACAAACACATCAATTCAACATATACAATTAATATTCTTCTTAAATCAACCTATCACTAAAAAATACGACTATTTTATCACATAATATATTTTACCCCAAGTACTTAAAAAATTAACAATATAAACTTGAAAAAAAAAAAAAAAAAAAAAAAAAGGTTAGAAAGTGGCCTTAGATAAAATATTATCAACGTCTCGAATTTCAATAATTTATCACATCTTGTAAAAGATTTTCACAAACTTTAAACATATTATCATCGTAAATAAAAATATAAAAATAAAAAATAAATAAAAAAATAAATTGTTCACCGACAATATCAATTACATCACTCGCAGCCGTAACGCGCGAGTACCCTGCTAGTTTTATGACTCACTCTAGATTTTAAATCCTACACAAACGAACCAACATTATGGATTTTATTTTAATCCCAAACCTTTTGGCCAAAACCCTTAAACCAAACAGCCCTAAGTTAAGTAAAAACTTATACGATACCTAAATGGAAAAAGAAAAGAGGAGAGTTATTTTACATACAAAACTTATCTCACATACTGGTGATTCATCTCCACCATCCATCTAAAAAGAAATCAATTATTGAGATTAAAAGGATTTTATTATTTCACATATTTTTATAATTTAAATATCTCTTAAACCGTTAATCGTTAAGTGAAAATATTTACACCATCGCGACGAAAGATTTAATTATCTTTCATGATGCAAGACTTTGATATCTTTCGAAAAAAGAAAAATTTCGTTTTTTCACGTTTTTCATTGTTTTTTCGTTTTTACATTCTTGAAATTTGCGTGAAAAAATCATATATGATAAAACACTAAATTGAATATCACGTATGATATTAGTGTTAAATCATATATGATATGTAATATCATATGTGATATTACACTAATATCACGTGTGATATTACATATCATATATGATATTACACTAATATCGCATGTGATATTCAAATTAGTGTTTTATCATATATGATTTTTAACGAAATTTCGAGAACGTAAAAAGCGAAAAACTTAAAAAAGGTGAAAATACGAAGAAAAAAAAATTGTCGAAAATATATCAAAGTCTTATCTATGAAAGATAATTAAATCTTCGTCATAATGATATATTTTTTTCGCTTAACGATTAACGGTTTGAAAGATATTAATATTTGAAAAAATGATGTAAGTGGGTTTTTTTAATTGTTGGTATTAATCTCATCAATTAGATCCCGTAAATAATCTTTTGTCTATCTTAAATCAAAAGAAAAAGGATGTGGAAAAACAGTGTGATATCACACTTCCGCCCCAAAAAATCAGTTTGCAAATAGAGCAAATGATGATGATGAAGAGAATACGCATCCCTCCTTCAATTTTAAATTCAGTTCCAATACGAAGAGTTAGTACACAAACCCTAACTAATATTAATACACCTGCTGCTGGAGATACCACTTTGTTTCATAAAATTGTTGGAGGTTATGAAGAAAGTTCAATCGTTCCTGTTTTAGATGAATGGGTTTCTGTTGAAGGAAAACCTGTTGACCAATTTGATCTTCACAAGATTATCAAACAGCTTCGTAAATTTAGACGTTACAAACATGCTCTTCAGGTTCATTTCATTTTCAATTCCCTTAATCTTTATATTTGTCGCACCCTCAAAGACGGCCTTTTTTTTATTAGGTTTTTTTCATTTTCAATTTCCTTAAATTTAGAGAGCATGGCTACTTAGATTTCATAGTTTATATGTAACTAGTTATCAAGCATAAAAAGTCCTGAAATAACAGTGCCTATTTCGCCCTGGATCATTTCGACGATTGAGCATCTCAGTAGCTTTTGCATTCCCCAAGTCTGCATTTACGGCAACTTGCAATCTTAATGAGTTGATGATCTTAGATAGATGAAAGACGAGGCTAGAAATTATATAAAGAGGAATCAAAGATATGCTTTGTTACCTTTTAGATGAACTGATAGAAACTAGCCATTTACCACAATTTCCATCGACTTTGAGCTATTGCTGATTAACTCCATAAATTCTAGTGTGGGACCAACATACCGGCTTTATTTGAATATATTTTTGTGTTATATTTCAGTAATTGTATTCATTGTGTTTGCTTGTAGATTGATACAAATTATACAGATTTTATGTTTGTTGCACTTGTAACTAAAGTACCCCAAAGGCGCGGCTGTTTTTCTTAACTTGGGAAATCTAATCCTGTTGTAACTTGTACTATATAAGTTGTTGGTATAGAAACCAGTGTATCAGCTTCCATATGAATGACGTTTTTCAGGGATGCCCTACAATAACTTTTACTCTAAAAATTACAAAAGCTTTATTGCTTGAGGTTTTGCCATTCGTAACTATTTGCGGCTTTCTGTGTATAAAAGAATCATATTTGCTGAAAGTAAAATGTGGCTGGAGCAACTGTTTATTAAATACTAGCAGTTTGTCATATGATCTAATATTACATGCATACCTCAGCAAAATTCTATTAGATTTATATCATCAAGTATCTGAACCTGCTTCGTTTCACTTTTTAACACAGATTTGCGAATGGATGGATGACAAACCGTATCTTGATCATTCACATAAAGATGTTTCAGTTACGCTTGATTTGATATCAAAGGTTTACGGTCTAAAGCAAGCTGAGGAGTACTTTGATAAAATTCCAAATACTCAAAGGGTCTGGCAGGTTTATGGTGCCCTTTTGAATTGCTATACCGAAGCGAAACAATTGAAGAAAGCAGAAGCCACAATGCAGAAGATGCGGGAATTGGGTTATTCAAGCTCGTTGACATACAATGTTATGATGGGTTTGTATTCTGATATGAGAAAATATGAGAAACTTGACCTTCTGATGGACGAGATGGAGCAGAAGGGGATTCATATTGATAAGTTCACTTATTGTATTAGACTGAATGCATATGCAAAAACTGCAGAAATACAGAAAATGGAGAAGCTTTTGTATAAGATGGAAGCTGACCCCGAGGTGCAAATGGAATGGCATGCATACACTACAGTTGCAAACGGTTACTTGAGATCTGGAGATAGAGAAAAGGCGTTGGCTTGTTTAAAAAAGTCTGAATACCTCATAAGGCCTAGTCAAAGGAAACCTGCTTATGAGACCCTACTCACTCTTTATGCTAGCACGGGACGCAAATATGAAGTTGATCGTGTTTGGGACCTTTATAAGAACCTTGGAAAGTTTTATAATCAAGGGTATCTTTGTATAATGAGCTCACTTGCTAAGTTGGATTGTCTTGATGATGTTGAGAAAATATACAAAGAGTGGGAAGGACAACATAAATACTTTGATTACCAAGTTCCAAATCTTCTCATTACGGTTTATTGCAAAAAAGGTCTTCTTGATAAGGCTGAGTCGTTAGTTAAAAAACTTACAGAGAGCGGAAATGAGCCTAATGCATCCACTTGGTCTCGTATTGCATTAGGTTATGTTAAAATTGATGAGATGGACAAGGCGGTGGAGGCAGTGAGAAAATCTATTTTGGGTGGTTTCCGAGGGTGGACAGTGGACACTGCCACTTTGTCTGCTTGTTTAGATTATCTGAACTCTAAAGGGAAATTAGATGAAGCCGAGGAAATTATTAGATTACTCAAGGAAAAAGGCCACTTATCGGAAGTGGTTTATAATAGTATTGTGAAAAAGTTGTCTGTTGTTGAGATTTAAAGAGTGGTTGATGATGAAGCCAAGTTTGATACCAAATTGATTTGAATGATTAAAATAGTATGCAGCTCAAGAGATTGACAAGATCTTCCGAGTGGTCAAGTATTTTTTATTTAGATTATTGTAAGGGGCTTTATGCTAACTGGAGTGTTGATCAAATGATTGATTAACTCTCGCATCTTGATAGATACTTTTAGCAAATGCTGTCTTTTATCATAGCTTGCAACACTGAAGCTCTTGTAATCATCAGCTTCAACCTCCCAACAGTTGAATGTATTCTTTTTAGATTATGTAAACATATCAGAATTCGATATTTTAGTTATGTATTACTTTGATAATTGTTTTCCAGAGATGAACTTCATTGTTCATTTCTGTAGGCTGCATAGCAAATATTCGCTTTAGTTGAGAAAAGGATTTTCTTTTTAACCATGGTTTTCGACCTGCTAGTCACTTAACTTAAAGAAATGCCTACCCGAGAAGGCCCTAATCCACGAGGTTTGAGCTCATCGCCCACAAACTCAAAAGGGGTGTAGGCGTGTAGCCTTCCCTTTGAGAGGTTGGCGTAGCCACTTCAGTATTGTTTGCACCGAGCAAGATTCGAACCTGATACCTCACATTTCATTGATGATAGGCGCAAAACCTTTTTATAATCATGGTTTAGGTGACAAAGTAGGTACACTTAGAAGTGTCTGTCGTTTTAATGTTGTAATTAATAGAAATGACCTACAGTCACTTTATTAGATATTACGGAGTACAAATGAAGAATCAGTGTCTAATGAGAGTTTTCAATGGGTTTAGCACCCACTCGACGTCAAGCTGATGCGTCTGTTATGTTTTTTTTGTGTCCAGTTTACACATAGATATTTGCTTATCTACGATGTGTTTGAGTGCACTTGGCTCCCGATTGTTCAATTCTGATACACATGGTCATTTGTTGACAATGATCATTGTTGGGGAACAATTCACTGATTAGAACAGTTCCGATTGTTCAGATCTGATGCATAGTTGCATATCTTTTTCCCTGCAGTTTAATAAAATGTTGAAGCTAATCATTTATCCTTCAAGGTTTATGGAGATCCTTAGACGATCTCACACTGGTTTTGCTTCAGATGGCCTTACCGGCGTACATGTCAGTTGTCCACATCTTAACATACATGTCGTTTTATTCATTTATAAACATTTTTTCGCTAGTGATACACAGATGATTTGAGCAGAAAGTTTAATAATATCCACTAGTGATCATATACCTTAAATATTCTCAAAAGACGAAACTTGATGAACTAACAAACTTAACCAGTTACTCTACATTACAGTAACATAATGTTATGTTTTTTTTGAGCAGCAATTGTCGCATACATGGCTCCTGCCCAAAGCGTAATGCATTTGTAATAAACTGTTGGGTCCAACCTGTAGCAGAATGGCACCTTCCCTTTACGCACGCGGGAGGAAACCCTATCGCCTGCAAACAAGACTCGAACTTGAGACTCGCCTGGGAGGTAAACCTCCATACCGCTGAGGCAGGAGGCCCTTTGGTATAACATAATGTTATGTAGTGGTTGTAAATTAAGAGAACTAAATTTGCTAAGAAATTATCTGGATAGCAAAAATGTTGTATATACTACTGACAACCCAAACAAAATATAGTTTGTCTCTGGGAACAATGAAGTACAACAGATGCTATTTCAGGACCTCCCATGGAGAATCCTAAGCTCTCGGCGACTCAGCCACGTACCCAGTGGTATTCGCATGAAATACTGTTACGAAAGCATAACTCAGTTATGTACTGGCATAACCAATATTTTATTTCTTTATAGCTTAGTTGCATACAAATACAAAACAGAAGCAGAAGTACTAGTGTATGCGTGTGCATACCTTAAAGACCCTCGTAGACCATCTGTTCTCTCTCCAATATATAAACAAGTAGCATAATGAACAACCTACATTATGCCAAAAAGAGAAGAAACCGCTCCATTCCTCACATTTTTTCAGACTTGAAAACAGACTGTTTGGGAGTTAAAACAAACATCTCGCAACTGTGAGCTTCAACTGGTACACCAAATGATGCAACTGCATCTGCTACTACATCTTCGTGCTGCAAATGAAATCAAGATATTTGATCAGCATGTCTTTCTAAATCTGTGATTGAAACTATTGGTGGAAATGTGGATAGGTCAAGTGGGTTTTTGTCAATACGATATGTCAGGTTAAATGCATTAAAAGTACGTTCTGGACAGTGAACGACTTCGACCCGTTTGACTTAGTTAAAAACATAATCCATAGTGACCCATTTACTAGTAAGTGGGTTGCACTTGCCACTCCTCTATCAAAAGAGACTGGCAAACAAACTTGAACAAGAAAACATCTACAATGAGATAAAACTAGATGATTATTAAAAAACTGTCTATGTTTCAAGGCGAACCGAAAACACTCCTTTGATTAGTGTTTTGTGTACGTTTTTATAACTGAAAATTTACAATATTAATCATTTAGATCTTCAAATGAAGGTATTTAAACTTGGATTCATTGAGAATAATGAAGTGTGTATATTTCAGCTTAGTTTGGATATATGTATAGAA
Organism: Chrysanthemum lavandulifolium; assembly: GCA_022545495.1. Taxonomy (NCBI): domain Eukaryota; kingdom Viridiplantae; phylum Streptophyta; class Magnoliopsida; order Asterales; family Asteraceae; genus Chrysanthemum; species Chrysanthemum lavandulifolium. Next base: position 94,190,988 of record CM040244.1, read on the forward strand.
GTAGTTCAAATTTTATTAGATAATTGGTACAGATGCACAAGCAATGAATTGACACAAAAATAGAAGCATTGGGGGTTCATGAACTTAAAATCTGAGATATATATAAATCTAAAGCAAAATATTTTGGGGTTATAAGCAAAATTATATGTGGTATATGGGAGGAAGTCTTACCTTCCACAAATCTCTTACAGAAACACTAGTAGAGGACTCTAGCCCAAGTGTATTCCATGTAACTTTAATCGTACCAGCTTCTGAACATCTATTCCACAGAACAACAGCAAAACGATTTCCAGACAATGGACCAGCCCAAACCTGAACATAAAAGTAAATATTAGATAAACATTTCCCAAGACATAGTTCACATGTATATAATTTATCTTGCTTATAACAAAAAAGTAAAGGTGGCAATCGGGTTATATTTTTTTCACAGCCAAACGGTCGAATGGGCCAAAAGTCGGCAAAATCGTATTTCTTAAGGGCTTTTCCCAAAAATACCAATAAACTCTCTCATTTGTCCCGTTTTAGTCATTTTACTGCTTTTGTACATCCCAGCCATTAAAAGATGGTTTAATGTCTGATTTGGGTCATTTTGTAACTCGTAATCTTAGCATTTTCATATAAGTTTTCACAATTTGTATAACTATAACATTTTACACATAGTTAACTTTTATGTAAAAATATCATTTTAAAAGTAGGATTTCAAGGTTTTTTGCTTACAAAATGACCCAAACAAAACATAAAACCATCTTTTGGTGACTAAGGTGTGACAAAAAAAAGTATAAGGACAAGAAAGGGACAAACAAGTATATATGTGTTAATGCATAACGCCTCCTCAATTGTTTTATTCATTTCTACAGAAGACTTAAAGAGAGAGGACCTGGAGACACCCATCTGTTCCCGAAGCATTTACTTTTCTTCCCTGAATTCCAAGTGAATCTGCAAGAAATGAACATAATTAACTTCTATACACGAAAGATGACATGCATTGACTAGTGTCACAAAAAAATAATAATAATAAATAAATAAACAGTTTACCTTGGTTTACCGCAATGACTTCCTTATTGCTTAAGATTTCAAATGTTTCTGCAGTCATGTTTCTCACATCACAACCTACAAGAAGTGGAGCCTACACATTTAAAAAACATGATATTAAGCCCATCATAATCCACATCTTTTGCCTTAACTTATTTCATTAAAAATACAATAAAATCAAACACCACCTTCATCAAAGCCCATATGCTAAAATGTGATCTGTATTCCAAATAAGTCATGCCTCCGTTACCGACTTCTAACATATCCGGATCTGCAAAAAACTCAAAATTAGACTTAAGTAGTCCAATGTGGATGAACACTCTAGGAGATTTATTCCTACCGTTCCATCCACCAGGTCCTGCATAGGCTGCCCATTTGTCATTGAGATCAGCAATAGAAGTCATACTGCAAAATAAAAAAAAATAAAAATAAAATTAATCGATAAGTAAAGCAGCTTTTAATTAACAAATTGAACAGTTTTTAAATAAGTTTGAACCTTGCCCATGTGTCTTCAATGTCATCTGTTGTTCTCCAACTATTACCAACATCTCCTGCCCATAGAGCAGGATCATCTTCACCCCTGCCACAGTTGAAAAGTAAAATTTAAAATGAAAATAGTTGTTTCATGAAAGTGTGTTTCTGAAAATGGGAAAAATGATCTGTTACCATTCACAAAGAGAATAAAAGATTTTCCGTCCGGTTGAATTCAGAGCATCCCTCATTGGTGGATATCTTTAAAATATGAAGCAACGTCAAATAACAATAAAATGTTATAAAAGTAACAAACTAAGAAAGATAGGTAAATTATTGAAGCCAAACCTATCAATCGGCTTGATGCCAAGATTAAAGCAGTTGTCATACTTCAAGTAGTCCACCCCCTAACAACATCACAACACAGATAAAGATACACAATACTATACTTTTTGGATTTGATACATGTGCGGCATCCTAACTTACCCATGAAGCCCAAGTTGCTGCATCATCTTTCTCATGGAAAAGTGAGGCGGGTCGTACCTGACAGGTAAAAACACTAAAACATCCAATAGAATCAATTAGTAAACAATCAGTAGGCTAATTAAATAAACAAATGGATTTTATTGTACCCTGCAGAAGAATAGATACCAAGCTTCAGGTTCTTGTCGTGTACATAATCAGCAAGAGCCTTAATTCCAGATGGAAATGTTTTTGGGTCCGGAACTAACTGATCCTGCAGAGCCAGCCTCATCATTTTATACTCGAATCTATTCGAGGGAAAATATAACATTCTATCAAAGGTTTAAGGGTCATTTTCTTTATTGATGACAGAATAATAATAGTAAGAGGTACATGAATTTTGACTTGCCTTTTCGTCCCGTGTAAATGCTTCCCAACAATCATCTGTGTTTAGGGAAGAGATATATAAGTAGAGTTGATTACTGCTAACATAAAATCAAATTGGAACAAGTAAAGAAGAGTACCAATATTGACATAATTATATCCCAAATCAGCCAAGCCCGTTGAGATAAGTGCATCAGCTGTCAAACAGAATAAATATATTAGCTTTATTAATGAAAACGAATCAACTACACCTTCCACCTGATACACGCACATCAAGACTTTCATATGGAAAAAAAAAAAAAAAACATAAGTGGTGTCTGGAAATGTGTATTGGAAGTGATAAAGTGACATGGAATAATCATAATAAGACATTTAGCTGTAAAATCGGGCTGCATGTTTTGCTATCTTATAAGTTGTATTAACTAGAAAATCAACTGTCCTAGTGTTTTTGCAAATTCTGATGACATAAGTATTATATGTTTTTGTTTGTTAAACAATCATGCAATCATAATCATTTTTGTTGCAACTACTGATACATTGATGATTCGAAATCGACTATTTGAACATTTTCAGATAATCAGAATCTGTTTCACTATATCCGGACACTAAAAACTGATTAAAAATTACTTTAAACCACAATACTAATCAATCTCACAGTACAATATCACACTTTCGGAAACAAGATTTCTTACATCCCACATGTTCCCATTCTATAACACAATACTAAAGTAAATTTATTAGTAATCTGAAGCGACCAACACAATGTTACCTCAAACTGAGTCAACCTTGATTAGATACTAAAAGTGTTTATCGTCCATTGCTTTTCAAAATAAACATTTCCACGCTACTTATTCAAAACATTTCATTTCAGTCACAAAATCAAATAAGCACTTTGGATTAATAATTCCAAACACCCTCAAAACAGTTTACCTACTGTACAAGAGGGTTTTAGGATTGCTCATTTAAGTGCTAGCCACCGTCAAATGGCCTAGTGGTAAGGCACCTAATGTTAGAAAATTGGATCACAGTAATCTGAGAGTCGTGTAAACACTTTTAGATTGAAGTATTTCGGTGGTTCTACCGAAATCTTAAATCGGATAAAACTCAGATTTTGAAACGTGAAAATGTTTTTTTTATATGTTATGAACAGAACCAGAATTCGAATATATGACCAAAAACTGATTGTCGGTTATAACTGCTTTAGCAGTTATATTAACCGCCAAATCAGTTAAATTTAAGGGGCGCTGCCCCCGGACCCCCGTCATTCGGAGCTTCGCCCCCGAATGATATCATAATAACGTCATACAAGTGTGCACTCCGCACAACCCCTACTTGTTGAACATTTATCACAATTACACATTGGTCAACTAAGTAAATCCATTACACTTAAATAATATCGGTGATGCAAAATCACCAACACCTAACCTCCTCACAAGACGTCTAGGGTTCGAACCTTACTAGGTACACATTTGGGGGCGGCTAGGGAAAGGGTTGGGAATGGTCATGGGGATACCTAGACGCACCCTACCGGGTAACCTGAACACAGAAAACCTCATCCGTTTTTTATTTTAGTGCTTATTTATATATTTTGAATACAAATAAGCACTTAAAAATAAGCAATCCCAAAATCAGTACTTCTCACACAACATATGAAAAGAAAGTCAACCTGTTTCCTTAATAAGAGTCTCATTTATATCACAAGCAAAGAAATTCCAACTATTCCACCTGTCCAATCAAAATATAAAAATTAACCCACAACACAAAACCAAACCAAAACCACAAAACAATCCTTAAAAAACATAAAAACGAAAGTACCCCATTTGAGGAGTCTGAGCCAACCCATTACTAAGCTGTAGAAGACCATATTTAGAGTTATCAAATATATTAACAGAATCAGTTGGCTCTTTTATGATGGATAATGGTATCAGTCTAGCTGATGATGCAAATGCAATGGATGATAATAGTATAAGAATAATAACAAGTGGGGTGTGATTAATAATACCCATGTTGGGATAAGTATGATATTTGCTGAAAATGGGTTTGATTAATAGTGGTTACTATTTTTATATTTATGGATGGGTGAGTCGACTTGTTTTTTATTAGTGTAGACGTCTTGAGATGGACTAATGCGAATATTCTTTTGAAATGAGAAGACGTGGCTTGTTAGATTTGTACTCGTACTAATTAATAGTGGTTAGTATTTGACTAAAGTCCAAAAAAACATCTTTGTGGTTCGCCTCGTGGCTCGGTTTACATCTTTAAACTTTTTTTTGAAACAATTACATCCTCCGTTAGTAAAGTTGGCGCAAAATCATTCTTGGGACGAATCTTTGCAGAAGTCTCCGTTAAGTCCCCCGCTTGAGTCACGTGAGTGTATTTTGTCCTATGGGTATATCCACCCACCAACCCACTCCAACTCATCATTATCATCACCACCCCACACACTTCTCTCTCGCTTCTCCACCCCAGCCGGAAAAAGACGCCGCCACCACCACACCGTCGGCCTCCACCACACCCACCCACCTCAAAAGACTCCCACATCATTTCCTTCCCGATCCACAACATCACGCCCACGAAACCCTCCCACTCTCTCGCCGCTCACCCACGCGCCACCCAACCACCACCGCCTCTATTTGTGACAAAGATAAAGGTAGGGTTAAAACCGGGTTTAGCTCGTTATTGTGGTAACTCGTGGTATGAGTCACGAGTTGACTCATTTGATGTCGGGTTTAGTTCGAAAACATGGAAACGCATTTTAATAATAAAAAGTGGTAAAACTTGTTGGTATCCGTGTGTTTTGGTCTCGTGTTGCGTGTCGTGTGTCGCGTCAGTCAAGCCGAGAGCCTAGGCTCTCGGTGAGGACTCATGGTGTGCTTTTTTTGTGTTAAATCTGTGGTGGGTTTTTTTTTTTTTTTTGAGATAATAGGTTATTTGACCGATATGGTTTTGATTGGTGTGTTTTTTTGTGTTAAATCTGTGGTAGGTTTTTTGAACGGAACTGGGATTTGAGTTTTTCTTTGTGTGATATAGTTTAGGTCGGTTATAAGGTTTTTGTTTGTGTTTATGTGTTTTGATGTGAGTTGATAGATCCGACTTATGAGGAGATTATTTTTGGTTCATCCAATAATATGTTCCAAAGTATTATGTTTGATTAAAGTGTTTGTTGAACAAAGAAGTTGAGTGTGATTTAAGTTAAAGGACTGTGACAAACAAGTTAAAAGGAATACTGCTAATTCCTATAACTAAATTCGGAAATGTTGGAATGGAAGTCAAGGACTGTGGAATTGAAATATGTTTGAAAGATTAGTGAGAAATGGACAAAAATACCCCTCACGTGACTAGCACGTGGGGGACTTAACGGGGACTTCTTTGCAGCATTCGTCCTTAGGGATGATTTTGTGCCAACTTTACTAACGGAGGGATGTAATTGTTCCAAAAAAAATTTAGGGATGTAAACCGAGCCACGGGGCAAACCACAGGGATGTATTTTGGACTTTACTCTTAGTATTTAGAGTAAAATGCAAAAACGTTTGTGGTTTTTGGCAAAAATCATCCCTATCTCAAATTTTTAGCATTAATCATCCCTAAGTCCATAAACTATCGGCACTAATCATCCCTAAGCACTAAAGTTATTATTTTCTCCGTTAGCTTTCACTCTAAAGTGGCAACGTTAGTTCATTAACCAAACGATCGTGTGCAACGTTAGTCCTTCATACTAACAGTCGTTTCTAATTAAATAAAAATTTGGTTTTCTTACGTAACTCGTCCGTATTCTTACGTTTTTGTCCGTTTTTATACGTTTTCGCCTGTTTTGCTACGTTTTTGTCTGTTTTTATACGTTTTTGCCCATTTTTCTTACGTTTTTACACATTTTTTGCCGTTATCATACGTTTTCGTCCGTTTTAACACATTTTCGTCCGTTTTAACACATTTTCGTCCGTTTTTCTTAAGTTTTCGTCAATTTTTTTTACGTTTTAAAAACATATAAAAACGGACAAAAACGTAGCAAAACGTATAAAAACAGACAAAAACGTAAGAATACAGACGAGTTACGTAAGAAAACCAAATTTTATTTAAATAGAAACGACTGTTAGTATAAAAGACTAACGTTGCAAATGATCGTTTGGTTAATGGACTAACGTTGCCACTTTAGAGTGAGAGCTAACGGAGAAGATAACGACGTTAGTGCTCAGGGATGATTAGTGCCGATAGTTTATGGACTTAGGGATGATTAATGCTAAAGGTTTGATATATGGATGATACTTGCCAAAAACCATAAACCACAGGGATGATTTTTGCAGTTTACTCTAGTATTTATATTTATGGATCGGGGTCTGTCAGGTGAACATGATAGAATTTTGTTTCGCAAGGTTAATATTTATATTTATCGACGTGGCTTATAAGGTTTGTATTTTTATTTATTCTCGAGTTAAACTTGAAAGAGATGGAAAAGAAAACGAAAGAAGATTTTTTCTCAAAATTAATAAAAGAGATGACAGTAAAGTAAAGAAAAAAAGAAAAAAAAATAGGAAGAGAAAGAAAGTTTTAAATTTATGTCTTATTCTTTAGTTGTAAAGAAATAAAAGAAAAGTAAAAGTGAAATAGATATAATATTAATCTTAAATTAAATGTTTCATATAAAAACAAATAAAGGCAATTAAGTAAATTTTAAAAAAAAGTTAATAATAATAAAAAATAAAAAATAAATAATTACTCCTTCACTCTGTTTTTCTCAATTTTGGGCCGCAAGTTTTGCCACTATGCTACCTCACATTTCCCTCAAGTTTCATTATTTTCTTTCTTTTTGCCCCTAAAAAAACTAGAGAACACAAAACTTTTTTCTATTTCTTTCACTTTTTCTCCTAAAAATAACTTGTTGATCTCATATGAGCACTTGATCTTATTAATTATCTTAGATAAATCTAAAAGAATTAAAGTATAGAAAACTGTCTTGTAACAAGATTAAACACAATGCAGAATCTTATATTTAACAATAAAGAGAACAATAAACAGTTGTTATCTCACAAAACACTTCAATATATTAATAAGAATACTCAAAAGTATTAGGGTTACAAAACCTTGAAGTGATCGACTCTAAGAATGATACGTACTTTACATCTAACCTAGGACCTCCTTTTATAGTGCAAGGAGTCCTTTACAAGATAACTAGAGATGAAAAAAAAACCGTACCCGATGGGGACCCGATCCCCAAACCCGATTTGACTGGGGAATCCCCGAGTTGACCGGGGATGGGGATGGGGACGGGGAATCCTCGAATTAATGAAACCGGGGATGGGACGGGGATGGTCATAACATAAATTCCCGAACCCGAACCCGACCCCGAACTTTTTTATGTACAAATAAGTATAAATTATATGTATATTAATACTAAATGTACTTGTATATATAAATGCCAGTGAGTATTGACAAGTATTATAGTTGAAATAATTTGTATGTATATGTGACATTTAGTGGATTAAAATCATCAAATATTTTAAAATGTTATACATATTATCCAACCAATATTTTGTCCGAATACACTCATTCGATGCACTTTATTTTTATTTTATGTATGTTGTTTCAACATATACAACTATGTTAAATTTAAATGACATTTTAATTAATCCAACTATGCACAATGTACGCTTTTTAAGACATTTTATAGGCAAATTCTATATAATTTCAATTAGTTATGTAATTTCTATGCTTAATTCATAAGGGCCGAAAATCCCCGAATCCCCGTGGGGATCCCCGATCCCCGTCGGGGACGGGGATGGGGATTGTAGTGAGAAATGGGGATGGGGATGGTAAATACGATCCCCGATAATCCTCGCCCCGTTGCCATCCCTAAAGATAACTATAATGATACAATATTCGTATCAATCTAAATACAAAAGATATACATCATATCTATTCCATAAATATCTCTCCACGCGTTTTTAATCTTCTGTCTTTATCACATAAGCAGTAGTAATATTTGTACTGGCATTTAGTACTGCTTGTGTATTCTCCAAGCTATCCGTCTGGAAGCTTAGCAGTACTAAGTCCATATGCTTGGCAGTACAAACTGTTAGCTTAATTCCCAACAATCCTCCCCTAAACTTGTGATTTTCTTTTCAAATCATCAAGTTTCTTCAATTAATCCTTTCTACATGATATTGAGGGAATTTTGCAAACATCTACTTACTTGGTATGTTAGCTTGTACGAAGATTCTAGTTATCAAATCTCTTGCCATTTCACTATCTTCTTCAATTGTAAGCCTTGAGGATAACATAACCAGTAAGGTCTTCATTCTGAGAGGATATTCTTTTTCCACCATCATGAACCAATCTGAAGTACGCGTATACACATGATGAACACTGGATGAACTATATAAAATCCATGTAGTTCCTGGAACAGTAGCATCTTTACTCCAAAGTCTATTATAAGGATCAGGTTCAAACAGTCTTTCTAATTCAACCCATAACTCCTGTTCATTCTCATCTTCAACTCTCTTCGATTACACCTTTGCTGCACCAAGTCCCATAGTTTTACCAGATCATCCCTGTCAAATGCTTTCACCATGTCTACAAATGTCTTATACATTTCCACAATATTACCAACTCTGGTAATTTTCCAAGCTTTTCCAAAGTTATCAGTATAAATCTCCCAGTTTATAATAGGATGCTTGGTTTGAAGTGCTTCAACATGAACACCTTCATCAGGAACAATAATCATCATATCCTGCAAATCTTCTTCTTTCATTTCTTTTGCAAACAGATATGAACTTTCTTCAACCTTTTGTTTCTTTGATGCTTCTGATTCCAAAACCAATCCTGCCCTCTTAGTGGCCTGAAATCTTGTATTCTTCCGTAAGCATTCACATACATTTATTGAATCTCATCAAATGATTCCCTTTTAGCTGAGCATCTCTTTTGTGATCTTGAGTTTTAAGTACAACTTCATACTTCTCACAATTTTCCCTTTAGTAGGAGGTTTAACCCTCTTCTTTGGCCTATGTTTCTCTCTCATTTCATGTATCAGATCTTGAATAGCATATTCCTTTTCTTCATCAAGAACTGCTGCACTTTCTTCTTCTTGCAAGATATAAGCTAGCAATCTATCACTTTCTTCTTGAGTTATCTCAGTAGACTTCTTCAATTTCTGTTCTTCAAGAAACTTTGCTACCTCATGTTTTTGCACCTTTTGAGCTAAGTCATCATCAAAGTAAATCTGTGCAGAATCCTTCCTCTTCTCCTTGAGTGGTTCTTCTTCAATGAGTACAACCTTTCCCTTATCTGCTCTTTTAAGTTCTGAAACACTAGCAATATCTTCTTTAACACTAGCAGTACCTTCTTGAAGACTAGTAGTACCTTCTGGCTTCTTAGAACTAGTAGCAGTATCTTCAATATCTTCATGAATATCTACCAATTACGTAAGAGCATCAGGATCAAATTGCCCAGTTCTTTGATCACCACCACCTATATCTTGATCATCTCCACTTAAGTCAAAATCTAGTTTCCTCCCCTGAGTCTCTGCATCTGTCTTCCTCCCTTGTTTGAGAAATTCACCAATATCAACATCAGCATTAGTATCAGCAGAACTTGAGGAGTCAACAATATTTGCTCTTCTTGAAGCCTTTAGTGTCTTGACTTTGATCTTCAATCTCTTAACCTTTTTAACCAAGGTAGTGTAGAATTTTGTATAGAGCTCCTTAGTGTCTTTAGATCTTTCTCTAAAACCTCCACCCTGGTAGATAAGGTAGTACACAAAACCTTCAATTCTTTAAGTGTCAGACTGCCCTCAGCACTTCCAGATGTGTGACCTTCTGGGAAAGGTGCATCATGAGGCATAGACACAATATTCACCCTAGTTGGACTAGGAGGAACACTAGAGCCACCCAAAATTTTCATTTGGCTTGGGATTCCATCTGTTGTATCAAGCTCTTTTGGACTAGACACATTGGATGTTTTCATGGTTGGGGTCTTATTGATGTTACGACTGCCTTGTGCTGCTTCTAAGCTAGTCACAGTAGTGGCAACCCCTTCCACTCTGCCAGAGGCAGTCTCATTAACTCCTAAGGTCTGAGTAGGACCACTAGGCTGAGATACCATTGTAACCTGTATGCATTGCCTCCTATAAGTTTGTGTAACAATGTGGATATGAGTTATATTTGGAACCACAATAGGTGTGTGTTGGGACTCAGCTGTGATTACTGATCCTTCACCCTGTACCTATACAAGAATATTAGAAAACAAAGGAACTACTACCCCATTAAACAACCTTGATGCCATAGGCATATTTGCAAAAAGTTTTTATTGCAAACAAGGTGTTGGATAAATTTCTTGATGGGTAAGTAATTTACTTTTCTTCAAAACAGTTTGAATAAACCTTGGGTACATCAAAATTTTTGATTTAGATTCCACATTCTTCACCATACTATCAAAAATAAATTTGGAAAAATTGAAAGTCCTATCAGTTGATAAGCAAATGAGAGCAATAACAATATTGCTACTGAATTGCTCCCATGAAGTTTTCTTAGGACTAATACAGTGAAGAAGTGTGTGAATGAAAAACCTCCATTGTGGGGAGAAACAACTCTTTTGAAAAGTAAGTTTTTGATTGGTTGTATCATAACCCATTCTGGAAAGATGATGAAAAATCTCAGTATTTGGTAAATAAGTAATTCCATTTTCATCTTCCAAACGGAGATGCCTCCTAAGAGAAGATTCAGTAACTCTGATTTTCTTACCATCTACTTTTGCTTTTAATTATTTGTCTCCTTGTTCAAGTGTTCTGACAGTAACAGTCTCCAAAACTGTTGGATATGGGAGACATAGATAGCGGGATTAACAGTAAGGGCCTACTTGATGTTGGTATTGTTCAAGAAATCCACTATCTGATGAAAGCTTTCACTGCCTTCAGGTTTTTCCAAGTAAGTGACCTGATTGTGGGATTTTACAAATTCCAAAGCCATTGAGATGATAAAAATGAGTAAGACTGCTGGGATTTGATCGTTTTAGAGTTAATTGTATGCTGGTACTGCCAATTGAGGTTTTATGAAGAGCTTAGGGTTTGAGAAGTTTGCGTGTGTGATCATATATCTTCAAAGAGAAAATATGATAATAAGTTAGAAAGTAGATAATTATCACAAATAGAAACCCTATAAATATATTTAGAGACCAAAAATTCCTCAACGACTAGTAGAAAACCATTATAGCTGATGCAGGTTTTACTTATCAGGTTTTACATTTGTAGTAACTCGTCTACCTATGGCCTACCTAATGCACTAACGGGCAGTGTACCCGGTCGCATGTAGTGAGGGAATGGTAAGACCGAGGTCGTCCCAAGAAAGGTTGATTCCTAACTGTCTAATTAATTAAATTAGTCAAATAAATAAATTTTAATGATATGATTGATAATATTTAAGGTGTCACGTGATCAATTGGGCTGATTCTCTTGTAAACAAGCTAATGGGAAAGATAGTGATGCATTTCTTAAACCGAGTTCTTCCACAAGTGGCATAAGTCGATAGACTCCTTTGGTCAATTCGCCTACCCTATGGTTCTTAGAATCCTCACCAAGATGAACAGGTCACCTGAGATCATTCGGCAATCTAATAACAGTCATCAAGAGCCGACGTTTACTATCGCATTACATGGGTTCTAAATGTCACTAGATTCCTGTTTCAAGTGTGGTCAAAGTCGAGAGGACAACATTTGGTCAATTCGCCCTAACCTATCAGCAAAGATGCCACCACCGGAGAAGTCGGTGTCCTTTCATAAGTCCGCTTGTTCCCGGTCCCCTGCCGAGTCATTAAGTTCCGCTACATGCTAGACTTATAATAGTGAGTGCCGGGCGTTAGCAACTTAAACACTCACCCCTAATTCTTAAGTTCATCCAAACGGTGGGTGATTAGTTGGTCAAATCGCACAAGTAGAAAGGGCCTTCAGTTGGTCATATCTTACCCTTCCCGTCTCAGTCTACTCACTTAGGGTCAGTTGGTCATATCTCCTAAGCAACTAGCCTCTACCGCCATTCAAAACTACCAAAACAATGGTAGCTACCAATAAACTATGCATGCATACACTAGAAACAATTAATAACACAAAAGCATTAATAATAAAAGAATCAAAACTAGGCCAAGACCTAATTTTCACATCTCCAAAATACCCTAGTGGAATGACAAATATAATTACCATATAAAACAATAAATAAACAAATACATAACATCAAATAATTAATTGACTAATAATAAATTAATAATCAATTAAATAGAACACAATAAGAATTAATTCGCCAACAATTATATTGAGAATCAAGATTATAATAAACAATTATGAAACCAAAATAATATAATGAGTTAGAAAATAATTACATATCGCGTCAATGATAAAGCTATCGATCCTCTAGTTGAGTACCGGGGCAAACCCTGAAAAGTTTGGCCCATAAAAACCTTGCGCTGGCTGCTCCTTTGCTTTCTCTTTTGTCGGCAGACCAACACCTACGAGGAGCAGGTTGTTTTCTTTTTCCCAATGATGATTTCAAATGACATTTCATGTCACATATATAATAGTGTATTTAGGGACTATGCAACTTGGACCCGGGCTTTTAATAATTACGGCGTAACTAAATTAATAAGTTACGCCGTAAATCTTTGTAGCTTCATATAAAATAGCCGCATTTAATTAATTACGACGTAATTAAATTATAATTACGCCGTAGCCTTCGAAACTTTGCGCCCAAGTTATTAATTGCGCCGTAACTAAACATCGGGTTACGTCGTAATCCTTTTATAGCTCATATTTATCCACTCCGAAATAATCTCTACGGCGTAACTCATTCCATGTTACGCCTCATTTATCCTGAAATGCAGTTATGAACGAATTAAGTACCATATTAATATAAATGAGGCCATAAACACGGGAATTTGATATATAAAAGATGTAACAACCCGCATTTTCGGGTTATTTTTCATTTTTTTGAAAAGTTACTATTTACTTTTACTATTCACTTTCACTATTCATCCCGTAAAATTTTTATTTCACATTATCGTAAGTTAATTTATTTTAGTAATAACCTAAAAGTTTGACAATCGTTAGATCATCTTCGCAAAAGTTATTAAGAAAACATCGTTTTAAAGTTTCGTTTTGGTCGAAACACCATTTAAACATCACGCGCATAACGAAAATCAACTCTGACAATTTTTCTCACATCAGATTAATTTTTAGATTACTCATAATCAATTTTAGAATTTTTAAAATTTCATTTAAATGTTACCAAATAAACCATGAGCAACGAGACTAAACTTACGTTTAAACAATTCTACTTAGAGCCGAGACTTAACCATTCATGCAACCGTGTTTTCTAAGATATTTTGACACTTTTACATTTTTGGAAAAGTCAAACATATTTCCTCCTCATTTGACCATAAAGAAATTAACCTTATCGTTCTACATTTTTGCTTAAATCAGCGTAACTTTTAGACTTCACGATAATCATTAAGTTATCTCACGATAACAAAACCACATTTTGACATCTTATATCACTTATAGACTAATTTTATTCTACTTTAAATAAATTCACGGTCATTTCATTGAAATCTCGTTCTTTTACGATAAATTGCATTTTTCACGATTTAGCCTCGTTTCAAGTTTTAACGTTCTGCGACCCATTAAACTTATCACTCATTTTATAAGATAATAATGAGTATATTGATGAGTTTAATCATTCCTATAAGTTTCATATTTTTACGATACCCGTTTTACGTTTCGTGACTTAAGCGGCTTCTGCTTAGCGATTAACGGACCAAAACTCACTCCGTAACCAAGATAATACCAAGACTATCCACCTAAGTTATCTTATCTCTATATGAACGACTTTAGGGAGGGTAGTAATCATTTTGGTGGCTTGATCTTAACCATGCTTCATTTTGATCTTTACATGTGTCTTAACTTAACCATGGTTAACATTTAACCCAATATATGGTTAAGCAAACCTTTCCTCCTATAAATACCAAGCAAATCACTTGAAAAAAATTGCACCACACCTTCTTAACATCTAAAGTCCTAAACCTAAGGCATTTCTTATAGATCTTGTAAGAACATTCATGTGTTCTTGAAGAAAAACTAGGTTTTGATCTTTGTTCTTGGAAGTTTTCAAGAAATAGTCGTTATAATATTCAAATAACTTCAAGTCTCCAAAAAGACATTGTTATAATCTTCTGTTCTCCTTCAAGAATACAAGAAGTAGATAAGGGTGCTAAGGTGTGGAAATCTTGCTCAATCCAAGGTCCTAAGTGTTCAATCAAAGTCTTAATCCTTACTAGTTACTACTTTCTTTAGAAAGCCAAAAGTTGTAAGAAACCCTAACACACTCTCTTGCTCAACATCATTAGCATGTTTCTCATACTTCATTTATGTTATATATGGTCTTTATATTGTTATCATGATGTACAAAAACCACTAAAACAAGTTAAAGGAATCATATGTTAGCTAAATGGATCTAAACAAGAAAACTAGTGACATATATTGTGAAATCCGACCAAAATAGTACAAACATGATATTAGAAACTTATATACTGTTAAAGAGGACTTTAAAAAGAAAGCATAGCAATTTTAATCACCGAAAACGAGTACACGATTTAAAAGATACAGCCAAAAGAAGTTAGCGAAACGAAAACACCGAAACTGCCTAAAACAAGTCATTAGCGGTATCCGTTTTGAACGAGGCCCTTCTGGTCCGTTTCATCAAAAAGTTAAAACACGAAAGTTGTCCGGAACGACGTTTTCCTTCAATAACTAAAACTTCCATATATATTGTCTCACGACTATACTTTTGTCACAAGTAAAGGCAAACCAAGAGGCCTAATGGCCTTAAGCCAAGACCACAACCACGACTAAGGTCAAGGCTGAGTCTCAAGACCATGGTAGTCAAGACCAAATCCACGGCAAGGCCATGGCTAAAGCCTCAAGGCTTATTTACCCAAGACCGTTAGCTAAGGTGTTAACCTTGGCAAATCAACGCCAACACAAACCAAACGACATAACTTTATATACTTACATTATCAGATGATCATATTTATGAAATGACGATACTTGTGATAACCATTATGATTTCTTAATCATAACCAAACAACCTTGTAACTTGTGTTTACAAACCATATGACACTTATATATATAAACAAAACATATGTTTTCTACTAAGTGCTACAATACTAGGGAGCTTCATGTGAGGGGTTTCATTTGGGTAAACGGATCGACGAGTTGCTGGATTTACGAATTAAAGTGTCCTAGCTCCTCGAACGTTTACTACATGACCTCTGAATTGTGATGGCCCGAACGGTAGTACGATATATATAAACTAAACACGTTTTCACAATTAGACCATTTCTATAAACGACATACACAAATACCATGTACTACATCATGATCAATATAAAGATGTATATAGGCTTGTTATTTCTTTCGCATCATTATTCCATAATCTAAGACACGAAACGATATTCTAGGTTGCTCGTAGAGGTTCTCACGGCATATCCATCTTCCTCACTATACATTTGCTATCATTTACTTTAAGGTGAGTTCATAGCCCCACTTTCTATTACTTAATTGTTTTACAAACCCTTGGGGGGAGATACATGCTTTGTTTTAAACCGAACACATTGCTTTCAAGCTGTATACTTATCTGATTATTTTATTTGCACTAAGTTATCGCATTTGCCAAACTTAAGTCCCTAAATCATGAATCATGAATCACGAGTGAAGTGAGCGCGAATATTGTGGATAGATCTATCGGGATTGACGAATCCCGTTTGTGTTGACCGGGTAGGCAAACAAACGCACTATATTTGAGTACATTAGGTAAACCAACAATTTTACCTATTAGGGCACGTACCAACAGTTTCACCAATTAATTTTGGAGCAAGTTAACACCTTGATTGCATGATGCTTAGTGAAATAATATCTGTTTTGTTTTCAACATTACGGGTGTATAACAACGTAACCCACACAAACATTATGTGTTCAACTGATTTCCTAAACTCTATGAATTTCACTCAACCTTTGTGTTGATGCTTTAAGCATGTATTTCAGTCCATATTGTACGAGGTCGGCACGGAGAAGCACGGATACTAAAGAAGGCTATAAATTTTATTATCATTCGAAAAACCCTTTTAATGTATTTTGTAAACTGTGGAACCAACTGGGACCTCATTTTTGTAAACTCGATATTTATATAAATCGAATGATAAATCTTTTAAACGACTCCATTAGAGTTCGTTTTCTATTGTTATGATTGTTGTGCCATGAAGTAACACCCGTTTGAATTTATTGCGTATCACGAAGTTAGGGTGTTATTCAGATTGGTATCGAGCCACACTTATAGAGAAACGGGTCTAATTGTGACCTAAACTATAACTACTTTTACAAACAAAAACATTTTATAGCCTTCCGTTCTCCATACCTTCCATCCTCCAGACGTTTATGTGACTTTTAGGCATTTTAAGCTATACAAACATACTAGTATATTGATATATACACTCGACATAATTTCAATCATAAACAATGTACTCAACATATCTGCGTATGCCTATTCTAAGGCATTACGGCACAATCATATTTTCCTAATCTCCCAATCATGCATCTACTCGTGCTTTTTAGGATTACGAAACTTTATCCAAGACATTGTAACTGATTACAATGGTCTTTCCTACTTCCCAGACATTGTGAGATACAATGGTCTCATTCATTTTCAAGACACTGTGAGATACAGTGGTCTCTATTACATTCTCAGACACTGTGAGTGATACAATGGTCTCTATTACATTCCCAGATACTGTGAGTAACACAGTGGTCTTAATTACATCCCCAGAAAACCGCAAATGAAACAGTAGTCTAATTTATTTCTCAAGACATTGTGAGTACACAATGATCTCTCTATCATTTCTCAAGACATTGTGAGTTACACAATGATCTCTTCATCATTTCTCAAGACATTGTGAGGTACACAATGATCTAATTTATTTCTCAAGACATTGTGAGTACACAATGATCTCTCCATCATTTCTCAAGACATTGTGAGTTACACAATGATCTCTCCATCATTTCTCAAGACATTGTGAGTTAGACAATGATCTCTCCATCATTTCTCAAGACATTGTGAGTTACACAAAGATCTCTCCATCATTTCTCAAGACATTGTGAGTTACACAATGATCTCTCCATCATTTCTCAAGACATTGTGAGTTACACAATGATCTCTCCATCATTTCTCAAGACATTGTGAGTTACACAATGATCTCTCCATCATTTCTCATGACATTGTGAGTTACACAATGGTCTAATTTACTTCACAGACATTGAAAATTATATAAAGTCTCTAGAAATTATCTTATAAACCTTATATGATATTGTTTTACATGAAACTCGTCACATTTTTATCAGTTTCCCTAATGGAAATACAAGAAATGGGATTTCTAAAGGACAAACTGATTCATCATCTACAAAAACTGAAGTTCAACAACTTTCTCTACTGATTGGTCCCAAACGGTCTATCTTTTATTACACAAGTCAACCACTTGTGAATGGTCAACCGTAAAAAAAGCCAAACAGCTTGAGAACGCAATGCAATAAAGTCCAGAGGAGTATAGTGTTTCCCCGGGTCGTTAAGTCCCAACGAGGTGTGAAAACTGTAATACAACGAATCTGTGATCGGGTGATATTGAACAGGAAAGGGGTTATGATTGATTACACTAAGGAAATTAAATCTAATAAAGACTTTGAAGTCATTTTAATTCTATATTTAAAATCGATTAAAGCGAAAACCGGAACTCACCGAGCCACGAAAGTGAAAAATATGAAATTTAAGTCCTATGAGTGCAAAACTAATTTTTCTACATTCTAAATGACTAAAAATAATTTTAGGAAAAAGCCGGGTATTTTTTCTATTTTTATTTTATTTATTACGAATAAAAAACTAAATTAATCTAATTAAATTATTAAAAATACTAAACCTTAATGAAAAATTATGAAAATTTTATGATAAATACTTGATAATATAAAGAAGCTAGGAAAAATGTAAAAATGGAAAAAGCAGCACTGGATAAGCTGGTAATAAGCCAACTGCCTAAATAAGCTAATAAGGCAAAAATGGTTTAAGTACATAGATAATGCAATCCATGACAAGAAAGACCAGGCGCAGCTATCCGGTACAACACTATCACTCTCCTAAAGATGGGAGGTCTCAGGTTCGAGCCTGCCTCCCATCTTTTTGCAAAATTATTATTATTATTATTATTTTTTTTGGATTTTGAAGATACAACCAAACTAAAGAACTTTTGTGAAAACTTTGCTTTTGAAATCACCTAAATAAGCTGTTTTCACAGCTTATTTCCCAACAGTGGGACAGAAACAAACAAATACCCCAATTTGAACTGATAAGCACCAAATAAGCATGAAAAAGCAGTTACTAAGTAAACAAATGAGAGAATAAGTCATTCAAAACCAGAACAAGCACATAGCAAATGAAATAAGGTGCAACAAATAGGGGAATAAGCAGTTGGCTATGCAAATATCTAGGGGGTTCTAAAAACTAAAACATGGAAATAAGTAATCTAAAAGCTACAAATGAGCACCTAATAAGCTAAATATAAGCACATTCCTAATGCTACCTAATCTAAATATCTAAAAGCAACTAAGGAGCATCAAAATAAGCACATGGTTAGTCCAATAAGCCAACAAGAAGACACTTGGTCTGCTGTTGTAACAGTGGGTCAGAACAGCCCACAATGGGCTTTTTGGACTAAAAAATAAGCTAACTGATGAGTGTCTAAATACTCATCATTTTTGTACAATCTAAACTGCAAAGACATCTGAAAACACTCAGAAATGCATTAAAATGATGAAAATATCACAAACAAGTGTTTTATGTGTTTTAAATGCAAAATATCAAAATCGGATGAAAAACATATCAAGTTTGCAAAATTGGCGCTTTAGTCCCCAAGTTTCAAAGTTGTCAAATCTAGTCCCGGAATTCAAAATGTGAGTTTTATCATTCAAGATCCCCAAATATTCTAAATTGTCAAAATGGTCCTTGAATGATTCTTTGGTCAAATGGCAGAAAAGGTCCCTCATCTTTGAAAAATGGCAAAATTAGTCCTAGGATATTTTAAAATGGGAAATTATCAAATATTATCCTTGTACTATTAAAGATTGGCGAGTTTGGTCCTTTTGATATCTTTGGAAAAGTGTCATGTTCAGTCCCTCAAAGTTTGGAGAAGTTGCAAATTTGGTCCTTGTGTTATCACTACTTAACCAAACCGGACACCTTTGTATATATCAAACCCAATCCAATATCTCACCGGCCCGATGTACAACCCAAGCCCAAACCCAACTTGACCTTGACCTAGACCCACGAGCAGGTCCAATATCATTTTGATCCACATCATTTACCCATTGTGAACCCCCACCCCGTTAATAATTAAAACCACTCGGTCGTGAAAAGTCAAACCAGCACCGCGCTTCTCTCACATATCCCATAAAGCGGTGACTCCTCAAAACCGAGTGTTTTCCTTGATTTGTTCTATCCACCTCACCACTTGTATACCAACCCCCTCCACTTCCACTAACACCCAAAGATCATTAATAACTCAAACTCGCTCGAGAAAATTGGCGCCAAAAACTCCACATGGACGAATGTGATGAAATTTGAAGATCCAATGGCTCAGATGAAGTGGGATACAATCAGAGGTCGACAAGAAGTCCAAAAAGTCTATAAAGAGGAGAAGAGAAGCAATGTAGCAATATATCTAGTATAATTTAGTAAAAGTTAGTCGTTTTAATCAATTTTAAATTTCCAGTGTATTTTAAGTCTTTCCAGTACTTTGTTTAAGTTATTAAAGTGTATTTGAATCTTTTCCAGTCCTTAATTTCAAAGTTCATCACATTTCAGTTTATGCAAAATTTTACTTTTGATCAAAATTTCAATAAGTTCGAATGTTGTTTGTAGGTGTTATCTTGACCTGAATAAGCCACATAAGCTCTATATAGCTTATCTAAGCTATTAGAAACCCTTAAAATTCAGTTTAGAAACAAAAGCAAAATACAAGAAAATACAAAAAATTAGTTAAAATCAAAAATCCATGGTGAAGGTTATCAAGAAGTTGGAGCGAGGTTGATTGTGGATAGCCTTGGTTTAGTGCTTCTTGGGAAGCTATAGGAAGTGTTTACAAGTCCTTGGTTCTCATTTACGTGCTTAGACTCATTTGTAAGCAAGTTCTTAAAAGTTTGCAATTTTTAGTATAAGTGGTTAATTCTTGCTAATATTAGTTTAATTACATTTCATTGTAGTTAATATAAGTTTATCAATAGATTACTTGGTCTATAAACTTGTTTTAGCATTAGAAGCTTAATAACGAGTTTTAAAAGTGGTGTTTGGATAAACCGAGTAAACCATGTTAGAGTTGGTTCAAGCCTTTGCCCTTGGTTGCTTTATGTCATATTAGTACCTAATAGCTCAATATAAGCATAAAAATCGGTCTTTGTTTAGTAAAAAGTCAAAATTAGTCTTAAATTTATCTTAATTAATAACTGTTAAGAGTGTACATTGCACATCTTATCAAAGTTGTTTATAACTAGGTACTTTAGCTTAAATTCATCTCATAACAGCTTATTACAACATAATAAGTCCATAGAATCAATCATAAGTTCATCAAAGTCAAACTGTTTCTTAATTCAAAAAGTCAAAATTTTCTTAAGTGCAGTTTTTGAATAAACTTGTCAATTTTCTTGTGATCTTACTGTTAGGATCTAGAATTTGTGCTTTTGGGATATTAAAGTGTAGCTGCTCAACTTAATTAGAAAAATAATAGCTTACTTCTACTCAGCTTTTAAATAGCTTATTTTTCAGTTTCTTTTGAACACCTTGTCTGAAATTGTGCTCTGTGCACAGTGGAAGTAGCCACTTTCACAAGCTCACACAGAGCTTATTAGTTGGTCTAATCTTGTGATTCTTGGTTCTTTGGAAAGCTGACCTAGCCATCTTGAGGTCCCAAGCTTTAAATTCCATTTTCTAGCTTGTTTGATAGGGCTACAATAAGCTTTAACTTTGTCCCATTTCTGTCTTATAACAATAAGAGTCAAAGTGCTTATTTTCTTTTTAGTAGCTTATCAGTATGCTTGTTTGTGTCTTTTAGCTTAATTTGAGTAGCATTAGCTTATTTGCATCTTATTTCAGCTTTTGTTTAAGCTTGTGAGCTTGTTTGAGCTTATATCTTCAAAATAAGCTTATAAGTCCACTGTTGAGCTTTTTAAGCTCTCAAACAGCTTATTTTTAGTTTGTAAAATTTTGTTTTCATAAAAGTTTCTTATTTTAAGTAGTTAAGTAGTTTTCAAAAGAAAACCGAAAAACATCATTTTAATATAGTGATAAGCGTTTATTTAATATTAATTAGCTTTTTAATTTTTCTTTTCAACTTATTATTAAGCAAATCTAGTTTTTATATTTTTCTTAGTTTTCATCACCTTAAGCTATTTTTAGAAAAAGTTTCATAATTTTCCTAATCTGCTTAGTATTTATTATAATTTTAAATAGTTAAAATATTAAATAATTAGTAATAAATAATTAAAAAGCATAAAAATATCTTTTCGGTTTAAAATTAGTTTTATAATATTCTAGATTTTTCTAAGTTAAAATTTTATTTTTCCAGTTAATTTTATATTTTCTAGTAATTAAGTGTATTTTAAATAGTAATTAATTAGTAATAAATAGATAAAAGTGTAAAAAATATATTTTTAATTTTAAAATAAGTTTTATTATATTTTAGATTTTTCTGAATCATAATTTCATTTTTCTAACTTTATTTCATATTTTCTTTTATTTTAGGTTATTATTAAATAGTTTAAAATAGTTTTTAATTAATAATAATTAAATAAATAGTTGTAAAAATAATTTTCTTTTTATAATAATTTCTTTTATTTTTAGGATTTCAAAAATGTCATTTTCATATTTTTAGGCCTTTTATTTCTTTTAACTCACTTTTTATTTGGTACGGTTACGTAGTTTTTAATCGTACGTATTTACGTTTCTTTAATCTGATTGTTGTGCTTTCCAATTCTGTATCCAATTCCATTTCAAGCAATCAGTAGTGTAGTTATCAATCCAAATCCTTACTGATCACTATCCTTAGTGATCATTCTATCGTCTGAAAGTTTTTAAAACACCATTGAGTCTCCGTGGGACTTAACGACCTAGGAATCCACTATATTCCTCTGATCTTCATTGCATTGGTTTCTGAGCAGTTTTAAGTTTATTACGGTTAGCCATTCACAAGTGGCTAGCTTGTGTGATATAACTTGACGGTTCGGAACCAACCACTAACTTCTAAACATGAAAAACTGAAATAAGCTCAAACAACTAATCTTTATGAACCCAAGAACACGAAAAACTAACTTGAGACACTTTCAAGCTTATATGAGCTTATGAGTCGAGCAAAAGGAGCTGTGGGACCTGTCTTGGCAACCAATCGGATTTTTGAAGACTAATCTCAAGTCTGCTTTGCAAACAAAAGTTACTGATAATGTTTGTGATCTCTTAACCAACACTTACCTTGACTAAATGAAAACCCAACATGGGTCAAAACACGAATTTGACCCAAAATCCAAGCTAATCCAAACACCCCTTAAGGTTTGGATTATGCAAAATAAAGGTGCTCTGGCCAATGTAAGCTCCATGTATTGGTTCCCTAAGACTAAACAACTTATAATGATGCTAATAAAACAGAAATCAAAGCTAAATAAGCACTATTAGTTTATTCTAATATTAAGCTATTTTTTTTTGACTTTTTATATGATTTTTGGAGAGAATTAAATAAAGCAGCTTATACTACATTAAATTAAAAGCATATACCTCTACTTAAACCAACTAAACTGATAAAATCCAAATAAGCAGTAATTAAGCTCAGGAACAGTAAAGTTGACTTTTGTTGACTTTTCTAAACTTTTTTTGGAAAATTGCATTTAAAACCAGGTAACTTATTTAATCCTATTGATTAGGCAGAAATAAGGTTGAACAAAGTAATTAGGACTATTATAACAATTTAAAATGGGACAATTAACAGAACTTGATTTTGGCGGGAAAGATGAACAAAGCAAAGAAAGTGAAATTAATTAGTGAGAAAAATCTTAAATTAAACTTGAATTAACTTGTAAATTACACAAAGCATGAAACCCGAAAGATTTAACATTCAAAACTAAAAGCGATTACAAGAAAAATAAAAGAAAGGTCTAAAATAAGTGGCAACCGCTATTGCATCTTCTTTCTTATATAGCTCTCAACAAGCTTCCTCTTCCATTTTAAACCATTGGATTGGTCAGAGTTGATCTAAGCCTTTGATTGGTCTTTTTGGCGCCAAATTGGTATATCAACTGGGTTTTGATTGAGTGTAAGGAAGGGGAAGCATTTAATGCTCCTTGTTGGTTTGTGGAGGTGGAGTGATAAGGGTGTGAAGGTTGAGCTGGAGGTATGGCTGAAGAGTTGGTGTTGCAGAGCAGGTGAAGAAGGTGGGTAAAAGGGCGGTTTTATTTTAAACCGTGGGTTGGGTAACGGGTTTGGATATTGGGCCAAGTGGGTATACAAAGGGTTGGGCTGGTTTTGGATCCGGTTTGGAAGGGATTTGATATATAAGTAACAAGGACCAAGATTGTAATTCCAAAAAAACCAAGGGACCAAATCTGTAATTATCCAAAATTCATCATAGGGACCAATTATGACAAGCTTTATTAACCAAGGGCCATAAATAATATTTTCCATTTTTGAAAATCCCGGGGACTTGTTTTGCCATTCTTGAAAGTTGGGGGACTAAACTTGTAATTTCTCAAAACTTTTGAAATTTTTCACCAAAGGATTAATTATGACAACTTATGATTTCAAAAGGACCTTTTGTGAATTTTCTTTTAAAATAAGTGCTCAGGGACTATTTCTGCCAATTTTTGAAAGTCGGGGGACTGAAACTGCCAATTATGCAAACTTTGTTCTTTTTTCATTTGTTTTCAATAATTTTGCATCTGAAACATATGAAACGCAATTTTGGGATATTTTCGATTTTGATGCATTTCAGTGTTTTAAATGTTTTCAGATTCAGATTGACCAAAATGATGAGTATTTACACACTCATCATCTACATTCATCAAAGTCCTATTTTGAAACCTTCATTGTTAAAAGTTCGTGATTCTAGCCAAGTATGGACTATTTTAGAATTACTTAAAACTTCCTTTCTACACGTATCTACCCATACTATCTCCTATGTAATGGAATGTGAAAACATAGGTTACAAGTCTTTTATGGCCAGGACTTGCAACTGAATGGTTTGATATCGCCTTTGCTTAGTGGATAATTTCTCAAAAACTATGGACATATCACAAGTATACCTAATTTAGGTATTTGATAAATTTATCGAACCTCGGCTAAATATAGTCTAGTCACCTATATTTAACCTAGGGATAGTGGAACATAGTCTGACTAACTATGTTCGACTTAAATATTTCAAACACTGAGAATAGTTATACAAGGGTTATGTTCAGGTTAATTTCCTACTTAAACTCGATAAACCACGTAATTCATTAAAATATCTAGAGACACGATAGTGTCTTACCACTTCAAGAAAATTTTAACATCTTATTTATACTACCTAATTTCATTCTTGAAATTTTCATACATGAGATAATCCGAACTACTATCTTGGGATAGTCATCAAATCTTCTCGTCATTTCTTAGAAGTACTAGCCTGATTAGGTTTCAAGGATATCATTCCACCATATTCCTTTAAAATTCACTTTTGATTTTAAAACAAACTTGACATCTCTGTCTAAGAATAATGGTAAGCGTACGCTACACTTTTCTAATCGTCAACATATCACATCATTATCTGAACCCCATTATAAATCAGTATGTAAAACTTCACAGTATCACATTTCTTTCAAACACTAGTAGACATAAACACTATAAAATATAGCCTTCATCCCAAAACCACCTAAGACACGATCAACTTTGGAAATGGTTTGGATAACCACTTGCCACTATCAAGACTTTCCTACAACGACAATTATCATATCATTATAAACCATTTCACATCAACAATATCTTACACCTTTAGATTATCAACTTAAGCCACCACCAAAACTTAGAATGGTACATAACACATTCTATGACCGAAACTTGAGAACGTAAAGATTAAAATTCAGCAGATACACCCACATTTTCTTAGACAATTCAACATCGATATCACACATCGAATTCGGGACGAATTCCATTAAATGGTGAGACCGTAACAACCCGCATTTTCGGGTTATTTTTCATTTTTTGAAAAGTTACTATTCACTTTTACTATTCACTTTCACTATTCATCTCGTAAAATTTTATTTCACATTCTCGTAAGTTAATTTATTTTAGTAATAACTGAAAGTTTGACAATCGTTAGATCATCTTCATAAAAGTTATTAAGAAAACATCGTCTTAAAGTTTCGTTTTGGTGGAACACCATTTAAACATCACGCATAACGAAAATCAACTCGACAATTTTCCTCACATCGATTAATTTTAGATCACTCATAATCAATTTTAGAATTTTTAAGATTTCATTTAAATGTTACCAAATAAACCCCGAGCAGACGAGACTAAACTTACGTTTTAAACAATTCTACTTAGAGCCGACTTAACCATTCACCTTGTGTTTTCTAAGATATTTTGACACTTTTACATTTTTGGAAAAGTCAAACATATTTTCCTCCTCCTTTGACCATAAAGAAATTAACCTTGTACGTTTTACATTTTTGCTTAAATCGCTTAACTTTTAGACTTCACGTATAACTGTTAAGTTATCTCACGTATAACGAAAACCACATTTTGACATCTTATATCACTTATAGACTAATTTTATTCTACTTTAAATAAATTCACGGTCATTTCACTGAAATCTCGTTCTTTTATGATAAATTGCATTTTTCACGTATTTAGCCTACGTTTCAAGTTTTAACAGCGTTTACGCGACCCATTAAACTTATCACTCATTTTTATAAGATAATAATGAGTATATTGATGATTTTAATCATTCCTATAAGTTTCATATTTTTACGATACCCGATTTTACGTTTCGTGACTTAAACGGCTTACAGTTAGCGATTAACAGAACCAAAACTCACTCCGTAACCAAGATAATACCAAGACTATCCACCTAAGTCATCTTATCTCTATACGAACGACTTTAGAGAGGGTAGTCATCATTTTGGTGGCTTGATCTTAACCATGCTTCATTTTGATCTTTACATGTGTCTTAACTTAACCATGGTTAACATTTAACCCAATATATGGTTAACCAAACTTTTCCTCCTATAAATACCAAGCAAATCACTTGACAAAAATTGCACCACACCTTCTTAACATCTAAAGTCCTAAACCTAAGGCATTTCTTATAGATCTTGTAAGAACATCCATGTGTTCTTGAAGAAAAACTAGGTTTTGATCTTTGTTCTTGGAAGTTTTCAAGAAAGAGTCGTTATAATATTCAAATAACTTCAAGTCTCCAAAAAGACATTGTTATAATCTTCTATTCTCCTTCAAGAATACAAGAAGTATATAAGGGTGCCAAGGTGTGGAAAGCTTGCTCAATCCAAGGTCCTAAGTGTTCAATTAAAGTCTTAATCCTTACTAGTTACTCCTTTCTTTAGAAAGCCAAAAGTTGTAAGAAACCCTAACACACTATCTTGCTCAACATCATTAGCATGTTTCTCATACTTCATTTATGTTATATATGGTCTTTATATTGTTATCATGATGTACAAAAACCACTAAAACAAGTTAAAGGAATCATATGTTAGCTAAATGGATGTAAACAAGAAAACTAGTGACATATATTATGAAATCAGACCAAAATAGTATAAACATGATATTAGAAACTTATATATTGTTAAAGAGGACTTTAAAAGGAAAACATAGCAATTTGAATCACCGAAAACGAGTACACGAGTCAAAAGATACGGCCAAAAGAAGTTGGCAAAACAAAAACACCGAAACTGCCTAAAACAAGCTGTTAAGCAGCTGTCCGTTTTGAACGAGGCCCTTCTGGTCCGTTTCATCAAAAAGTTAAAACACGAAAGTTGTCCGGAACGACGTTTTCCTTCAATAACTAAAACTTCCATATATATAGTCTCACGACTATATTTTTGTCACAAGTAAAGGCAAACCAAGAGGCCTAATGGCCTTAAGCCAAGACCACAACCACGGCTAAGGACAAGGATGAGTCTCAAGACCATGGTAGTCAAGAACAAAGCCACGACAAGACCATGGCTAAAGCCTCAAGGCTTATTTATCCAAGACCGTTAACTAAGGTGTTAACCTTGGCAAATCAACACCAACACAAACCAAACGACATAACTTTATATACTTACATTATCAAATGATCATATTTATGAAGTAACGATACTTGTGATAACCATTATGATTTCTTAATCATAACCAAACAACCTTGTAACTTGTGTTTACAAACCATATGACACTTATATATATAAACAAAATATATGTTTTATCTACTAAGTGCTACAATACTAGGGAGCTTCATGTGAGGGGTTTCATTTGGGTAAACGGATCGACGAGTTGCTGGATTTACGAATTAAAGTTTCCTAGCTCCTCGAACGTTTACTACATGACCTCTGAATTGTGATGGCCCTAACGGTAGTACGATATATATAAACTAAACACGTTTTCACAACTAGACCATTTCTATAAACGACATACACAAATACCATGTATATCATGATTAATATAAAGACGTATATAGGCTTGTTATTTCTTTCACATCATTATTCCATAATCTAAGACACGAAACGATATTCTAGGTTGCTCGTAGAGGTTCTCACGGCATATCCATCTTCCTCACTATACATTTGCTATCATTTATTTTGAGGTGAGTTCATAGCCCCACTTTCTATTACTTAATTGTTTTACAAACCCTTGGGGGAGATACATGCTTTATTTTAAACCGAACACATTTCTTTCAAACTGTATACTTATCTGATTGTTTTATTTGCACTAAGTTACCGCATTTGCCAAACTTAAGTCCCTAAATCATGAATCATTAATCACGAGTGAAGTGAGCCCGAATATTGTGGATAGATCTATCGGGATTGATGAATCCCGTTTGTGTTGACTGGGTAGGCAAACAAACACACTATATTTGAGTACATTAGGTAAAACGGCAATTTTACCTATTAGGGCACGTACCAACAGTTTCACCAATTAATTTTGGAGCAAGTTAACGCCTTGATTGCATGATGCTTAGTGAAATAATATCTGTTTTGTTTTCAACATTATGTGTTCAACTGATTTCCTAAACTCTATGAATTTCACACAACCTTTGTGTTGACAGTTTTAAGCATGTATTTCAGGTCCATATTGTACGAGGTCGGCACGGAGAAGCACGGATACTCAAGAAGGCTATAAATTTTATTATCATTGAAAACCCATTTAATGTATTTTGTAAATTGTGGAACCAACTGGGACCTCATTTTTATAAACTCTGATATTTATATAAATCGAATGATAAATATTTTAAAACGAATCCATTAGAGTTCGTTTTCTATTGTTATGACTGTTGTGCCATGAAGTAACACCCAGTTTGAATTCCGTTGCGTATCACAAAGTTGGGGGTGTTACAAAAGATCAGGCTAATTTGATGTTATTAATAGCCAAACAGTACCAACGGCTATCTAGCAGTACAAAGTTTTACGCTAGCAGTACAAACTTAAGGCTAGCGAGACAAAAGTTTGACAAAAATTTTATTGAGCAGTATAAACTTGATATCTTTGAAAAACATACTGCCCATAACATTTTGAGACAAATAAGTGTAAATATGAACACTTCACTGTGAAGCATGGTGAGTTAAAAACCATATAGTTTGCTTTGGATTAGCAAACTATCAGCTATCAACGGACTTGAGATGTCTTTACCAATAGCCGTTTGCTTTGGATTAGCTAACTCTTCACTGTGAAGCATGGTGAGTTAAAAACCATATAGTTTTTGGTAAACTATCAACCATGAACGGATTTGAGATGTATTTACCAAGAGCCGTTTGTTTTGGACTAGCCAGTTCTTGATGTTTATGAGACATGGTAAACGGATTACCATTTATAATGTGGCAAAAATCACATACAATGCAGATTCCAATGCACAAAGCTCTCAATGCACAAATTGTAACACCCCAACCCGACAAGGGTAGAAGTGTCACATTCTGGTGTCATATCAGAACATACAATTAAAATATTTACAAACGGAAACCTTAAAAGTGAAGTATCAAGTCATTTAAACAATGATTTACAAGGAAAATTACAAAACCCAAAACGTCTAAGATAAAATGAAATATCAAAACGAAAGCCCGCCAAAATAAGTCCAACAGAAAGGTATCTATGGTTAGTCCACTCAAATGATCCAACTCTTAGCCCAAACAAAGCCCATCTTCAAACCTAAAACCTGCCGCAGGAAAAGAAATGCGGCTGAGCTTAAAAAGCCCAGTGAATAGATATAACAAAACGGAAGCTAAATACAATCTGAAATGCGAAACGAAACAAAGGAAACGGATAACAAAGTCGCAATGGAAATGAGGACAATGAGTCAATGAGGATCCTGCAGAACACGATCATACAGATATCCAAAACGAACAGATAACAAGGAGAACGAAGCAAAGCAAAGCATCGATGACATATAAATAAGCACATACAACAGGCATACCAGAAATCAGGAAAACGAACAACATATAAGCCAAACAGAAATCTAAAAGTTAGCGGAAGCAAGTAATTAGAAAGTGAGCAAGGCAGTCACAAAAGTCAAGTAACCCACGGTCAAAACATAACCAGATTATCATAACGGTACTACTAGCAACAACAAAACATGGAAGTCACACGTAATGTAGGAAATACATATGAACATATAATTAAATGAATTAAAGACATAACAGGCAACTAAACAAATTAACAAGCCGACGTCACAAGTGAACCAATTACCAAATCAAACCGTAGCATAAACCGAAATGCAAACATGGCGGTCAACAACAAGCGATAAGGATACAACGGATAGTCATAGTCCACGAGATCAATCGAACGTAGTACACATAATAAAATGACAAAACTATCGATTACACAAAAGCATGATCACCGGACAATACGAAGGTCATCTAACGGTGAGATCACATATCATCGATAGAAGCAGTAACTCGGATAACCGCATGTTAATCACATCATAGCGGGATTATCGGTGAGTCACATAAAACATAACTAGCATAAACAAATCAAATAAACACATAATAACCCGATGCGTGAATGGAACGATAGTCCGAAATAACGGAATGAGAGTGTGATGATCAAGGAAATGGAATATATATATCTTGGTAGTAGAGTGAGTCATATAAGGCACATGAATATGGTGCGTTGGGGAAAGTAGAAGGTACAATATAGGTATGTCAAAGTGTAAGGGTTGTCGAATCTATCCCGAGCCAACAAAACAAACCATATCAATAGTGGCAATAGCGACCAAGTAACCAATAGTAGCCATTGTATTCGGAGGGTGACCTCGAATACCAAACCAATAGGAGGAGACCTCGGTAACCAATGGAGTAGCTAGCTCCCAAATGTGAGGGGTGTATTGCACACACGCACCGCATCACCAAAACATATCATATCATATCAAATACAAATCAAAACAAATCTAGGATGCATCCATACGCCCGCAAAACAATAGTGGCCATACAATATATCCGCGCGCGATAATCGATACAAATATGGGGACGGTGGAACATCACTTATCCACACCGAGTCATGCCATTGGTGCATCAATGACACGGACATGGAACCCCATGCCTAGTTAATGGCTCGGGTATCAATCAAAGGTCGATAAAAGTTCAAAGTGTAGCGATATATAGGTCTTCATAAACAAAGGTGCAATATAAGTAGTTCACAATTCGAGAGGTTCATAGCAATAATTCAATATCAAGGTCCAATATCAATGTTTCAATAACAAAGTTTCAATAGCACACATATAATAGCACAAGTCAATAGCAAAAGTTCAATAGCAAAGGGTTCAATAACGAAAGGATCAATAGCAATGGTTCAATATCAAGGGGTCGCAAGAAGTTAAAGGTTCAATATCGAGGATCAACAAAGAATGAAAGCATAGCAATGAATATCATAAGCGAAACAAAGTCGAGGGAC
Source organism: Chrysanthemum lavandulifolium (assembly GCA_022545495.1). Lineage (NCBI taxonomy): Eukaryota > Viridiplantae > Streptophyta > Magnoliopsida > Asterales > Asteraceae > Chrysanthemum > Chrysanthemum lavandulifolium. The sequence goes on from CM040244.1 coordinate 94,222,566, forward strand.
CAGAAAGTCATGAGAGATCCCTACCGAAAAGGGATAGAATATCGCATCCTTATTCAAGCAATCAACAATGAACGTAAAGTCAAGAAAGGAGATCGGTCAGCGTCGCCGGAACCTATATGAATTAGATAACGTTCTATAAGAATCAAACACTTGCTTAAGACTTTCCATTTTAGCAAGTTTCTATTTTAGTAACTTTCCATAAATAGCGTGTTTCCATATTTAGTAACTTTACTTACTTATCTAAAGTTAAATAATGAAAATGAGTGTTATTATGATTTAAGGATCATTTATGACAAGTTACAAAAGTTTAGGTTTTAAAATGTCAATATTGCAAAGTATAGGGTTAAAAGTGTAAATATAGTAAGTTTACTTATTTTACTCATTTAATCCATTTAGTTAGTATATTAACAAGTTAATCCATCAAGTTTCATAATTTACAAAACAACCCCTTCATTTTATTAAATCGACCTAAACATTATAAACCCTAGTTTTTAGGTTATGATTATCGAATCCGTTCTAAACCATTTTAGCTCGATTAATATAAGATTACAAGACTCCTATGTGATACCCTTTTTAATTCGAGACACCCTCCCCCAAAATAAATTTGTACGCCTCATTTTATAATCAAAATATACTCGTAATCATTCGTTATCAATTCCATTTATCAAATACGTATAATCATATTTTCGTAAACTCGTTAAACCCTTAAACAATACATATATGAATCGACATATAAGAATCCAAAATCAGTTTCATATTCATATTACATATCATAAGTCATTCGAATTATATAGATCAAGATTCAAGGTTTTATGTATTCATGTTTTATCATTTCATGTGACAACCAAAATCATGATATCATGTGTTTCAATATTTCGAATAGTAAACCCTAGAAAAGACATTAAAGCCACGAATTGATGAAGGAAAACAAAGAGGAAGAAACGTGAGATGATGATACGTTACCCTAGTAGCGTGTACGTGACAAGGAAACACGAATCAAACCACCAAAATCAAACCAGGCCTCCCTTGGCTTAAACCAAACCCACGGCTACAAGTAAATACCCACTTCCAAGCTTTAATTCGACCCAAACAAAATCACCACGTCCACCAATCGATTACCCACGATCACGAGCCTCCTAGGAACACCTTTGTTTGATGAATTTTCGGATTGAAATGGAGAAATTAAATTGATGCCGCCACTTAGAATGAGAAAAGGAGAGCTAGGGTTTCTTGTGTGTTTTTGAAATGAAATGAAGAGATAAATGTGATTAATTATAATTGATATGGTGATTAAATTGGGGAGGATAGGGCCGCCATCAAGGTGAACCAAAGACCAAATCAAAGACTTTCAAGTTATCTTTCAATCATGTATATAGTCCTCTTTCAAGTCTAGATTAATTGTGTACAAGTTGTAATGTTTATTTGATACTTAGAGTATAATTATTTATGTTCTTGTAATTTATATCATAAGTTACTTACTTTCATAATGTGGGAATATTATTAATGATATAACTTGTTAAATGATGTTGACGTTTTTCCCGAGTTGGTAAAATTTTAAGTTGGAGGGCAAAATTGTCATTTCATGCAATTTGAGATTTTAGGGTTTTACAACTCTTCCCCTCTAAAAAGAAAATTTTTGTCCTCGAAAATTGAAGTCGCAGAGGCTGTGAGACGCACTGGCTTAAAGCGACGTAGCAAATCCATGGTTTCATACATGATCATAATCGTATCGGTTTCAAAGCGCATAAATCTTACACGTATGCTTATCGGTGAGAATCTCACAAGGAGGTACAAATTCCAATCGAGCAGGAGGAGTGACAAATAACGGTTATAAGTCTTGGTCCATTCACGCACCAACCCTGGCATTTCCCAAGACGTTGTATGACTTGATAAGCTCAAATTATATGATCTCGGTATTATCACGTTGATCGGTGTCATAATACTTGCATCACATAACAAGTCCTTATCGTCATCATATTTTGCCTCGGGTCATGACAAACCACATAACCAATATCACCTCAAAGCAGATAACATATGACACACACATGCAGCGACATATAACACATCAAACCAACTTACCATATCACCAAAGAAGAAGGCCACCAACTTGCTCGAAACGGATCCTCATGACTCATTATTGACGATCCAATAGAAAAGCTGAGATATTACCAAAATGCTAAACGATAAAACTTCACGATTTAAACCGAGTTCTGAACAAATCAAAGAAAAGTGATGCCGATTAAAATCACATAGTAAGATATCAAACCGCCTCAAAACGCATGACAAACGAATCGAGTAACACAAGTCGCGCTTAAATCATATGCGATGAATGAACCTTCTCATCCACCGCTTGAATCTAAGTCTCGTCTTTGCGCCTTTGGTTGACCCGTCCAGCTCCCTCCAAAGAAGATCCCGATGTCTCCAGAAGACGGCGATCGGGTGTGGCTTCGCTTCACGAACCTCTCCACTCGGGGATCATTGCGAAACGCAGGGTCGGCACCATCGTCTTCGACTCTCACGAGTAGTCTTCACCTAACGATCGACAAATGGATGTACGAAGACAAAATAACAATTTCGATCGCGAGAAGACGAAGGCCAAATCGGTGAAGACAAACGAATATCAAAGTCAAATCGAACGACAACCAAAAGGAATCGGAAGAGATCGTAATGCGGAAGCCTAATGTCTACCCGGTCCTCACGGGTCAATCCTAAGGTCAACAAGACGAAACACAGGCTCGATAGCATAATTGTAACACCCCAACCCGACAAGGGTAGAAGTGTCACATTCGGTGTCATATCAGAACATACAATTAATATTTACAAACGGAAACCTTGAAAGTGAAGTATCAAGTCATTTAAACAATGATTTACAAGGAAAATTACAAAACCCAAAACGTCTAAGATAAAATGAAATCTCAAAACGAAAGCCCGCCAAAATAAGTCCAACAGAAAGGTATCTATGGTTAGTCCACTCAAATGATCCAACTCTCAGCCCAAACAAAGCCCATCTTTAAACCTAAAACCCGCAGCAGGAAAAGAAATGCGGTGAGCTTAAAAGCCCAAAGTGAATGATATAACAAAACGGAAGCTAAATACAATGAAATGCGAAATAAAACAAAGGAAACGGATAACAAAGTCGCAATGGAAATGAGGACAATGAGTCAATGAGGATCCTGCAGAACACGATCATACAGATATCCAAAACGAACATATAACAAGGAGAACGAAGCAAAGCAAAGCATCGATGACATATAAATAAGCACATACAACAGGCATACCAGAAATCAGGAAAACGAACAACATATAAGCCAAACAGAAATCTAAAAGTTAGCGGAAGCAAGAAATTAGAAAGTGAGCATGGCAGTCACAAAAGTCAAGTAACCCACAGTCAAAACATAACCAGTATCATAACAGCAGAAGTACTAGCAACAGTCAAAACATGGAAGTCACACGTAACAGGTAGGAAATACAGTATGAACATATAATTAAATGAATTAAAGACATAGCAGGGCAACTAAACAAATTAACAAGCCAGACGTCACAAGCTGAACCAATTACCCAATCAAACCGTAGTATAAACCGAAATGCAAACATGGCGGTCAACAACAAGCGATATAGGATACAACGGATAGTCATAGTCCACGAGATCAACCGAACGTAGTACACATAATAAATGTACAAAACTATCGATTACACAAAAGCATGATCACCGACAATACGTAAGGTCATCTAACGGTGAGATCACATATCATCGATAGAAACAGTAACTCAGATAACCGCATGTTAATCACATCATAGCAGGATAATCGGTGAGTCACATAAAACATAACTAGCATAAACAAATCAAATAAATACATAATAACCCGGTACGTGAATGGAACGATAGTCTGAAATAACGGAATGAGAGTGTGACAGATCAAGGAAATGGAATATATATATCTTGGTAGTAGAGTGAGTCATATAAGGGTACACAGAATATGGTGCGTTGGGGAAAGTAGAAGGTACAATATAGGTATGTCAAAGTGTAAGGGTTGTCAGAAATCTATCCCGAGCCAACAAAACAAACCATATCAATAGTGGCAATAGCAGCCAAGTAACCAATAGTAGCCATTGTATTCGGAGGGTGACCTTGGAATACCAAACCAATAGGAGGAGACCTCGGTAACCAATGGAGTAGCTAGCTCCCAAATGTGAGGGGTGTATTGCACACACGCACCGCATCACCAAAACATATCATATCATATCAAATACAAATCAAAACAAATCTAGGATGCATCCATACCCCGCAAAACAATAGTGGCCATACAATATATCCAAGCACGCATAATCAATACAAATATGGGGACGGTGTGGAACATCACTCATCCACACCGAGTCATGCCATTGGTGCATCAATGACACGTACATGGAACCCCATGCCTAGTTAATGGCTCGGGTATCAATCGAAGGTCGGAATAAAAGTTCAAAGTGTAGCGATATATAGGTCTTCATAAACAAAGGTGCAATATCGTAGTTCACAATTCGAGAGGTTTATAGCAATAATTCAATATCAAGGTCCAATATCAATGTTTCAATAACAAAGTTTCAATAGCACATATAATAGCACAGGTCAATAGCAAAAGTTCAATAGCAAAGGGTTCAATAACGAAAGGATCAATAGCAATGGTTCAATATCAAGGGGTCAGCAGTAAGCAAAGGTTCAATATTAGAGGATCAATAGCAATGAAAGCATAGCAATGAATATCATAAGCGAAACAAAGTCGGGGACCGAAAGTCATGAGATCCCTACCGAAAGGGATAGAATATCTGCCTTATTCAAGCAATCAACAATGAACGTAAAGTCAAGAAAGGAGATCAGTCGCGTCGCCCGGAACCTATATGAATTAGATAACGTTCTATAAGAATCCGAAACACTTGCTTAAGACGGCTTTCCATTTTTAGCAAGTTTCTATTTTTAGTAACTTTCCATAAATAGCAGGTTTCCATATTTAGTAACTTTACTTACTTATCTAAAGTTAAATAATGAAAATGAGTGTTATTATGATTTAAGGATCATTTATGACAAGTTACAAAAGTTTAGGGTTTAAAATGTCAATATTGCAAAGTATAGGGTTAAAAGTGTAAATATAGTAAGTTTACTTATTTTACTCATTTAATCCATTTAGTTAGTATATTAACAAGTTAATCCATCAAGTTTCATAATTTACAAAACAACCCCTTCATTTTATTAAATCGACATAAACATTATAAACCCTAGTTTTAGGTTATGATTATCGAATCCGTTCTAAACCATTTTAGCTCGATTAATATAAGATTACAAGACTCTATTAGTTACCCTTTTAATTGAGACACCTCCCCAAAATCAATTTGTACGCCTCATTTTATAATCAAAATATACTCGTAATCATTCGTTATCAATTCCATTTATCAAATACGTATAATCATATTTTCGTAAACTCGTTAAACCCTTAAACAATACATATATGAATCGACATATAAGAATCCAAAATCAGTTTCATATTCATATTACATATCATAAGTCATTCGAATTATATAGATCAAGATTCAAGGTTTTATGTATTCATGTTTTATCATTTCATGTGACAACCAAAATCATGATATCATGTGTTTCATTATTTTGAATAGTAAACCCTAGAAAAGACATTAAAGCCACGAATTGATCAAGGAAAACAAAGAGGAAGAAACGTGAGATGATGATACGTTACCCTAGTAGCGTGTACGTGACAAGGAAACACGAATCAAACCACCAAAATCAAACCAAGCCTCTCTTGGCTTAAACCAAACCCACGGCTACAAGTAAATACCCACGTCCAAGCTTTAATTCGACCCAAACAAAATCACCACGTCCACCAATCGATTACCCACGATCACGAGCCTCCTAGGAACACCTTTGTTTGATGAATTTTCGGATTGAAATGGAGAAATTAAATTGATGCCGCCACTTAGAATGAGAGAAGGAGAGCTAGGGTTTCTTGTGTGTTTTTGAAATGAAATGAAGAGATAAATGTGATTAATTATAATTGATATGGTGATTAAATTGGGGAGGGATAGGGGCCGGCCATCAAGGTGAACCAAAGACCAAATCAAAGACTTTCCAAGTTATCTTTCAATCATGTATATAGTCCTCTTTCAAGTCTAGATTAATTGTGTACAGGTTGTAATGTTTATTTGATACTTAGAGTATAATTATTTATGTTCTTGTAATTTATATCATAAGTTACTTACTTTCATAATGTGGGAATATTATTAATGATATAACTTGTTAAATGATGTTGACGTTTTTCCCGAGTTGGTAAAATTTTAAGTTGGAGGGCAAAATTGTCATTTCACGCGATTTGAGATTTTAGGGTTTTACACAAATCCACTCAAAATCATCACATAACACCTTATTTGTTGACCCAAAAATGATACCATCAACAACAACTTGAACCAGTAAGATATCCTTGTTGGTTGATAGCAGGGTTCGGGGTCGAGAAAACCTCCTTTTCTACGAGAAAACTTTTCAACCCTCTAGGCAGTGAACCTAATCGTTGTAGTGTAGTATGGGGTAAGCCTCTGGGATTGATTTCGTTCTCTAGGAGAATAGGAATGCTAGAAAGAGATATATGACAAGAAGGTGGGGGTTGAGGATGATTCTTTTTAGTTTTTTAGGGTTTTTTAGAAAGCAAAGGTAAAATCTCGGGGTATATGATTCGGGGTTGGTACTTCTACCAATTTCACTACTTAACCAACTATCTAATTAACCTTTGGATAGTTTATGAAAATTGAGGTGTGCTCGTATGATGATTAAAGATGTGTTCACTTAGATGCTATTACTCCCTAGTTATCTTTTATTAGTCGGTTAAATTGTCACTTTCTTTATCTTAATTGGTGGTTGTATTCCGATTAGTCGTGGGGGTGCCTAATTCCTTAGTTCTATGAATTGTAACTGTCCTTTAGAATACCCGGGATCGGCAAGTGCAATAGCATCTCCCCTGAATACACTATTATCATAAAGCTACAACTCACGCAATAAACACAACGATGGCCTAGGTGCACTCCTATGGCGTTTTGCTATTTTGGACGTTCAAACTCGCAACAATGAAAGAAGAAGCCAGTTTTCCTTAATCTAGCATCTACCAATTAAGACAAGAGACAACCTAACAACAATCAATAACTAGGTTTCATAGATCTAAGCAAACACAAAAATAATTTAGCTAGAAATGTTAAACAAGCAAGCATACACACAATCAATTGAACATGGGGTAGACATAATGATAAATTTGACCAACAAACTTATCTTGATGTGTAAAATAGGGTATGAGACCCTATAATACTCTCCAAGTCAGACTACAACTGAGTTAGGGTTTGCTCTCCAAAATTCTACTTCCTAAAATACATAAAAATCGAATTATATATATAGATTTACAATCGTGACGGCGTCACCTTTTGCGGTCGCCATCATTAGGGTTTCGTTTGGGCCAGTCATCGTTGGGACGGCGTCACTTGAGATGTGTGACGCCGTCAATCTTCATGCAGGACGTCGTCTAAATCTTGGATCTTGGGCGCCTGGTGTGAAAATTGTGAGTGACGCCTTCCAGAAATAAGGCGTGACACCGTCAAGCTTTAGGACCAGAAATTCCGCTGAGCTGTCGCGTGCACTTTTGATCAAGTCTTCAATAGAGGGACGGCGTCGCCATTTGGATGGGACGCTGTCAGGTGTGCTGGATGGCCTTTGATCTTGACTTTGCCATTTTCTTCATTTTTTGCTCCTTTTCGTCCAAATATGCTTCATTCCAGCATTTTGCTCCCAAAAGACCTAAAAAGTGAAAAGGAACGATTTTAAGCAGTAACGGATATAAAATGTGTCGATCCAGGGCTTAAATGACCCCCTAAAAATGTATGTCTTAAATCCTTATCAAATATCCCTACACTTGGTAGTTTTTTGTCCTCAAGCAAATGTGCTTTTGGCCATTCAATTTATAAGTTAGGGGGCATGAAGCATTGGTTTAAGATAGTATACAACAAGTACAAGCGCCACAATAATCATAACAAGCACGGAAATTATACACTAGCACCTCACAATTGGTGTTTGAATTCTCTCATCCCTCGGGTTTATATGAAATATAATATGAATGGAAATGGAAGATAAACACTCATTACTTGGCATATTACATAGATTACCATAAGCTTGAGAATAGATCAAACCTCCACCACTTTGGCGTAAGCACCTAGGAATAACTATCTAAGAGATCTTTATAAGGGTTGTAACGTTAGGCTTAGGGTAGGGAAGTAAAGGGTTTTGTTGGATAAGGGATATTTAGTGGTGGCAAGTCAAAAATCTTATGTTACAAGCATGTAAAGCGAGGCGTTGCTAAGCCAAGATTCGACTCACTAACACTAGATAACTTGAAACAAAACAAACACAAACTTAAGAACATAAACATAAATGATAGATGTAGGATGGTAGCCCGTATGTTTTTCTCATTTTTTCATTTTTTTTGACAACTCTTTTCTCTTTTTTTTTTTGATTTTTTTTCATACTTTTTTACTCTACCATCCTCTACAATTTATTCAAAATATAAGGGATTTATAGGAGCATCCCTATACTTGAGTTTTTATTTAACTAAACTAATTGACCCGATTTGAAAAGATCAAAACACTTAGAGTATTTAATTATGTAGACAAAGGGAATTTGAATTTATTGTTCTTTCCCTTTATTCCATAAAATATTACTTTTACCCATGAGTCCCAATCGTCCTAAAACTGTATACAAAAGATATGACTCGAATTAGCAACCATGCAAGTAACTAGATGAATGAACTAAGGGTTAAATGGTGATAAGACTAATGCACTAAAGATGAGTGCATAAAAGGTAGGCTAAGGCGATTTGGGTGTACATTTGGGGGTGGATTGTAGACAATGCTCTTCATTGATATTCTGGAAAGCCGAAACATCACGAGAACCGCTAAAAGGATAGGCTCTGAGGGGTTAACTAGGGGTATCATGTACTAAAGATGAGTTTATCGCAAGGGTGTGGGGTAATTACTCAACCGATGGAAGATGTAATTATAATACAGGTTTCAAACAATGGTTATCCTAATGCCACTTATCATTTAGTTTCTCCTAACTACACAAGTGTAGTCTCACTAGCGATCTCGGAATGCATCTCAAAACAAATTCTAGAATCTATTATACTACCGGTACACTCACTAAGCATTAAAGGCGAATGCTTTTATTCCTAAAGATCTAGGGGCGAACCTCACATTTTTGGGGTGGAATTTGAGTGGTAAACGGTTTTTGTGCTAGTCATATAATTCCTATCCATGAGACGCTTTATTAAGACTAAAGTTTAGCTCGTAAATGTCAATTTTAAATTTGGTGCTAAAATTGCCCTAACAAATATTTCTTATGGTTTATTACACAAATTACCAAGGACAAGACAAATAATCAAGTGAGTGAATAGTTTATAAGTTCCCGTTTTATTCTCCCTCCCTACACTTAAACTGAATATTGTCCACAATGTTCCCCGAAAGTATCAAAGTTATGATAAAGGAAGATAAGTAAGGAAAAGAAACTAATACTCCCCTGATTAGCTCGGTAGGATATGTGTGAAGTTGCGGTTAAATCCTCCTCCAAGAAGAATGTATAAGTAATAAGCTTCATCCAACATGTGTTTCTTCTTCTTGTCCAATATAACCTGCATACTCATAAGAAAACAAACGAAACTGTCACGGAAAATCGGCGGTAAAACTATATATGACACACAACTACACTAGAAAGCAAGTAAGATATAATGCTTATGGAATGGATGTTTGCAGTTTTTTGGAAAATTAAGAATTGAGAATTTCCAAAATTATAAATTGTAGAAAAACGAACGATATTTTGTTTCTACATTGCACGATGTCGTCGGATGTTAATCCCGACACCGTCGATTTTCCCGACAAAAAGCGGTCTGCTGTTTTTTGGAAAAATTCGGAAAATTACCTCATTAAAACATGGAAAAATTTCGCAAAACATCCATTATGACTCGATACAAGCATTTGACTCTAACAAACACACAAATATATCAATTTCAATTATTGTAATTCTCATGTTCATGTTCTTAAAAACATATATGATCTTCCCTACACTTATCTTTTGTAAAATACCTTTATATGTAATTAAGACGAGGTTAAAAACAAAATAAAGCATTTTCACAAAGTCTAACATGAGAATAAACAACAATGAAAAACATATATAAACACACAAATTCGAAAAACAAACAAGCAAACAATTAAGCATGGGTTGCCTCCCACAAGGCGCTTTTCTTTATTTATGAATCTTGTAGCTAGACTCGAAGTCATGCCCATACGTACCTAGGTAAGTAAGTTTATCCTCAAGAATGTCGTAGGGATCAAACTTATCTTTTAATTTCCTCTTAGTACGCTTAGTCCGGTATGTCGTTTCAAACTTCTCACCATTGGGATCATAGATTGTCATCCTAATGTGCCACTCTCCATTCCCATCACTAGGTGGTCTATCCCAACTCCAATTATACTAAGCCTTCTCACTCTCAACTTTCCACCAATTCATGCAAAGATTAACGGGCAAGGTTCCTAGGAATTCGGTCATCTTCCTAAACACTAAAGTATCCTCGAATGGGTTCACTTCAATGTCCCTAGCCAATTGTTGTTCATTGAGAGTTGAGTTACTCACGTAGGTCTCTTCTAGATAGAAAGGTCGTTGAGGGCCTACAAAGTCTCTATTGGTCCAAGGTCCATATCTAGATGGTCTCCTATCCAACATGATCTCATAAGGTATTTGTTCATCCTCATTGTAGTAGGAATGCTTCTTGACATCGTAAATTGACCTAGCACTCCCTTCTCCTACCACTATCTTAGACATCTTACAATCAATTATGGCACTAGCGGAGCTAAGAATCCTCTTCCAATTAACAATGGGCATGTCGGGTCCTTATTCATGTCTAGCACATGGAAATTCGCCAAAAGAGTTAATTGACCTACATGTACTACCATGTCCTTCATTATTCCTACCGGATATGCAATACTACCGTCTGCTAAACCTAAGACTGTTTCCGTTGGTTCTATCTTACCTAGGTTAAGGCTTTTATGAAGGGACAACGACAAGAAGGTTGATGCTTGACCCTAGATCGGCTAATGTGTTGAAAGCTTTGAAATTTCCAATGCTACATGGAAGAATGAATAGGCCGGGGTCATCTAACTTCTTAGGTAATTTGTTTTGCACAAATGCGGACCCACATTCTCCTAGTTTTAGTTCTTGATCATATTTATCTTTTAAAACATTATAGTAAGGCGCATGAGTCAAGACTTCAAGAACCGGTTTTTCTTAGTAAAGATCCTTAAACTCCTATTCTAGAGTAGATTTAGGTTCTTGATTGATTGGTGTTTCAAGAGTTGGATGGAACGTCAAGTTGGGTTGTTGGTATCTCATGACGAGATGTTTGGAACACGTGTTGATGGAGTTGACCGAATGGACTTGTAGGTGTGAGGGGCATATATATGCACTCTCCCTTGGTGAGCAAGAACACGGAGTCGATGAAATCAAATTCACTTTTGGGTTCTTTATAGTGTCACTTGGGAGTGATCCTATATTTCGATCATTGAAGGCTTTTAAGAGGGTGTCGAGCTTGGTTGTCATCTTGCTTTGTCGTTGCTTGAAATCAGCTTCAAGCTTAGTCAATCGAGCTTCTTGAGATGACATGAATTTGGACACCATTCCCTCAAGACTAGTGGAAGTTCCGGTGCTTGGAGGATTGTTGTAGGAGGTTTGGTTTAGTTGGGACCTATTGGGTGGACTAGATGAGTTGTTTTGGGGCGGGTTTGAGTTTTGGCTCCACCTAAGGTTAGGGTGATTCCTCCATGAGGGGTTGTAGGAATTTCCTAGGTTGTTTTGCTCGGGCTTGAAAGTGTACCACTTCTCTCCCGCTCCGTCGGTATGCGTGGAGGCGTAGTCCGCAAAAGCTTGTTCGGGGAGTTTGTGCAATCACGAGTGTCATGGGGACCACTACATAATTCACAAGGTAGAGTGATTTTGTTCACTTGGCATGAAGGCTTGGGAGCTTCGTAGGAGCTCATTAGGAATTTGACTTGATCTTTAAGTTCGAGCATCCTACGATTGGAAGGTTGTGAGTCAATGGGAGGCAAGGAGATTGCCTTGACGGTTTTGGGCAACTCACGAGGGTCATTCCAACATTCGTTGTCATAGAGGGCAAGGTCCTCTATTGTACCCCAAGATTCTTCCGCGGTAAGTTCACTAAGCTTGCCACCGGCCGCTTGGTCGATGGTTTGCCTAGTTGAGAGATTGACATGATCGTAAAAGATTTGGACTTGAAGTCAAAGATCGATGCCGTGATGAGGGACTTTATGGAGCAAGTCCTTGAATCAAGTCCACGCCTCGTAGAGAGTTTCGCCTTGACGTTGTTGAAACATCAAGATGTCATTCCTTAGCTTGGTAGTTCTCCCCGGTGGGAAAAATTGGGCGAGGAAACGAGTGGTGAGATCATCCCAACTTGAGATGGATCTAACGGGAAGTCGCTCAAGCCAATTGCTAGATTGGTCCCGTAGAGAGAATTGGAAGAGACGCAAGCGCGTGGTCTCCCGTGTGGTAGCATCTAGGTCGATAGAGTCCACGATAGGAATTTCTTGAGATGCTGATTAGGATCTTCGGATCGAAGTCCATGGAATGCACATCCATTTTGCACCAACCGGATGGTGTCGGATCTTTAGGCGTAGTTTGAGCTTGAATTAGGAGCTCAATGGTGTTCCTATAGCCTTGATGGCTTGGCCTAGAGTATTCACCAAGAGTACGGCCTCTTGGTGGTTGGTTGAGTAGAAGTGGTTGATGTGGTGGTGGATTGTTGTTTGGTGGTGGATTGTTACCCATGGTGAAAAGTGACAAGGTTACGAACAAAAATACAAAGAATGGGGATAGACTACAAGGAAGCTAATGAAAAAGAGAAAAAATTTCACTTGATAGGAATCAAGCAAGTAGACCTAAACGAGATAGAAATCTAACTAGCTATTCTATTCCCGAAGCGCGCCAAAAATTGATAGCGTGGGTTCGGGGTCGAGAAAACCTCCTTTCTACGAGCAAGCTTTTCAATTCTCTAGCAAAGAACCTAATCGTTGTAGTATAGTATGGGTAAGCCTCGAGGATTGATTTCGTTCTCTAGAGGAATAGGAATGCTAGAAAGAGATATATGATGAGAAGGTGGGGTTGAGGATGATTCTTTTAGTCTTTTTATGGTTTTTAGAAAGCAAAGGTAAAATCTCGGGTATATGATTAAGGGGTACTTACTTCACACGATTTCACTAATTAACTAATTATCTAATTAATCTATGGATAGTTTATGCTAATTGAGGTGTGCTCGTATGATGATTAAAGATGTGTTCACTTAGATGCTATTACTCCTAGTTATCTTTTATTGGTCGGTTGAATTGTCACTTCCTTTATCTTAATTGGTGCGTTGTATTCGATTAGTCGTAGGGGTTCCTAATTCCCTAGTTCTATGAATTGTAACTCTCCTTTAGAATACCCGAGATCGGCAAGTGCAATAGCATCTCCCGAATACACTATTATCATAAAGCTACAACTCACACAATAAACACAACGATGGCCTAGGTGCACTCCTATGGGTTTTTGCTATTTAGGATGTTCAAGCTCGCAACAATGAAGGAAGAAGCCAGTTTTCCTTACTCTAGCGTCTACCAATTAAGACAAGAGACAACCTAACAACAATCAATAACTAGGTTTCATAGATCTAAGCAAACACAAAAGTAATTTAGCTAGACATGTTAAACAAGCAAGCATAAACACAATCAATTGAACATGGGGTAGACATAATGATAAATTAGATAAACAAACTTATCTTGATGTGTAAAATAGGGTATGGGACCCTAGAATACTGTCCAAGTCGGACTACAACTGAGTTAGGGTTTGCTCTCCAAAATTTTGCCTCCTAAAATACAGAAAAATAGAATTCTATATATAGACTTACAATCGCGACAGCGTCACCTTTTGCTAATGACGCCGTCAGGTCGCCGTCATTAGGGTTTCGTTTGGGCCAAGTCATCATTGGGACGCCGTCACTTGAGATGTGTGACGCCGTCAGTCTTCATGCAGGACGTCGTCCAAATCTTGGATCTTGGGCGTCTGGTGTGAAAATTGTGAGTGACGCCTTCCAGAAATAAGGCTGACATCGTCATGCTTTAGGACTAGAAATTCCGCTAAGCCGTCGCGCGCACTTTTGATCAAGTCTTCAATAGAGGGTCGACGTCGCCCTTTGGATGGGACGCCGTCAGGTGTGCTGGATGGCCTTTGATCTTGACTTTGTCATTTTCTTCATGTTTTCGCTCCTTTTCGTCCAAATATGCTTCATACCAGCATTTTGCTCCCAAAAGACCTAAACAGTGAAAAGGAACGATTTTAAGCAGTAACGAATATAAAATGTGTCGATTTAGGGCTTAAATGACCCTCTAAAAACGTATGTTTTAAATCCTTATCAGTGGTTCTTTTGATAAACAAAGTCTTGTCAATCTTTCCTCTAATAAAACCATTATTCAACAAGTACTTTGATAAGGTGTCATACCAAGCTCTAGGAACTTAATGCAAACCATACAATGCTTTCTCCACCTTGTAAACTCTATTAGGATAAACAGGATCTTCAAAACCAGGTACTTGTGAGACACAAACTTCCTCATCAATTGTCTCATATAAGAAAGCACTTTTCACATCCATTTGCTACACTGTAATGTTCTTATAAGAAGCATAAGCTAAGAATAATCTGATAGCTTCTATCTTTGCCACCGAAGCAAATACTTCATTATAATCAATAACTTCTTCTTGAGTGTATCCTTGAGCCACAAATTTTGCTTTGTTCCTGATCACAATGCCTCTTTCATCTCTTTTGCATCTAAAAACCCATTTAGTACCAATTGACTTTTTCCCAGCAGGAAAATCAACCAAGGTCGAAACTTTTTGAAGCTTAAACTACAGCAACTCTTCTTGCGTAGCTTCAACCCATCTTGAATATTGCAAAGCTTTATAAGCATTCTTGGGTTCCATTTGTGATAGAAATCAAGCAAACATGCAATTTTGAAGGTCTTTGTGGCTGTTTCTTTGATGAAGAGTTTGAGCAAATAACCCTTGATCTCCCAATCCTTTTATTTACTTCTTGTTTGAACAACAGATTGAGAATCTCCTAGGATCCGCCATTGTGGATGATCTTTGTGCATCTAGTGGTTGAAATAGGACTGACAGAGTAAGAATGCTCCATATTGTGAAGGTCAGCCTTTGTACCAAACCTATTCAAAGCTTCATCATCAGTGTCTTCATAGATATTAACCAGACCAGCATATTTGGATCATCAGGATAGTCATCATCAGCAAAAGATCTTCCATCTTTATTAACAGTAGGAAATCTTGGATAACTAGAAACACCAGGCTTTGCAATAGTAACTGTTGGCTTAGTGCTAGGCATAGCAGTAGTAACTGTTGGCTTAGCAGTAGGAACAAATTGACTGCTTCTAGTTGTATTTCCTTCCTTATCACCATTTATTGATTCATTGCTCTGTACTTCATTAATAACTTGTGGTCCTTCAGTAACCACTTTTTCAACATCAGAAGGTTTAGCCCCACCTTTTGCATCTCCTTCCGGCACTCCATGAACAGGATCTTCTTCTGAACTCTTTTTCTCTGTCTCTTTGGGTATGAAAATTTGATCAAGATTCCACTTTTCAATCAAAACAAACTTCTTTGCAGATTCATTCACCTTAGCTTGTGTACCTGCATTAGAATTAGCTTTTGTACCTGCAGACTCATTAGTTGTACCTGCAATCACTGACTCATAATTCATGCTTTTTGTTAGTGAATCAATATGAAACAACCAGTCAGGTCCACTTCCAGCAACATTAGGTGAGCTTTCACTGAACCTAACATGCAAGTTCTCTTCTACATGCCTAGTTCTACTGTTGAACACCCTAAAAGCTTTGCTATTAGTAGAGTATCCAACAAAGAAACTTTGTCTGCCTTCTCATCAACCTTTCTTAGGTGGTCAATGGTATTTAAGATAGTAACAGGACACCCAAATGGTTTTAAGAAATCTATCATAGGATTTCTACCATGTAAAAGTTCATAAGGGGTCTTGTTATGAGGCTTAACTACTTTACTCCTATTTTGCACAAAGCAAGCAGTATTAACTGCTTCAGCCCAAAAAGTAGTAAGTAATATTGATTCAAACAACATAGTCCTAGCAGTCTTAATAAGTGTCCTATTCCTCCTCTCAGCAACACCATTTTGTTGAGGAGTTCTAGCTACACTAAACTGTCTCATAATACCTTTTTCCACACAAAACTGATTCATTACTCTATTCTTAAACTCAGTTCCGTTGTCACATCTTATTATATTAACTTTGAGATTAACTAGGTATTCTAATCTTGTTATGAAAGCCTTAAGGATTTTAGATGTTTCATCCTTAGTTCCTAAGAAGAAAATCCAAGTGAATCTACTATAGTCATTAATGACAACTTGGCAGTACATCTTCTTATTCAAACTTTTCATAAATGTTGGCCCAAAAAGATCCATATGCAACATATATAAAGGTTCAAAAATAGAGTTCACAGCTTTGGACTTACAAGAATCTCTGTGTTGTTTTCCCATCTGACAAGCAACACAGGTTTCAGGATTTTCAAAAACTTTTGAAGGTAAACCTCTTACGAGATTCCCTTAACCAATTTATTAATAGTTTTGAAATTTAGATGACCAAGTCTCCTATGCCGAAGTTTAGATTCACCAATTGTGGCTTTTGAAAATAAGTAAATTAAAGCTCTTTTGGGAACAATGTTCTTTATATCAACACTGTATATGTTGTCTGTTATAGGAATTCTAAGAAGCACAAATTTATCATCATGCATCTTAAAATCAGGAGATAAGACAAGACATTTAGTGTTAGTAAAAAGAACAGTGTTCTTTTTTGTCACACATTTGTGAGACACTAAAGAGGTTGAACTTAAGCCCATTTACAAGCTACACTTTTTCAAAATCCAAATTTCCTGTTCTTATTGTACCTCTTCCAATAATCTTTCCTTCTTTAGGATCATTCCCAAATGAAACATATCTACCATCAATAGCTTCAAAATCTTCAAGATTGGACATGTCACCAGTCATATTTCCAGAGCAACCACTGTCAAAGATAGCTTTGTCCTTTAGTTCCACCTGTAAGTTACCCTGCATATAAAATAAGAGAATTAGTTTCTCTTTGGGACCCAAGCCATTAATGACTTGGGTCTTCCTTGTGCATCAACATAGTCAAATCTCTTTAAGTTCATTGATGCACTGCTGTTCCTGGAAACATGATCTAAAACCTTTATTTTTGGTTTCCATACCCAGCAAGCTGAGGCCTTACAGCATAAAAACGATTGCCCAAAAAAGTGTCAGTGATCACTTTTGGCTCATAAGTAGAAACTGCTTTTGCCTTAGCAGTACAAACATCTATATCATTTTGAAAAGACCTTTATCATTTGGAAGAACAGTAGTAATTGACCTAGTACCACCAGATCTCATTAATACCGCCCTTGGAACCATATTCCTGTTAGCATGGGGGTGAGTTCTTTTAGAAAACTTTTTGCGGTTTACCCTGCTATGTTGGTTCCAATCAGGTTTTTGATAGTAAAAACATTTTTATTTTAAATGGTTAAAACTACCACAATTATAACAAACCTTATTAATCAATTTAAAATTAATACCTAGGTTGTTCCAGTTTCTTGGGTTACCTCTTGGCCTATTATTATACCTTCTAGGTATCTCTCTAGGTTCCTCATTATATTCAGCTATTTTCCTAGAGATTCTTTCACCTAACACAGGTTTCACAAACCTAACTTGTTTAACTTTTGATTCAACTGTTCTAGAAATTTCTTCCTTTGTTGTCTTAGATGTTGACTCAACCTGTTCTTCATCACTATCTGATAATCTTCAATGGTTGGAGCATTAGAAGACTTCTTTGCTACCTTAGGCGTGTCATTACTAATCTCACTAGACTCACCTATAGGTTTGCTTCCTGTTTCACTTAATGAATGAAATTTCCTTCTTAGGAGGAGCATAAGCACTTTTAAGTGGAGGAGCTACATCATTATATCCTAATCCATTGCCTTTTCTCATTAAGTAACTCTTAATAGACTTATGCACAAGATCAAATGCATATTGTTATTTCTCAACTCTAACTATATGTTTTTCTTTTTCAGCCAAAGCTACATCTTTTTCTTGTTTAACCTCTTCTAGCCTTTGATTGAGCACATTAATCTCACTGTTTTCATAAAAATATGACCTTCTAGGATATTTATCTTATCAACATACTCTAGCTCGTTCTGTTTAAGAAATTCAGGCTTTTGCTCAACTGACTTTAGACCAACTTTATAACCTAAGTTATCTAGTTTCAGTTTCTCAACTTCATCTCTTAAACTTTCATTCCTAGCCTTATGTTCTTCTATAGTATCTAAGAAAGATTTATATGAATAACTAGATTCATTGGATACCTCAGAATCAGAACCAGATGATGAAGAAGCATAAGCTATTAGAGCAAAGTTGGGCCCATCTTCAGTTTGATCACACCAGTCATTGTCTCCCAGACCATCACAAAATACTAAAGCTGTAGTAGTCTTTGTATCTTCAGTAGCAACCTTCCGTGGAATTTCTCCATTCTTCTTAGGTGCCCTACAATCTCTTGCAAAGTGACCTTTTCTCTGACAGTTGTAGCATTCAAACTTGGATTTATCAAATCCTGCATTACTTTGTCCTTTAAAATTTAGCTCCTTTCCTGTTTTCTTCAAAAATCATCTTACCCTCATAGTCAACATTGCCATTTGCTCGATTCCTGATTTATCACATGAGTACTCGTTGTAAGATCAGCCAAGAAGGCACAGATAGCAGCATCACTTATGTTATCACTGTTTGTAGAACCAGCAGAAACATGTGTGCTAGCAGTAGAAACTCCATAAGTGTTGGGTTTTTGGTTCCTTGGATCAAGAATTATTCTAAGTGTTGGAACCACGGACATAGTTGATAAAACCATGGACAGAAGAATGGATCCACTGATGAAGACAAACCGCAGCTAGTAGTATTGTGTAACCACGTATATTGTATTGTAACCACTACTAGTCTTGTATAATCGGTTTAGTATTCTGTATTAGATAAATATGGAAAAGATATTTATCTTGTAGGTTACGTATAGTATAATGTAACGGACTCCTTAGCCTATAAAAGGAGGTCCTAGGTTAGATTAGATATACGTATGTTTTATATCTAAGGTCGATGTTCATCAGTTCAGGGGGAATGCTAAGCTTGAGGAGGTCGATGGTGTCGATGTGTTTAGCACTGTTGTAGATGGAAATGCTATTTTGGTTAATGAGAGATCATTAGAAGTGTTTTGAAGTTTGATGATGCCGATGGTCTTGATAATCTTTCGTATGTCGAGATAGTTCTTTGGTTTAGAAAGGTTAGGATATGACAGAGGGGTGATAAGGTACAATTTTTAAGAGTTTGTTTTCCAAACAATAGAAGTTTTTGATACACACCTTGTTGATGTGTATGAGTAATAAGACTACTGGGTTTAATGACTTTCCTTCCAAAATTGCTACTGCTGTTATTTGTTTGTCTGATGGAAGGAAGTTTAATTGGTCTCGGATGATTTATAAGGGGCTAGTATGTAACATTGGGAAGAAGGGTAAATACTATTTATATCCTAGGTTTGTTCAACTGATTGTGGAAAGTCAAATAGCGTAACTCCGCTGAGCATTCTAGGAGTATGAAGTTCATTATATGCTTCCTAAGGTTTTTGCACATATGAGGAATCACCGCAAAATGTACAAATTAGGGATGTTCCTTTATTTCCACATATGCTTGCTTTTCCCACGATCCCGAGTTTGATGAAGAACCCATCGCTAGTACACCTCAACCCATCGATAGTATACTTGCAACCACCGTTGTGATACTCAACCTACTTCTAGTCAAACCCAAATCATTATTAAACCAATTGTATGGACTCGGAGACCGGAAGGGTACCAAGCTACCTCGGTGGTGTTAGCAGTGTTGTTCACGAGGTCACAAATGGAGTGGAGGTGACATGATTGGAAGGGCTTCCACCATCGATTTATGCTTAGATGTCGGTCGTGATAGTGGAAACATACTTAAGACCCAACCTTTGGCAACTCCTAATGTGGAGAGTTCCTTGAACTTAACACGTGTAGAGGAATCCCCAGCCAACTCGGCTACTACAGTGCATAGATGATCGGGCAAGGTCCGGTGCTATGTTTACTTTATCCAAGGATTCACTCTCCTGAGCGCTTAACACACCAAGTGATGAGGATAGTTTGGAACATGATATTGAATTGACGGATCCTAAGTTGGTACATGATGACTTTTCCAATGAACCAACTCTCGGACCGCTCACACAAGTCGGGTTGGGAGGATATACTTGAACGTTTTAATGAATTGACGGCTAAATGTACCAAAATGGAGGATACAATCTCAATTCTTTAGAAGTTCGCTGTGTTTCAGGGTAAAGCTATTCGGAGACTGAAGCATAGGGTATTGGTTTTGGAAAAGATGAGAAGACCTAGGGTTGCTGCTTTAAGGCATCTAAGGAGAAAGAACAAGAAGGTGGACTCCTCTCCAGCTCTAAATGTGGAGAATGTTCTGAATATGGAGAATGTATCCAAACAGGGGAGGAGTGAAGGCATGATTTCAGGGGAGGCTATAGATGTACCTATGGAAGAAGATATTGTTAGTGGAGATCAAGAATTTTTGGTATCTGATAAAGATGGGAATGAGGCTATTCTTGAATGTTTAAAGACTGTGGTAGAAGATGAAGAGATGTAGGACATAACCACTGTTAATGTGTCTGCAACTACAAATAGTTTTCTTTAAACCACTGATGCAGTTTCAGACATGGCAATTGTACCTGCTGCTATTATAACCACTTCCACCATTGTTACAACCATCTCTGTGTCACCACCTAAACCTAAAGAAGTTGAGAAAGAAGCTGCAAGTACATTGATCAATCTGAGTAAAACCTCATCTAACCTTACATCTATCATTGCACCTGTTTCATCTATTAAATCTACTGCAACCAAACCCAAAAGCAAAGTTTAGTTATTGGTGAACCTTTAAGGAAGAAGGTGACTCAATCGCTTGTTGGAAAAGGTAAAGGAGTTGCAAACCGAGTTGAAGTTTAAAAGTAAAGAAGAGCGATTGCTTATGATGCGTAGTATATAAGAAAGATGTTAGTCAAGAACAAGCAACTTTAGAGAAAAGGAAGCAAGAAGAAGAGGAGGCTAGTCGAAATGGTTAGCTACATGGTATGAATCACGTAACTATCTTCAAGCTTCTAATCAAATTCATGATGAGTATATCGCACAAGAATGGGCATTGTTGGATGATGAGGAAAGAGCTAGACTTTTGGGTGAATGGGCAAGGAGGATCAGAAAGAAAGGAAACAAGTTATAAGAAAGAAACCTCCTACAATTGCACGATGAGAATGTAATCGATGAAGATTATTAAGAATTGTGCATTCATATTCTTGACAATCTTAGTAAATGTTCATTTGAAAGAATCCATGAGCTTTATCGATGTGTATGAGAATTAATAATGAGAGTTTTACTCCTATGGGTTCGAAAAGGATGAAGAATGGATTAAAGGTAATCTAAAGAGGAAATCAGATTCGTGGAGACATCCGTTCTAAAAGACCGCAAGTGATTGAAGATGGTAATCAAATTATCTCTTATGTGTTTGAGCTTAAAGGAAGTAAAGGATGTTGGAAAATTCAAAGACTCAATAATGAAGTTTCTGAGTATAATCAATTTTCACAAATGCTTCAATACTTCGATAGAGATGATTTGCTGAATCTTTGGGAGCTTTATAGGAATAAGTTTGGTGATGTGCACCCAAATGATTATCATGAGAGGATGATTTATCAATACTTGAAGATTTTGCTTGAACCTACTCATGATGAACCTAAATGGAAAGGACTTTGCAATGGACAAGTTACATAATGGTTTCTATATCAAACTTGTGGAGTTCATGTTTTAACTGTCTCTGGAGAAATTATTCATATGCTGGTAGAAGGTGATTATCCTCAATTGAATAAGTATCCAGAAGTTATTACACAGATGATGAAGTCTGGTATTATCAAGATGTTGATGCCCTATGATGGTCAAGCTTATAATTTATAGTTGAAGTATGAGAACATTCTTAAAACTAGTAAGTGTTTGGCTACATCCTCCAATTCCTTTGTTTTGAGCTTAAAGGAAACTTGAGAATTCTATTTGAATGTATCAAGTTTAGGGGAGGATTGTTAGGTTTTTGGTTCCTTGGATCAAGAATTATTCTAAGCGTTGGAACCACGGACAGAGTTGATAAAACCATGGATAGAAGAATGGATCCACTGATGAAGACAAACCGCGGCTAGTAGTATTGTGTAACCACGGATATTGTATTGTAACCACTACTAGTCTTGTATAGTCGGTTTAGTATTATGTATTAGATAAATATGGAAAAGATATTTATCTTGTAGGTTACGTATTGTATAATGTAAAGGACTCCTTAGCCTATAAAAGGAGGTCCTAGGTTAGATTAGATATACGATGTTTTATATCTAAGGTCGATACACTTCAAGGTTGTAAAACCCTAATACCGATTGAGTATTCGTATTAATAATAATATTGAGGTGTTGAATGTTTATTGTTCTTCTTCTTAAGATTAAGTATTAAATTCGCATAATACTTAATAAGTCTTTGTTTAAGTCGGTTTCTATATTAGATCGCTTGCTCAACTGGGATCAACAAGTGGTATCAGAGCTTGTGATCTAGAAACTGTAACCAAGAAGAAGTCAAGTTAAGTTCTGCTCAAGCAAGTTAAGATGTCTGACAAAACTCACATGGTTACTGCATCAAAGGTACCCATGCTCAAGCAGGGTAAATACCAAATTTGGAGAATGCGAATGAGACAATACATTCGTATGATTGACTATGCCATCTGGGATGTTGTTGAAAATGGTGATACTCATCCTAAGAAGAGTGCACATGGTACTGAAATAGCCATTGTTAGTGAGGTTGACAAAAAAAGGAAACTGGAGATTAAAGCACTTAGTATTCTCGATATGGGAATACCTAATGAGTTTGCCTTGGACTTTATGAGTCTGCTAAAGATTTAATGGATGCTATTGAAACAAGGTTTGCTGGTAATGAAGCTACAAAGAAATCAAGGAAGAATATGCTAAAGCATCAGCTTGAGAACTTCACTGCTCATAGTGGAGAAAAACTTGATGGCACTTATAACAGACTTCAAAAATTGATCAGTTAACTGAAGTCAGTGGACTACAAAGTGGCTCAAGAAGATATCAATATGAAGTTCATCAGAAATTTATCACCCGACCGGCTATGCATCTTGTGTGTGAGAAACAAAGATGACTTTGACAAGATGACTCGACAATCTCTACAACAATTTGAAGGTCTATGAGTCCGAAAAGAACATTGCCGGTTCCTCTACATCTACACAAAACATCGCTTTTGTTTCAACAAACCATATGAGTCCTCAAGATGCATCCATCACGCTTATGGTATAACCATCGCTATTGCTAACAATACCACCGTTAGTGATAATGTCGATGGTGCAATCGCTTTCCGGCCGATTTAACTACTAGTGTTATCTTTTTGAATCAAGATCTAGATCAAATTGATCCTGATGATCTTGAAGAGATTAATCTTCAATGGCAAATGGCAATGTTGACTCTCTAAGCAAGGAAGTTTCTTAGGAGGACTGGAAGACAGGTTAAATATGATGGTCAAAGGAGAGCTGGATTTGATAAAAGCAAGGTGGAGTGCTTTAACTGCAAGAATAAGGGTCACTTTGTTAGGGAATGTCGAGCTCCTAAAAGGATTGAAGGCATCAAGAAGACCACTGAAGAGCCTGCTCCTTCTTCAGCATTGGTTGCTCAAGATGGCATTGGTGACTATGACTGGAGTGATCAGATTGAAGAAGGTCCTAATGCAGCTTTTCTTGCTAGTGAAGCTTCAAAAGAGCATAACTTTGCTCTTATGGCCTATGCTTCATCTTCTAGTTCAGAATCTGAGGTATCCAATGATTCTAAAAATTCTACCTATTCCTTTAAATCATGCCAAGATAGCTTAGAATCTCAAAAAGCTATCACTGAGAGTTTAAGGAAAGAAGTAGAAAGACTGTCTCTAGATAACTTAGGTTATAGAGTTGGTCACAAAGTGTTGAAGAAAAGCTTAATTCTTGACATTAAATGTGAGTTTGAGTATGTTGATAAAATTAATATACTAGGTGGAGAAATTGATCTTAAGGATAGAGAGATTAAGATGTTTAAAGAGAAACTAGAAAAGGCAGAGAGTGTTAAAGTAGAAGACCTACAAGAAAAAGAAAAACATGTTGTTAGGGTTGCTAAAACACAGTATGCTTCTGATCTAGTAAATAAGCCAATAGGCCAAAAACTATTCAAGGATGGTACTGGTCTTGGTTACAATAATATGCCACCACCATCTCTTATGTGTCACAATTCTTAATTTCCGGTCATTTCTCAAACTCCATGTTCATCATTTCATATCAATTTATGCATGGGTTTTGCATTTTACATTAAACGTTTATTTTCTTATTAAATAAACGCTATCGCATAAACATTATTTGAACAATTGATCCGATACTTCCAAAAATTTTCCCGATATATTTTCATACTTATATTAAGATTATAAAATAATATTATGAGTTTACCAAGTGTTTTAAATTTATTTAGTATATAAATTGTTATATTTATATAATTATGACGGTTTTTCTTAAATACTACACGATAATTATTATTTCACTCAAATATTGCAAGAAATGTATTTTTAAATTTTTTTTGACTTCAATATATTTTATTTTGTTCCGTTAAAATTTATTTTTAGCTAACGCTACCCTAAATACTCAAATGTGTATACAATTCAACACTTAACTTCAATTAACTTACATTTGATTATACTTATACATTTAATTGCTACAAACTACAACTTGATCTTTTTCTATTATGTATGTCGACAAGGGGGGGGGGGATGACTCACTTAATTTACAAAATATCTTACAAGTATATACATATTATACTACAAACACACATACAACAAAAATATCACTAAGTGTAATAAAATCAAATCTCTCTTTCTCTCTTCTATGCATAACCGGCCACCATAAGGGATCAAGCAAGAAGATCATCAAAAATTTTCTAATCAAGTTATAAACAATCTAGACACACTCTTGGTTAAGGTTTTGAAATAAAAACCTTGGGTGTTTTAGGAAGAATCCTTTGTTCTAAAACCTCATCAAGTTTACTAGTAAGCATCCATATTCATGATCATATTTCATATTCATTGTTATATTCATTTCATCATATTTGAGAAAACATGCAAGTCTCATGGATGTTTATACCACTTTTTCATTGATTTTAAGATTTATGTATATATAAGTCATCCTATAATTACTCCTTGTTATATATTATTTTTGGTGATGTTTAGGAACCCATGACACCCTAATAAGGTGTATGGTAGGATTAGAATAGCTTCGGAGTTGTTTTGAATGGGTTAGAATAGGTTTGGCGCGAGAAAAGTCATTTCGACATCGCTTTAAAAGGGTCCGTCCTTATTTTCAAAACTGGAAAATCCGACGGTTGGGATAATATTTTGGGCTAGATATTTAGAAAATACACTTTAAAACGAAAACGTGGCCACTTGAACGGATTAAAACGGGCTATAACGAAGAAGTTATGAATTTTTCAAGTTAAGCAACGAAAACTAATAATTCCAGAAATTTCAACGTGAAAATGTCACCCTTTACGAGTCAAAAATAAGACTTACGCGTTATTAATTATGTCGACTTGTCAAAAATATATTAGTATACTTTGATACGAAGCTAAGGACATATAAAACGAAGAAAACGGATTTGTAACGATTAAATTATACACGTTTTCACAAAGTTGCCGTAACTTTATTATATAAGAAAAACTATATTAATTCTAATAGGCAAGTATTACGTCAAACTAGTCACCATGTTGGAGGACGTTTTTAACATTAATGTAAACTCTTTATAAAGTGATGTCTTCTAGTAAAAGTAAGTTCGCCAAGCATATTTTCCAAAATGTCCGACCGTTTGTCTAGCAGAGTTATAACGAATAATATACGGTCACTTACACTTGGCCGAAAACCACCCTTAAACTATATTTTTAGACTAAAGTACCATACTTAACCTTCATTTTTCTTTGTGATCGAGACCTCTAGGATGGAAACTTAAATACTAAAACTTTGAGATAATGATACAAGCTTTTCAAAACTGTTGAGTTCATTTCCTAACACTCGATGTGCACCATTTTGCGACTATCATAGGAGGTTGTTTCAACGTAACTACTTGTAAAGTATTTTTAATACGACGGAATGTCATAAACATATATTTTGATGATAAACATTATTTTCAAAACATACAAGTGGTATAGATATCATATGAGTTTGCATGCACGACATTGTTTCATGACTCATATTAGAACATATCATTTATTTTAGGTCGCGGGTAGTTTCCGAGCCTCATTTTCGTGCACTTCATTTTGTTAGCATATCAATCATACCAGGTGAGTTCATACCCCACTTTTACTCGTTTAAATTCTTACAAACTCTTTGGGGGAGATACATGCTTAAATACTTGTTTTACTCTTGCGAATACTCAAACCATTTATACAATTGTGTTACACTATACTTTATACTCTTTGGACATTATGTGTGGTTTATTGCGATATGTGCCTTAATGTGCTAAACTTGTTTTCAATTATGCCTCAACATACATACATTAGCAATCGGTTAACTCCTGCGGGAGCCATGGAGAGGTATTGATAGTACTATTAATGACGCCCCCACCTTTGGGTCCTTGATGACGTGACCAGGGTGAATATAACTCTATTCAATGAAACATAACAAACAATTTAGACTTGTCAAGAGGTTCATTGGTTGTGATTCTTTGCATTAAGTACATGTATATATCGTATGCACATATGTCCTACTTACAAACAAGGTGACAATTTATATTAGGCAATGGGTTGTGAACACATAGGTTGCGGGTTTTGTATGGGCGGAACTCGGAACTGAATGGATTTGCAATGCCTTTGCTGCATCAACATTCTTTATAGACTTTTTCAAATCATTTTCAACAAACTTATGAACTCACCAACCTTTGTGTTGACACTTTTTAGCATGTTTATCTCAGGTTGTAAGGCGATAGCATTTCATGGAGCTTTTGGGTCACATGGCATACATTGGAGTCTTGTGTTTTTATCTATTACCATTCGACATGTTTTGTAACCCTTTATGTATTATCAAACTTTGGGATCTCATGTTTTGTAAACTATAACCTTATTTAATCGAATGGTAAACTCTTTAAAACGTCTCATTTTAGAGGTCGTTTTCTGTATCCATACTTTGTGCTATGAAGTCATACCCCAATGACACTATCGTTTCGCTGCGATATTTTGGGGGTGTGACATTATGAAACATGCACCACCTGCAAAAGAGCTCTCATTTAGCAGTGAATTTAGTTTCAATAAACCTGTAGGTGAGACTAACAAGACTGAATCACCTAAGATAGGTTCTGATAAGTCATCTAATGCTCCCACTATTGAAGATTGGGAATCAGATTCTGAGGAAGATAGAACTGAATCAACTCAGCCTGAAAAGATAGAACATGTTAAGAAAGTTGATTCTGAACAAGTTAACCTTGTACCTAGGTTTGGAGCTCAAATTGCTAAGAAAGTAGTAGAGTACAAGGAGGTACCTAGGGAACAAATCAAAAGATACATACCTAGGGGAAACCAGAGAAACTTCAATGGACTAATATCAAACATATTAGGAGATGAGTTTCAATGTGTTAACAAGGCTTGTTTTACATGTGGTAGTTTTGAGCACTTACAGAGAAATTGTTATAAAATGCAGACCACAAGTTTGGAATCATTGGAGGAGGGTAAATCATCAAAACTTTTCAAAGAAAATAAACCTCATCCTAACAAAAACATGATTCCTAGAGCAAAGTTGATGAGGAATGGGAATACAAAATCAATAGTCATCGCTGCACCCAAATGGGTTCCAACCATCGCTAAGCAAAATGTAAACACGGCTAAGCAAAATCAAACCATCGCTAAGCAAAAATCACCACCGATACAAAAGAAGTTTTAAAATTCCAAAGGTGATAATCGACATGTGGTTGGAAACCATTTTATGTTGTTAAGGCCTCGACTAGTTGGCAATGGAAGCCTAAGACCAAGGTTTTAAATCATGTCAACGTGCATCAATGGACCTAAAGAAATTTGATTATGTTGATGCAGTGTTAGACCCAAGTCAAGATTGGCTTGGGTCCACAAAGAACTAAGTTGTTTAATTTCATGTGGGGCAATCTACAAGATGAGCTAAAAGACAAAGGAGTTTTTGATAGTGGTTGCTCTAGGCACATGACTTGGGATGGGAGCAACTCGGAGGATTTTGAAGCTTTTGATGTAGGATATGTGGCATTTGGTACTGATCCAAAAGGAGGAAAGATACTTGGCGAGGCACAATCGATAATGTGGAATTTAGACTTTGAAAAGGTCTATCCGTGCAGGACTTAAATATAATTTATTCAAGTGTTTCTCAAATGTGTGATAAGAAAACTGGCACTTTTGGGGAAATCGAGTATGTGGTGTTATCACCGATTTTAAGATGCTCGATGAGAAGCATATCTGACTAAGGGTACCTAGGAAGGAAAACATATATTGTTTTGATCTTAAAGATGTAATTCCTAATAGGTCTTTAACCTGTTTGTTTGCTAAAGCATCAATTAATGAGTCTAAATTATGGCATAGAAGGCTAGGTCACCTTAATTTCAAAAATCAATAAACCGGTAAAGGGCAACTTAGTGAGAGGGTTACCTTCTAAGGTTTTGAGTGTAAAGAACTTTGTGGCTTGTCAAAAAGGAAAACAACATAGAGCTTCTTGTAAGACCAAAACAATAACACCATCACACGACCCACTGCTTATGCTTCATATGGACTTATTTGGATCTACCTTTGTTAGAAGTTTGAATCATAAGCGATTGCCTAGTTATCACCGATGATTTTAGTAGATTTTCTTGGGTATACTTTTTGGTCGCTAAGAGTGAGACTAGTGAGATCCTCAAGAGTTTCATTACTAAGATAGAAAATCTAGTAAATCATAAGGTCAAGGTAATCGATGTGATAATGGAACCGAATTTAAGAATGATGTAATGAATCGCCTGTGTAGCTAAGGGTATAGAAAGACAGTTTAGTGTTGCTAGAACACCACAACAAAATGGTGTAGCCGAAAGGAAAAATAGGACACTAATTGAGGTCGCTAGGAAAATGTTGTCGAATCTAAGTTACCAACTACCTTTTGAAATCGAAGTCAGAGGCACTTGCATGTTATGTGCGAATAGAAGTAAGGTAGTGAAGCCTCATAACAAGACCCCTATGAGTCGTTACATGATAGGAAGCCAATGATTGCATTACTAAAACCTTTTGGGTGTCCTGTTACTATCTTGAATACCATAGACTACCTAGGCAAGTTTCAAGAAAAAGCTGATGATGGATACTTTTTAGGCTACTCTTCAAATAGTAAAGCCTTTAGAGTATACAATAGGAGGACTAGGATTATTGAAAAGAACTTACATGTTCAATTTAGTGAAGAGACTCCTAGTGTCAAGACCAAAGGACCAGACTGGCTGTTTAACATTGATATGCTAACCAAATCTATGAATTATGAGCCTATCATTGCAGGAACTTCCACTAATGTTAATGCAGGTACACAAAAGGATTCTGATGCAGAAACAGATTCTAAGGAAGCTGATTCTCCAAAGGAGTTCTATTTGGTTGAGAAGTGGAAAACTAGTACTGTCTCACCCATCATTCATAAGCAAGGTCCCACTGATGATGATATATTGAATTCTGGAAGCAAAGTTGATCATCATCAAGATAAAGATGAGTTGTTGAAAGATAACTCAGTGTCGGTAGAAGAAATTGAAAATAAGAAGAGGCATTCTGAAAGCACTGCTAAGCTAAACAAAAGCATGGATAGTTATACTGAAAGCACTACTAAGCCAACTTCTACCACTGCTAGAACAAGTGAAACTCCGGCTGCAAGTACTGGTGATAGTACTTTCTTTGGACCAACTAGAAAGCCATTATTTGGTGAAGAGGAGTATCCCCATGATCCTAACATGCCTGATTTGGTAGAAATTGATACTCCTACTGATGATGAAGACATGGATGATTTCTTCAATGCTGATTTGTCTAACTTGGAAACTGTCATTCATGAAAGTCCAATCACCACTACAAGGATACATAAGATTCATCCCAAGGAATAAATACTTGGAAATTTGAATACTCCAGTTCAAACAAGAAGCAGGGTTAAGAATACTAAAGTCTTTCTTGAACAAGGTTACTTTGCAAGATCACTCCACAAAAGAAACAGTCATAAAGATCTGCAAAATTTCCTGTTTGCTTGTTTTCTGTCTCAAAAGGAGCCCAAAAGAGTGGAAGAAGCTTTATCAGAAGAAGGATGGGTAGAATCAATGCAAGAGGAGCTTCTTCAGTTCAAACTTCAAGAGGTTTGGACATTGGTTGATCTTCATAATGGTAAGAGGGCAATTGGGACAAAATGGGTATTCAGAAATAAAAGGGATGAAAGAGGAATTGTGGTAAGGAACAAATCAAGGTTGGTTGCTCAAGGATACACACAAACTAAAGGCTTGGACTATGATGAAGTATTTGCTCCAGTTGCAAGAATTGAAGCTATTAGATTATTCTTAGCATATGCTTCATTCAAGAATTTTGTAGTGTATTAGATGGATGTTAAAAGTGCATTTTTGTATGGCACAATTGATGAGGAGGTTTATGTTTGTCAACCTATTGGTTTTGAAGATCCTGATCATCCTGACAAGGTTTACAGGGTGAGGAAGGCTATGTATGGGTTGCATCAAGCTCCTAGGGCATGGTATGAGTGCCTGTCTACTTATTTGATGGACAATGATTTTAAAAGAGGGTTGATTGATAAGACTTTGTTCATTAGAAAGCACAAGGATGATATCTTACTGGTTCAGGTCTATGTAGATGACATCATCTTTGGCTCAACAAACAAGGAGCTATGCAAGGATTTTGAGAAACTTATGCATGATAAGTTTCAAATGAGTTCTATGGGAGAACTGACTTTCTTTTTGGGGCTACAGGTTCAACAGAGGACTGATGGTATCTTTATTAGTTAAGACAAGTATGTAGCAGATGTTTTGAAGAAGTTTGGGTTTCAGGATGTGAAGAGTGCTAGTACACCTATGGAGACTTAGAAACCACTGCTACCAGATGATGGAAGTTCCAAAGTTGATTTAAAGTTGTACAGGTCCATGATTGGATCTTTGATGTATCTCACTGCATCTAGGCCAGATATTATGTTCTCAGTATGTGTGTGTGCAAGATTTCAAGTCACACCTAATACATCACACATGAAT
Source organism: Chrysanthemum lavandulifolium (assembly GCA_022545495.1). NCBI lineage: Eukaryota > Viridiplantae > Streptophyta > Magnoliopsida > Asterales > Asteraceae > Chrysanthemum > Chrysanthemum lavandulifolium. Next base: position 94,254,149 of record CM040244.1, read on the forward strand.
GCTGTTAAGAGAATATTTAGATACCTTAAAGGTCATCCTAAACTGGGCCTTTGGTACTCTAAGGATTCTCCTTTTGATTTGGTGGCCTATACAAATAGTGATTATGCTGGTGCTAGTTTGGATAGGAAATCTACAACTGAAGGTTGTCAGTTTTTGGGAAGTAGACTAATTTCATGGCGGTGTAAAAGTAAACTATTGTGGCAAATTCTATAACCGAGGTTTGAATATGTGGTCTTTGCTAGTTGTTTGTGGTCAAGTTCTTTGGATTCGTAATCAATTCTTTGGATTTTGGGTACAACTTTATGCATACTAAGATTTACATTGATAATAACAAAGACAATTTGCATCATTAAAAATCTGCTTTACATTCTAGAACTAAACATATTGAGATAAGGCATCATTTTATTAGAGATTGTAATGAGAAAAGGTTGATTCAAATGGTAAAAATCCATACTGATTTCAATGTTGCTGATCTTATCACTAAAGCTTTTGATGTGGGGAGGTTTCAGTACCTTGTTGTTAGTATTGGAATGATTAATCTCTAACTCTCAACTTGTTTTGTAAAAGTTTGTATAAGTATTGGACTGTTATTATGTGATCTTAGTATTGCTATCTTTGTTTCTAACCACTAATAGTTATGTTCAAACCACTGCTTGTTGCTTTTTGTTTCCACTAACCATTTTGCAGACAAAAGGAAGTTAATTTCAAATGCAAAAGAAGTGCTGAAGTTAAATTGTTCATTCATTCAAGATATAGTTTACAGCTTACAACTTACAGCTTACAATTAACTTCAAATGCAATAAAAAGACTAGTTCTATACAAGATTTCCTACTTCTATCCTAGCTCCTATCATCTATTCCAAACGCTGGATATGCATGACCAGTACGACGAAGAAGCTAAGGATCAAAATGGGAAGGATGGATTGATGAAAACGAAGATGATGAAGATGAATACAGTAGATGGATGTGTGATATGATAATCTTTAGTTGTTCCATCTACTTGTTCCACCATAAAGCAATCACTCCATTTTCCTTTTACCCTTTCCCTTTACAATATGAGATGAAGCACCAAAACCTGGTGCAGAAAGACCAAGAACCACCTCTCTGTTCTTAGGAAGTGGTGGATTGTTGGCTCGTGGCCTTGGTTGAGGGTGAGAGGTGAAGGTTTTGCTTTTTCTGCTTCCTCTTGAACCAATCTATTGAAGATTGGCTCCAAACGCTCAGTGGAATCATCTGATCCTCTTGATGACTCACTAGGATCTACCACACTATCATCTTTCGATGAAGGAAGAAAGGGGGACTTTTTAGGTCTTGGTTCTTGTGGAGGAAGGTAAAGTCGCCATGGATTTGAATCATCACTTGATGATGATGATGATGAGGAGGAGGATGAGGTTGTTAAATCGATTACTTCTGGTTGATTCCACATGGTGCTTGTAATTGATTGTGGATTTTAGAGGAATTAGGGTTTTGGTTTTAATTGATGTGTGTGTTATATGAGATTTGGGATTCTTTTATAAGCAGAGATATGGCTTATGTAAGTTAATGAGAGGCAGGTTAAATGTGGTTGAGGAGTTAATGAGATCATTGGGTTTTGGAAATATATTAATACCGGAAGTTGACCATGTTGACTTAAACATTAGCACTTTGGCTAACCACTGATAAGCCTATGGAACCACTTCTCCCTTTTACTAACCACTGCTAATGTTAACTCTCTTTTCTATGTTTGGTCTCTATTTGTAACTTGCAGGTATGAAGGATTGGTGTAAATTGGAGCTTGTGATGTTTGTAGCTCCTAGTGCTAAAAAAAAAGAGAGAGAGAGAGATTGTGTAATCCTTCATATTTTTGTGAGATATCACTTATTTTGACACAGATTTGCTTGCTGTATCTCTTGGTCAACTAATTGGAGTGCAACACTGTATCCACTGATAGTATGTTTCAAACCACGGATAGCGGTCTTCAAACCACTGATAGATTGCTGCTTATTTTTGGATACTACAGGGGCTGTTTGGTAACTTTGGCAAAACTATATTTTTCTCCCCAAATCACGGATGAATCATTTAATTGATCTTCAAAACACTTCAACTTGGCGCTCTACATCAACCTTAATCACTATCCTTTGCATAATTCACAAATCCTATATCATACCCATTATCAACTACAATGGCGAACCAGTACTCCCACACACATAACCTTGTTGCTAATCTCATCAAGAACAATAGATCTGAAGGTTTTCATCAGATGATTGATTTCCTTATTCACAGTCCTATTCACTATGCCTTAATTGTCACACCAACCATCCTTAAGGCCTATGTTCATCAGTTCTGGGGGAATGCTAAGCTTGAGGAGGTCAATGGTGTCGATGTGTTTAGCACTGTTGTAGATGGAAATGCTATTTTGGTTAATGAGGAGATCATTAGAAGTGTTTTGAAGTTTGATGATGCTGATGGTCTTGATAATCTTTCAGATGCTGAGATAGTTGTTGGTTTAGAAAGGTTAGGATATACACACAGGGGTGATAAGGTACATTTTTTAAGAGTTTGTTTTCCAAACAATGGAAGTTTTTGATACACACCTTGTTGATGTGTATGAGTAATAAGACTACTGGGTTTAATGACTTTCCTTCCAAAATTGCTACTGCTGTTATTTGTTTGTCTGATGGAAGGAAGTTTAATTGGTCTCGGATGATTTATGAGGGGCTAGTACAGAACATTAGGAAGAAGGGTAAATACTATTTATATCCTAGGTTTTTTCAACTGATTGTGGAAAGTCAAATAGCAGAACCTGTTGAGCATTCTAGGGAGTATGAAGTTCATTATATGCTTCATAAGGTTTTTGCACATATGAGGAATCAGCCGCAAAATGTACAAATTTGGGATGTTCCTTTATTTCCACATATGCTTGCTTTGCTCACGATCCCGAGTTTGATGAAGAACCCACGCTAGTACACCTCAACCCACCGATAGTATACTTGCAACCATTGTTGACACTGAACCTCAACCTACTTCTAGTCAAACCCAAATCATCATTAAACCAATTGTATGGACTCGGAGATGAAGGGCACCAAGCTACCTCAGCTGGTGTTAGTGGTGTTGTTCATGAGGTCACACATGGAGTGGAGGTGACATGATTGGAAGGGCTTCCACCATCGATTTATGCTTAGATGCCGGTCGATAGTGGAAACATACTTAAGACCCAACCTTTGGCAACTCTAATGTGGAGAGTTCCTTGAACTTAACACAAGTAGAGGAATCTCAGCCAACCGGCTACTACAGTGCATAGATGATCGTGCAAGGTCCGGTGCTATGTTTACTTTATCCAAGGATTCACCTCTCTGAGCGCTTAACACATCTCAAGTGATGAGGATAGTTTGGAACATGATATCGAATTGACGGATCCTAAGTTGGTACATGATGACTTTTCCAGTGAACCACCTCTCGGACCAGTTCACACAGGTCGAAGTGGGGAGGATATACTTGAACATTTTAATGAATTGACGGCTAAATGTACCAAAATGGAGGATACAATCTCAAGTCTTCAGGAGTTGCTGTGTTTCAGGGTAAAGCTATTCGGAGACTGAAGCATAGGGTATTGGTTTTGGAAAAGATGAGAAGACCTAGGGTTGCTACTTTAAGGCATCTGAGGAGAAAGAACAAGAAGGTGGAATCCTCTCCAGCTCTAAATGTGGAGAATGTTCTGAATATGGAGAATCTATCCAAACAGGGGAGGAATGAAGGCATGATTTCAGGAGAGGCTGTAGATGTACCTATGGAAGAAGATATTGTTAGTGGAGATCAAGAAATTTTGGTATCGATAAAGATGGAAATGAGGTCGTTTTGAAAGTTTAAAGATCGTGGTAGAAGATGAAGTGATGCAGACATAACCATCATTAATGTGTCTACAACTACGGATAGTTTTCTTCAAACCACTGATGCAGTTTCAGACATGGCAATTGTACCCACTGCTATTATAACCACTTCCACCATTGTTACAACCATCTCTGTGTCACCACCTAAACCTAAAGAAGTTGAGAAAGAAGCTGCAAGTACATTGATCAATCTGAGTAAAACCTCATCTAACCTTACATCTATCATTGCACCTGTTTCATCTATTAAATCTACTGCAACCAAACCCAAAAGCAAAAGTTTAGTTATTGGTGAACCTTTAAGGAAGAAGGTGACTCAATCAGTTGTTGGAAAAGGTAAAGGAGTTGCAGAACCAGAGTTGAAGTTTAAAAGTAAAGAAGAACAGATTGCTTATGATGTAGAGTATATAAGAAAGATGTTAGCTGAAGAACAAGCAGCTTTAGAGAAAAGGAAGCAAGAAGAAGAGGAGGCTAGTCAGAAATGGTTAGCTAAATGGTATGAATCACAGAACTATCTTCAAGTTTCTAATCAAATACATGATGAGTATACTGCACAAGAATGGGCATTGTTGGATGATGAGGAATGAGCTAGACTTTTGGGTGAATGGGCAAGGAGGATCAAGAAAGAAAGGAAACAAGTTATAAGAAAGAAACCTCCTACAATTGCACGATGAGGAATGTACCGATGAAGATTATTAAGAATTGAGCATTCATATTCTCGACAATCTTAGTAAATGTTCATTTGAAAGAATCCATGAGCTTTATCTGATGTGTATGAGAATTAATAATGAGAGTTTTACTCCTATGGGTTCTGAAATGGATGAAGAATGGATTAATGGTAATCTAAAGAGGAAATATGAGATTCAGGAGACATCTGGTTCTAAAAGACTGCAAGTGATTGAAGATGGTAATCAAATTATCTCTTATGTGTTTGAGCTTAAAGGAAGTAAAGGATGTTGGAAAATTCAAAGACTCAATAATGAAGTTTCTGAGTATAATCAATTTTCACAAATGCTTCAATACTTTGATAGAGATGATTTGCTGAATCTTTGGGAGCTTTATAGGAATAAGTTTGGTGATGTGCACCCAAATGATTATCATGAGAGGATGGTTTATCATTACTTGAAGATTTTGTTTGAACCTACTCATGATGAACCTGAATGGAAAGGACTTTGCAATGGACAAGTTACAGAATGGTTTCTATATCAAACTTGTGGAGTTCATGTTTTAACTGTCTCTGGAGAAATTATTCATATGCTGGTAGAAGGTGATTATCCTCAATTGAATAAGGATCCAGAAGTTATTACACAGATGATGAAGTCTGGTATTATCAAGATGTTGATGCCCTATGATGGTCAAGCTTACAATTTATTGCTGAAGTATGAGAACATTCTTAAAACTAGTAAGTGTTTGGCTACATCCTCCAATTCCTTTGTTTTGAGCTTAAAGGAAACTTGAGAATTCTATTTGAATTATCAAGTTTAGGGGAGGATTGTTGGGTTTTTGGTTTCTTGGATCAAGAATTATTCTAAGTGTTGGAACCACGGACAGAGTTGATAAAACCATGGACAGAAGAATGGATCCACTGATGAAGACAAACTGCGGCTAGTAGTATTGTGTAACCACGGATATTGTATTGTAACCACTCCTAGTCTTGTATAGTCGGTTTAGTATTCTGTATTAGATAAATATGGAAAAGATATTTATCTTGTAGGTTACGTATTGTATAATGTAAAGGACTCCTTAGCCTATAAAAGGAGGTCCCATGTTAGATTAGATATACGTATGTTTTATATCTAAGGTCGATACACTTCAAGGTTGTAAAACCCTAATACTGATTAGAGTATTCATATTAATAATAATATTGAGGTGTTAAATGTTTATTGTTCTTCTTCTTAAGATTAAGTATTAAATTCCTCATAATACTTAATAAGTCTTTGTTTAAGTCAGTTTCTATATTAGATCATTTGCTCAACTGGGATCAACAACAAGCAGTAGAAAGAGATTCCCGATGGCTGTCAGAACCTTTGGAGGACACAAAAGCTAGGTTTTTTACACAAGAGGATGAACTGGATAACCCCTTAACTTCAGATTCATACACTTTCAGATTATTGTATAAATTATCCAAGGTCATCGTTTCAAAGTCAGCCTTGTTTCTCCAAACCACAATATGCATACTCCATTCAGGTGCTAAACTTCTGAGAAACTTAATATTTATATCCTCTTGAGAAATTGAAGCTTTCATAAGTGCAAGTTGACTTATAAGTTTCTGAAGTCTATCATGAGTAGCATCAATACTTTCAGAACTTAAGGCAGCAAAGTTCTTAAATTGATGCTTCAAAAGATTATTTCTTGACTTCTTTATTGCTTGATTCCCACCAAACCCTAGATCAATGGCTTCCATTAAAGATTTTACATCTTTAATATCACTAAAACTCAACTGATACTCATTAGGTATTCCCATCATAAGAATACTATGAGTCTTGATTTCCAATCGTCTTTGAGCTTTGTCTTCGACAGATTTAATGGGCACATCCTTCCCATCATCACCTTTAGTAGGTAACGAGTCACCCTTCAGAATAATCTCCCACATAGAGTAGTCAAGCATCTTGATGTACTGCTGAATTCTTAATCTCCATAATTCATATTCTCCTGGCTTTAGCATAGGCACCTTTGATGCAGTCACCATGCATGTTGATTCAGATTCCATGACTTCAGTAGATTGTTGAACAAATTTGAGTTAACAATAATTCTCCTTATGCACAGCTTCTAGATCACAAGCTCTGATACCACTTGTTGATCCCATATGAGCACTTGATCTTATTAATTATCTTAGATAAATCTAAAACAATTAAAGTATAGAAAACTATCTTGTAACAATATTAAACACAATGCGAAATCTTATGTTTAACAATAAAAAGAACAATAAACACAATTGTTATCTCATAAAACACTTCAATATATTAATACGAATACTCAAAAGTATTAGGGTTGATAATACAAATAAGTCGTAAAAACGTTTATTTATATTTTACGATCTTCTAATGTTTTGTCGATAACAAACGTAAAATCATTTTAAACGAAACAAATAAAATACGAAATTGTCACACCCCAAATTACATGCTTTGCGTGGAATGGAATTCTCGGGATTGATCGTCATAGCATCACAATCACAGTTATATTGAACGACCTAAAGTGTCGTTTGGAAAATACATCGCTTGATTTAATAAAAACATTCAGAGTTACAAAGATAGGTCCCAAATGAAAGTTACTATGTGCGGAAAATAAGTTTGATACAAGTCAAACGATGTTTTTAAAGTGTATAAATCCCATGTGAGACGCGTCGTCACCGCGACTCTATGATATGTCCACATGCATGCCATGAAGTGAATGCCGTAGTTACCTGAAAATACATTGCTAAAAGTGTCAACACAAAGGTTCAGTGAGTTCATAGAGTTGTTGAAAATGTTTAATACGACTACCACAAGTACAAATAATGTATGACAATGTCGTCACAAAAATGATACAATTGCTATAAGTCCATGACACCGAAACTAGACTGATCATGATGTTCGCCCCAACAGAGTGTTTCCCAAACAACTCAAATAATGTTATTAAATGAAATGCATCCGCTTAACCGTTGGAATCCACCAACCGGATGGAGGAGTCACCTCGATAGATCTATCCACTCACCCTCGCTTCTATGAAATTAACGGCTCATGTTATATAATGGGGACATTCAATTGGCATGAGGTAACTTAAGCAATGTAAATGAATTTGATATACTTGGTATTGTAATAAAAATGATGTGCAATGTATTCTCCCCCGTAGGTTTGAAATAAGTATAAACTTGAATAAATCGAGGCTATGAAAACTCACCTGTTGCAATGTTTATGATGATATAATGGCAAAAGTGGATACACTGAAATGAGGCGCAACCTCTAACCGTGACCTATTATGAATGATATGTTCTATGATAAGTTATGATGTAATGTTATGCATGCAATTCGTGTGATATCTATACCACTTGTACATTTGAAAATAATGTTTATCGTCGAATATATGTTTATGACATCTCGTCATGTTATAAAATACTTTACAAGTATTTACGTTGAAATGAGATCTTACGATAGTCATTTAATGATTTATTATGAAATTATAACTTTTCGTCAGTAAAATAATGTCGTTGAAATTTCATGAAAGTGATAAACGGCCTTTAAAAAGCTAGTCGCAAAATGGTGCACGCCGAGTGTTAGGAAACGAACTCAACATTTTGGGAAGCTTGTATCGTTATCTCAAAGTTTTGGCATTTAAGTTTTCATCCTAGAGGTCTCGATCATGGAGAGAAATGTAGTTAAAGTATGGTACTTGTGTCCAACATATTGTTTAAGGGTGGTTTTTCGGCAAAGTTTAAGCGATCGATATTATTCATTACAACTCCGCTTGACGAACGGTTGAACACTTTGGAAAATAGACCAGCGAACTTACTTTTACTAGAAGACATCATTTTATAAAAGTACTCCATCAATGTTAAAACGACCCTCAACATGGTCACTTGTTTTCCGTAATACTTGTCTAATAGAAATATATTAGTTTTTCTTATATAATAAAGCTACGGCAACTTTGTTAAATCACGTAATTTAATCGTTATAAGTCCGTTTTCACGCTTTATATGTCCTCGGAATCGTAATAATATATACTAATATATTTTTGATAAGTTGACACATTTTATAACGCTTAAGACTCATTTTTGACTCGTAAAAGTCGAGATTACATGCTGAATTTTCTGTACCAAATATCTTTCGTCGTCAAACTTGAAAATTCATAACTTCATCGTTATAGCTCCGCTTTAATCCGCTCAAGCGCCACGTTTTCGTTTTAAAGTGTATTTTCTAAATATCTAGCCCAAAGTATTTTACAAACTGTCGGATTTTCCAGATTTTCAAAATATGGACAGACCCTTTTTAAAACTTGTCGAAATGAGTTTTTCTCTCACCAAACCTATTCTAACCCATTCAAAACAACTCCGAAGCTATTCTAATCCTACCATACACCTTCTTAGGGTGTCATGGGTTCTTAGGCATCACCAAAACTAATATATAACAAGGAGTAATTATAGGATGAATTATTTATATATAACACTTAAAAACCTTAAAAAGTGGTATAAACATCACATAACTTGCATGTTTTCTCAAATAAAAATGAAATGACCATAACAATGAATATGAAATATTATGATGATAATGAATGCTTACTAGTAACTTGATGAGGTTTATGAGAACAAAGGATTTTCCTAATCACCCTAGGTTTATATTGCAAAACCTATACAAAGAGTGATACTAATGTGTAATAATCTTGTCTTAGAAAATTTTATGATGATCCTCCTTCTTATCTTGGTTGGCTGCCGGTTTTGGAAGAGAGAAAGAGCAAGAGAGATATTTTTTTTTACTTGTGAAAATGAAGTAAATGAATTGGTTTTAGTATAATACTTTAAAAGAGTAGAGATATTTGCAAAATCTTCAATGACTCACCCCTTGTGTCGACAAGGGGTGCTAGTCATTCTCTTTTATTGTTTTTTTTTTGTTTAAAAAAAAAAATGTATTATGTATAATTACTTGTAAGTTAATGAAGATAAATGATAAGTTGTAGTCACATTTGGATATTTAGGGTAGTATTAGATAAAAATAAATTTTCACGGGTCAAGATAAAATATATTTAGGTCATAAAAATTATAAAAATACATTTCTTGCAAAATTTGAGTGAAATAATAATAATCATGTAGTATTTAAGAAAATCGTCGTAATTATATAAATATAACAATTTATATACAAACTAAATTTAAAACACTGGTAAACTCATAATATTATTTTTATAACTTAATATGAGTATAAAATATATCGGATAATTTTGAAAGTAATGGATCAATTGTTCAAAATAATTAATTACGCGATAACGTTTATTTAATAAAAGTTATACGTTTAATGTAAAATGCAAAACCATGCATGAACTAATATAATGACAATGATGCTAATGAAATGTAGACTAAACTTAGTCTATATGAAATGTCCTCGATAAAATGTTCATGAATTCGCAGCTAAACCATTAAGGTTACACGAATTTGGATACTCGTAAACGTAATTTACGATAAATGATGAAATAGTGAAACTTTTAAAGTTTGTTCAAATGACCTGAAATTACGAGTTGTCACATAAATGGTTTGAGCCAATAGTTTTCTAACAGACTTACGTTTTCACATAAAACACTAAAACAAGTATAAATGATTTTATGATTTAAATACATATGTACAACAACTAGTGTTTACATATTGGGCAAACATATACATAACTAGTATGTATTATAATGGGTAATATAAATGGGTAAAAACTTAAGTATTTGACCCATTGACCAAATACATTGAATGTTGGGTAAAACCCAAAGTTCATGACCCATAACCCATTGCATGACATCATGCATAAGTCATATATGGATAATATCCATGACCCATGGTTTTAATCCATGAACCATGGGCTAGATGCATTGCATCTTATGGATACATTGTATCTACTTGGATACCCATGGGCAAAAGGGAGCGTCCCACGGATCCCCAGTAATACACTGGACGGATCCCTCAAGTGAGGGATTCGTGGGATCCGTGGAACAATAGTTGTTTTTCTTCTATAAATAATGAGCCATTTCTTCTTTTTGAGTTGCCACTCTCACACATACTTTCCCCAAGTATTGTAACCTTCTAACCATAGATCTTAAGGATCTTTCTATGTAGTTTGTCTTTAATTTTTGTGTGATTCTCTAGGTTCCTCTTAAAGGCGAGATCACCACCTCTTGAAGTCAAGCAAGCTCAAGTCCATGAGTTGCCATGCTTCGTCATCATCAAGACTACTGAGGTTCTCTTGTTGATACTTCTTTCTTCCTCTATAGAAGTGTTGTGTCCAAGGCATTAGTAAAGGATGCCGAAAGAGTCAAGACGAAAGCATTAGTGAAAGGTACTTAACGTCCGTGTCAAAAGCATTAGTGAAGAATGCTAAAGAAGTCAAGACGAAGGCATTAGTGAAAGGTGTCAAGCGTTCGTGTCAAGGGCATTAGTGAAAGATGCCTAGGAGTCAAATCAAGTGGCATTAGTAAAGGATGCCGAGGTCGTATAATCGATGAGGTGCATCGTTATACAAATAGTGATAGTTTGTTTCCAAGGATATTGATATCCTTGATGGTGTTGTAATAAGGAGTGGGTCTCCTTTGGGGTTAGGTGTTGTGTAGTGTTGGGTAGTAGTTCCTCCTTTATAATGGAACTCGGTACTTAGCCTAGTACCGGATAAAGGATGACAACGTTGTGGTAGGTGCGGTTCAACCTTGTGAAAGAACCCGGTGGTTAGCCTAGTATCAGAAAAAGAGTAGGCGACGTTGTGAAGGCTTCTCCGCCATAAGGAGTTGGTGTCGTGTAGTGATTACGAACTCTCGAGTAGGTGATTCTGGGAGTGGAGTAGGGCAAGGAAGGTGTCCTTGTAGCCAAACCACTATAAATACTCGTGTCATGGTTATGTACTTCTTACCCTTTATCTTTCATTACACATTTATATATCTATCTATCAATGTCCAACATACACATCTAAATAGATTGACATAAGTCGATCTAAATATTTTAAAATAAAGTTTTAATTGGTAAAACTATTCAACCCCCCTTCTAGTTTTCCACAATTGGTATCATAGCTTCGTTACCAATTTTCTTAGAGTATGTTGTACTTTAAAAAGTTGATACGATCCGTGTATATTTGAAAACTACAAAGAAGGAAATCTTTTAAAACAATTTTTCTTCTCATGTTGGATATTGATAGATGATTCTAACATTTTCTTTTCAAGAAATCTTCATGCTAGGATCTCTCCAAAGTCTTCATTTCTATTCAAAGAATAATGAAGTCAACCTTCAAGGAAGAACTTAAAAGTAATCACAATCTACTTACTCTAAGTACAACTGATTACTTTAAAAGCTCATGAAGTATTTTCGGTCTCATGGTCTCCATAAACCATACCAAGAGCATAAAGGTATGTTTACTTTTCATTAGCTAGCTTACATCTACATTAATAGGTTAATACCTTCTTTCATATTTAGACATTAATAATTGTTAGTCTCTTTAAAGTCTCTTTTCGCCACTTTCCAGACTTACTCATCATCAGGAATAGTATTCCTTTTGATCTTGTCAAACTAACACCGTCATCACAAATGGATCATCGATAATTAACTTATCAAATCTCGTTGACCAAACATCTTTTCAATTAGAAACCCCAAAACTATTTTTGTTCCATAAGCTACTTTATAACTTATCACAAAAATAATGCCAAACACCCTTTTTCTATCTACAGTAGCCGGATCCCTCTAGTTGTACTAGCCGGATCCCTAATACAAGGGACCCAGGGGAACCGTGTGACAGAAACTAGCTATACACCTTTCAAATTCAAACCTGCTCATTTTCCCTCTCTTTACAAAACACAAAAACGACCCAAGAGCTGGTTTCATCTCCATAGGACTCCATATCCTCAAGCATCCATCTCTAGAACATCATTGTAAGTAATTACACTAACATGTTCTAATTTTTCATCATCTTCATCATAGGGTTTATGGTTTCTTAACTTTTCTTAATCAATTGATAAAATTAGGTTTTCCAAAATTGATCACTAGAAAGGGTTTTCACATAACTAAGATTACATCGTGCTTACAACATTGTTGATACAAATCAAAACCATAAACCAATCTCAACAAATTTTGCCTAATTGGAATATTTGTTTTTCTAGGACCAACCATGCCTAAAGCTACCCAACAAGACCACCATGATACCGTACATTACCTCACCCAATACTATCGAAAAGAGGGTTTGTCAAAAACCGATCGCAAAGTCTTCAAAAGACTTGAAAAACGACTTATCTACGAAGGTCGTGTGGTCAAGGAATGTTTCCTTGAAAATACCAAAATTCGTCAAGTCTTCTCGGCAATCAACTTTGATTGTCTTCTTGATATTGATGAACAAATTTGTCCAGTTTTCATCTTTGAATTTTACAAAAGCGTTAGAATCATCCGAAACACCGATGATAGCATTTCAATCGCCTTTACCATCAATAAACGAAACTTCATTCTACCTCTCAACACATTTGCTCAAATCCTTCGCATTCTTTGTGAAGGAATTTGTATGTACTCTCAAGATTGGGCAATATCCACTGTTAGGATTTAGTAAATCCAATTATTGAAGTGTCGGTCACCTCAAGTATATGTAATCATTAGAAAGCTCGTAGTCGTAGTTATTATAAGTTATGTAGTATTTAGTTAAGTAACTCCGTGGAGGACAGACGGGTCTTTACCCACTGTATGCCTGATCCACAGCCCATTGGTGGCATTTTATGTAAGAATTATAAATACTCTCTACCTCCCAAGGTAGAGAGTTGGAGCTGATAATAATACTTTCATTTTCTCTCACTAAGTTCCCAAACCTCCAACTCTTTCTCTCTCTAAAACCTCATCTTGTACGCCTACTTGTGTTTATGATATGATGTGTTTGTGAAATCCAATATGTTACAAATGGTATCAAGAGCCATGGTTTGATCATCTCTTACATATCCTTGGATTCTAGTGGTTTTATATGGTTTTTGAGTTTGAAAAGTTTAGTGGTTTTGCATCATTTGGATCATTTCTAGTGTTAAAGTTAGAATTTTGGGTGTACTTTTGTGTTTAGAATCATTGTAAGTGCTTGGGTTTTGATTTGGTAAGCTTGAATCAACGTGGTTGAGCTTGGTTTGGATTGAAAAGTTTTTTGTAAGTTTTTCTTGCTAGCGACTTGGTTCTCATAGTGTTTTCATCGTAGCGACTTGCTTGATGAAATAGTAGCGAGTTGTAGTGTTAATTGTTAGCGATTTGGTCCTAGCGACTTGTCTATTGAGACAAGCCGACAAACAGTACAACTTAGTGGATTCTCCACTACGGCTAGCGACTTGGTATAGTTAGCGACTTGCTTTCAATTTCGTTAGCGACTTGTACTTGGTATTCGTAGCGACTTGGTGTTAGCGACTTGGATCTTAGCGAGAGTTTCTTTAGCAACTTGACTGTTTAGCGATTTGGTATTCTTAGCGACTTGGTGTTAGCCACTTAGCGACTTGGACCTTAGCGAGTTGCTCTTTAGCGACTTGACTGTGTAGCGACTTGGTATTAGCGACTTGGTTCAAGAATTCTTAGCGACTTGGTTGATTTTTGTTTGTAATATGGTTTTCTCTTGATTTAGTAAAATCTCGTGAAAGAATCTATTTCCGGTTTAATCATAGAGTTATAAAATCCGTGTAATCTGTAACATGTCTACCAACGTACTCTACAATCATCTCCATCGCTTCTCGAGGATGTTTAAGCACCGGTTCGGATACTGTCCACCCATGCTTGATGTAACCGACTACGACTCTTGGGCTCAATGAATCGATTGTACTGCCTTGAAAGGAAAACGGAGTCAACATTCTCATGTCTATTGATGAAGGACCATATGAGATTGAAACAACAAGAGACATAATTGATACTGCTGCAGATGAAACCATGATCTTTGGATTAGATGGACCAAAGACGATGATGAGCTCTGATAAGGAGAAAAGAGGTTCGATGTCGATATCGTGGCTTCAAACATTATACTTCAAGGTCTTCCAAAAGATATCTACAAGCTTATCAATCACAACACTGGCCAAGGCTGTTTGGGATAATGTCAAGATGCTTCTCTTGGGTTATGAATTAACCAAGGAAGACAGAGAATCACAACTCGTATGATGAGTTTGAGCACTTCAAGATGAAACCGTATGAGAGTGTCTATGAGTACTACGTGAGATTCCTTAAGCTTGTGAATGACATGATGAACATCAAATGACCATGCCAAACATTCAAACGAACTAAAAGTTTGTGAACAACATGAATCCCGAATGGCACAAATTTGTCACCGCTGTGAAGCTAACCAAAGGATTGAAGAATACAAACTATGAGCAACTCAGATGCCTTTCTTCTTCAAATGAGAGACATGCTATGTTTGAAAAAAGGATTCTTGAACAGTTCAAAACCAACCGTGGAGAAACAAGTTCTTCAAATGATTCAATGACCTTTTACACAAATGTTGGAATTACCACCAAAGCTTTTCAAGTTATACCCATGGTAATGGTAATCACAAACTCATTCCCGATCCAATGCTCAAACAAGTCGATCTTGATGCGGTCATGGGACATTTCATCAATCAACCGGCTCTTATGGTTAAACAAAACTTGACTCTCAATCCACATACCATCGGTCTTCACACTAACAATGAGATCATAATCGCATCCAACCTTCACAATCATGCGCTTGTCGAGATGGAAAAGTTATGGTGCAACCAGTTCAAGGAAGCCAATATGAACAGGGAAGAGGTGGAGTAGGTGGAGGTTATATTAGAAATCGAATCGGGAAGGAATGGAAACCAAGGTCAAGCAAAGACAATTAAGTGCTACAACCTGTGGTGGTGAGGACACATTGCTAGGAACTCGCACATCTCCAAAACGCCCCTCGAATGCGTAATACTTGAGACAAGATGTTGCTTGTGCAAACTCAGGATAATAGAGCAGCTTTGGATGAAGAGGAGTTGTTGTTTCTTGCTGAGGGAAATGCCTGAACCTATGATGCTGATGTTGATGAACAACCAATTCAGGAGATAGGTCATAATCATCAAAATGCCTTTCAAGTAGCTCACTGTGATGCATTTGACTCTGACGTCAATGATGAACCTACTACCCAAACAATCTTCATGGTCAGCATCTCACCTATGGTCTCTCCAAAGGTCTCTCCACCACAACAGGCTGGTCCATCCAAAGACAAAATCATTTTAGAGGTATTAAAACTATATGATGAAGTTGATGAGCAAAAGATGCATAATAAAGTACAATCTCTTGAAACTTATGAATCGATATTGATGATGAGGGTAATAGCAATATTGTCCCATATGATCAATATGTGAAGCAAAGTGAAAGTGAGGTTGTACCAAGTAATGCATCTTCCGCATCAATGATGACTATGTTTTGATGAATACACCGCATGTGCCCCTTGATGATTCATTATCTCGTAATCGAATGTCTATAAAGAACAAGTTGCTATTTATGAACAACGTGCTAAGTTTGAGTTAACCACCCGTGAGTGAAATGGATGACCAAATGCGTATAATTATTAGAAAAGTAATTTTAGAGAAGAAGTATAAAACAAGAGTTAAACTCCTTACAAGAAAAGCTTTCTAAAATCGCTAAGCAAAAACAAGAACTTCAAGAAAATGTAAAAATGCTTAAGCAAGAATTCAATGCTAATGAATCAAAACTTTTGAATGATTTTTCCAATCTAAAAACTTTGAAAAACAAGCTTGAAAATAAGTTGTATGTACAAGGGAACACCATTAAGACTGCTTACATGGTCACTAAGCATAGAGTTTTAAGCGATAAGCATAGTATTCCCATTATTAAGGAACCCAACCCTGAGTATGGTAAGAAAGCAAGAGAAGCTTATAAGGTAATTTATGATGGCCATGAAATCCTTAAGCCTAGGCAGAAACTTAGTTGCACTGAGTGCACTGAGGAAGATAAGAAATCAGATGAAGTCACTAGGGAGAAAATGAATAAAAAGCTAGAAGATCCTGAGTGTAAAAAGAATAATATAACGATCAAACCCCATGATTACACTAAGGAAAATTGGATATCCTTAAACAAGTTTAAGCCTAAGAATCTATTAACCCCCAACAAGTGTTCGAAAAAGGATATGGATATGCAAAAGTCGAAAATCTTGTTGCAACAAACACTCCCCTTAGGAAAATGCCTGAGCCATCGCAGATCCTCCAAATACACCAATGCATCTAGTTCCTAGATCTATTGTCACTAAAGCAAGACCTTAATCAACCTGTATGTTGTTTATCACCGTTTGTTGATTTTGAGAAACGTAAGAAGAGAATCACATTCTGAGGAAAACCTAGGGAAAGGGTTTTGAGCAAACTAAAGAATGTTATTTAACTGAGGTCATGCCTTTCTTTAAACAATTAAAAGGTCAATTTGAGAGCCTTAAAAAAGGAATAAATTCAAATATTAAAGAAATGGAAAAGGAATTTGATGCAATGATAGTTGAGGTCAATGATTATGAACATGAACTCAAATATAATGAAGTTGAAAGGAAGAACTTGCATATCTTAAATGATAATTTGATTTCGAGTTGTGTTGCTCAAGATGTGTTTTATATCACACTAAGCGCTCCATTATCGCTTCGATTTCATGAATTATCTATTGCATTGAAAGTTTCCCATGATCGTGTCATTGAGCTTGAAAATAAAAACTCAGAACTAAATGAGAAAATTGATCAGGATGATCACGATAATTTGGTAAAACATCTCTCTAATCTAGAATTTGAACATCAACATCTTAAAGAAATGTCAAAACCTCAAATATCAATACATCCTCAGATGTTCCGGAGTTTGATGCAGTTTTTCAGATAAACAAACGTGACGAACATATTCAAGCTCATTGTAACACGATCAGAAAGTTGAAAGCCCAAATTTCTCAATTACAGGGTGAAAAGAACAATGTGACTGGCTCCCATATGCCTCATCCTTTAGATTCTCTGTATTCTCAAACATTTCATCTTCAAAACTTGGTTAATGTTTTGCAAAAAAAAACCGAGAGTTTTCTGGAAGAAAATGAAAAAGTTAAACGACACTTTAAAGAGTTATATGATTCAATGAAAGTCACTCGTGACAAGAACAACGAAAAATAACGCCTTTACAAAAAGAAATTGAGAATCGAGGAGTCGTGAAAAAGGAAACCGACACTTGTGTTTAATGAGAATGTTGCATCAAAGTCATCCTCGGTCGCAAATATATCGTGATCATAAATACATTCCTCCTCATCTTAGGAATAATGAACTTGTGTTTCATAACTATTGTGCTCATCTTAAGGATAGTCTAGAATGTCTCTGTGAGATTGTAGAAGAGGATTTCATAAATAAACCTCTTGATAGAGAAATTAGGTTTGCTTGAATTCAGGCCAAACGATCTCAGGATCTGCTAGAATGTTTAATAGCAACATGTCCTAAATCATTAGGTGCGAAAGGTAAAGCTGTGATGCCTTGTTCTATACCTAGTGCCAAGCATACAAACCATTCTGTGCCTAATTTTAAGAGAGTGAACAATAATGTGCCTTCAAGTAGTTCAGATCCCTGCACATCTAGTTCAGGAATGCAAAATGTAGATCAACCAACTAATGTTCCCATAATTCCCTTTACAGGAGTAATCAGTGACATAAAAGCAAGCGGGTCAAAGCCTCCAGGCAATACCAAGCAAGATAGGACCTCATAAGCTAAGAGTGTGCATTGGAAGAGAGAAGATCACCCTAGGAATATTAAGTTTGAGTTGAATAAAACGAATCGTGTTGATTCTAGTATTAGCTATAAGCGTCTCGTAATTAATTCGAGTTCGCTACTATCTCGCAAACCAAAACCGATGATCGCTTGAATTACATACTAATCATGAATGTGGTGTGAATGTTTTGTCTAATCTTTGTTAAATTCTCGTTAAAATTGTTAATGTTAAAATCAAGCTAAGAAGGCTAAAAGGCAAAGGCGAAAGAAAGTTAGAAAACAGTGGAAACTAACAGAAGAATATTTAGTAAAATAGGTTATCAATGGATACCTTCTGACCGTAAGGTTAATGAGTTCTTCCTCAATTTGCTAAGACAATACCCACTAGAAAATGGATGCCTACTAGTAGATCTATTCCTTAAGAAGTAAACATACTTTGAATAGGTCGAATACGGACATTAGCATCGCATCTATTTACGATGATTCCATTGTTTCTACTTCCGATGGGTGTTCCAATCATCATTTATTAACCAAGTGGAACCCATTATTGCATGGGGTTCCCATTTATCTAGTTATCCATTCTTGTCGTGTTCAACCGCAGATCGCTCAAATCGCTCTGTGGTACCGGACTCAGTCGCTCCAAGCATATGACCGGAGATCGCTCATGCTCATGAACTTTATGAGTAAATTCATCTGGACTATTAGATTCGGGAACTACTATTTTGGAGCAATTATGGGTTATGGAGATTATGTGGTTGGTAAAAGTGTAATTTCCAGGGTATATTATGTGGAAGGTCTTGGTCATAACTTGTTCTCTGTTTGTCAATTCTGTGATTCCGATCTAGAAGTGGATTTTAGAAAACATACTTGTTTCATTAGAGAACTTGATGGTGTGGAATTGTTAAGAGGTACTCGTGGTTATAACCTATACACCATCTCTATCGAAGACATGATGAAGTCTTCTCAATCTACTTGTCCAAAGGCCTCTAAAACAAAGTCATGGTTATGGCATCATCGTCTCAATCACTTGAACTTCGGCACCATTAATAACCTTTCCGTAAAGGATCTTGTCGAGGCTTACCCAGTTAAAATATGAAAAAGATCATCTTTGTTCAGCTTGCCAATTGGGAAAAAGCACGAAATATGCCCACAAACCAAAACCCACAAACTCAAGAATGGAAGTTCTTCATACCCTTCATATGGATCCGTATGACCAATGAGAGTGCAAACGATAAATGGGAAAAATACATTCTTGTAGTTGTTGATGACTACTCTCGATTTACTTGGGTAAAGTTTTGAGGACAAAGGATGAAACCCGTATGTCATCATCAAACTTATCAAACAATTGTGTTCAACTCAAAAATTCATCGTAATTGTTCGAATGAACAATGGCACATAGTTTGTTAACAAAGACTTAATTCAATTTTATGAAAGTGTTGAATCACCATCAAAGAAGTGTTCACTTAACTCCTCAACAAAACGGTAGTTGAAAGACTAAATCGAACTCTTGTGGAAGCCGCAAGAACAATGCTAATTTATTCAAAGGTTCCAATGTTTCTATGGGTCAAGCCATTGCCCCTTGCTACACCCAAAATCGTTCCCTTATACACACCTCTCATGGAAAAACTCCATATGAACTTGTCTATAAACGAAAACCTGATCTTTCCTACCTTCGTGTGTTTGGTACTTTGTGCTATCCAACCAATGACGGTCAAGATTGTTAGGTCACTAGTTTTACAATACAAGCTTACTAGAAAGAGATAGAGAGGCGATTGAACAAGATTCACACACACACACACATGATATAATAGAGACGATTATGCGTAGAGTGTAATGAAGAGAATAACTTGAACAACCAACCCTCAAGTGAGGGTTATACAAGAGTATTTATAGGAGGGAAGCTAGGGCAACACTCCTAGTTTCCATCCTTTCCTTAGTGGACATGGGCCTAAGCTTATGGGCCTTCTACATAAGCTTGACCTTAAACAAACATAAAGGCCATAATATGCTACCTATTACATATGAGTAACAAACACTTGAAATAAGGTTTAGGAGTGATTCCAACAATCTCCCCCTCAAGTGTTGGTGATGAAAAACGGTGAAGGCTTTGAAGTAATAGTAGCTTTTGACGTTTTCTGACATTCTTCTTTCTTGTGAGAAGAATTGCCTTGATTCGAACAATCTCCCCAGTGTAGAGAGATAGTTTTCTTTGAACGGTTATGCTTTGATGTCATCTTTAACTTTGTTCTTTGATCATTGTTCTTTGTGATGAAAGTGATAGTATGTTCTTGTCTTCATCAAGTCTCGCCTCAGTTCTCGCCTCATTGCTACAAGTCTCCACGTCATTCTTCAACATGCTCACACGCCTTTAACGTTGGATAATAGTACCGATGAAGTTCTTTAAGTCTTTAACTTTGTAGATTCTTTGATTTGATGAAGAATCATTCTGACTTTTGTGTTGCTTTATGATAGAACTTTCATTAGTGATGATGTTGGCATGAACATGAGAAGAATCGCACGATCATCCCGCCCGAGCTTCCATAAGAAGAAAATCATGAAAACGGTTAGTAATAAGCGGTTCCGCACTTACGAGTTTGAACTTCGAGTGTTAACAAAGATAGTGTGAAAACACAACTCTAATTCTTACAAAGGCCGCCTCGAACTCGAGTCCCACAAGTGAGATAACGCGATGTACCAAAGTACACCTCTGAGCTCGGATGAGTCGAGGTACACCAAGCATCACCTCATGATCAGAGACCATTTGAGACACACTAAGCGAATCTACGGGAGTTACCGGGTTACCGCTGTGGCTGTTTTGATGTCGACCCTAGCAAGAGTTTCCATTCAATCACTAAGGATCACGGTTGTGAACCTCTCATAAATGTTCTCAACAGATTGCTAAGATCCAGAAGGACTCGATAACGCACTCACCGATGTTCTTATTATTGAACATCAAGTGATGAAATATCAAGTGTACCTAAGAGATATTTTGATGAATCTCGGCTCAAGACTCAATAGTGCTTTGGTTTTCCCGAGGAGACTAGGAGAGGGTCTCCTTCTTTAATACCAAATGATCTCTAAGAGAAAGCCAATAGTTTACGTAGGGTTCCCGTGAGAATGAAACATGCTTCTTTTGAGAGAAACTTGAGTGGCTAAGATAGGTATAGTGCATGCGCCATCGGGTCCATGACGACTTTTAATCTTCAATACCGGCGTCACTAAGTGACAACCAAGAGCATATGAATTGAACCCGGTCCATTTCCTAAGTTGAATAATTTGGAGGGCTATTTCTTTTCACCCTTTCTTTGCATTTCTTTTTAATTCTTCAACTCCTTCTTTCTCTCGATTCTCATTTTCTCCTTTTATAATCGTACCTAAGGACTTCTAAATACTAACTATTTGTGATGTCCTTGGGTAGATCCCTCCGACTCAAGCGGATCATAGGACGTTATTCCTAACCTTAGTCACCTTATAACCCATTGCCATAAAACCATTTTTCATGAAAATCTCTCAAAGTGTTTGTGAATGAAAACATGTTTGAACACTTCAAGAGTTTTAGATTTTCGAATACTCCCTCCACATGTGCTTAAGAGTTTTTACGAAATCAGACAAATGAGGAAAGAGCGCACTTTATGAATTGATCAACTCAAGATAGACAATCCCCGCGAGACACGGTTACGTTACATAGTTAAAGAGTTACATTGTCGCTTTTAGGTGACAACTAGCTCTAATAACTACCTTGAAGGTGTAGACAAACCTCGAAAGGTTCTCAAACCCGTCGAGTTCATGTCTACCAAGAGTTTCTCGATTGGTACTTTCTACTTGGACAAGTCCTTTGCATGAGACACATTTACATTACTAGCGAACTAGCTTGAAATTATTACCCATCCTGCACAAGTCTTTTGAGTTACTAACAGCTTTAGTACCGTCAATTGTTGGTTAAGTCTATTACACAAAGATTCATTTGCATTTACACAACATATTTCTTATCACATAATTTTCTCCCCTAAAAATGGCATATAAAATGTTATTTTGAAAGTTTGAGAATAAATATGACCATTTCGAGTGTTGGGAAGATGACCACTATGAACAATTTGTGAACAAAGTTTTAACTCAAGTACCCCTCAACAAGTGATATAAACGGTTGAGGTTTTAAAAATCATACGGAAGTACTTGTTCTTTTGAGCAAAACCTTGAAAGATGAAAGGTTTGATAGGTTTTACTCAAAAGTAAGAAGCTTTCGCTCCTTTTATAAGGATTGTGGCAATCGACGTGTACCACGTGGTCCTTTCTTGACAATTACGGGTTGTACAATCACATGTGTGCACAAGCCATTGACATATATAATCACACATCCAAATTTATAGTGAAAAAGCAGCTCAAGGGTACCGTGAAGTCCAGCTGATGTTGCCGGGAGTGCAATGTATGCTGATAGCGGTGATGTTCATCCTGGTCGACCACCAACAAAGCTTTCCAAAGGTTCGAATCGATCCCGCCGATACAACCTTTCATTAATCATTCTGATGATCCTCCTCACATCCCTTCGATCTTGAGAATTCCATCGCTTAGGAGACCCAATCTTTAGATGTATATCCTTCAACCGATAAGCCAATCCGTCCCTAACCATCTTCAAAGTGTGATCCCCAAACTTGTGAAGATCGCTGCACGCCATCAAGCAATTGCGTTGAAGTTCACTGCGATAAATGACACCGAACGGTTTGCTAACGAGCGTGTATTGTGGAAGCTGGTTGATGTCGGGAAGATCAAGCTGTGGTGGAGTGAAGTTGACACGGGTCTGATAAGATTCAACTACAAGCTAGAGATCTTCTACATGTTCATTCATGACTATGCGTCTGATGAATATGAGCAGTGACTTGATGAATTCACATTGTACTTCAAATTAAAATTGCCTCATGCAACCCCTCGACTTTGGCAAGGTACATGTCTTCAATGTCGTTGATAGACAAATTCTCAAAGTCGCCTTCAGAGAATGCATAATCCTGCTCATCTTGCCTTTTGACCACAATCTTCTTGAGAAAAGTGTAGTCCCATTTGGTCGAAAGATCAACGTGTTTGATG
This sequence comes from Chrysanthemum lavandulifolium, assembly GCA_022545495.1. Classification (NCBI taxonomy): domain Eukaryota; kingdom Viridiplantae; phylum Streptophyta; class Magnoliopsida; order Asterales; family Asteraceae; genus Chrysanthemum; species Chrysanthemum lavandulifolium. The sequence goes on from CM040244.1 coordinate 94,277,467, forward strand.
GTAACCTAGCACTTTGTTGGAGAACAAGTGATTGGCAACTCGGCACTTCGAACCTGGAAGCTTCAGAGTAGATTCTTGACGCTCCCGCCAATGATGTATCCCGTGACATTGCATCTCGGTCGTATGCTTCCACTTTGTTGGAGAACAAGTGATTAGCTCTTTCCGATAGCTATGCGCTTGAGTATATGGTCGGAATGGAAGTGTCAAAGATGTAGCGATTTCCTTGAGCCATCGCCACCGTGTAGAAGAAATTCCAAGTCTTTGTTAAAGAAATATCTCGAATGGAATCCTAGGTTCATCCGGTTGGCCAATTGTTGGTAGAGGTTTAGACCATCGGTGTAATATGGAGGGTTGTCCCGCTTTGGTGAAGTCGATGTTTGCTTCGGGTTGAGCTAATACATGTTGTTAGACATAGCTCGTGCTATGTTATCAAGGTGATATTCAACCTCAATAGCACTTTCTCGAAATGCCTTTTTAGGAATTGAAATGCTTCATTCTTGATTCGCCTCAACTCGGATTTCGCCATCTTCTTCACTTGGAACTTTTCTTGCGTAATCTTAGCATGCTCCAATGTATTACCGCTCACCGATCTTGACCTTCAGCAGGTAGGGAGTTGAGTTAACAAGTGTAGAGAACCATTCAAATTCCTCTGCTTTATCATTATCTAGCCATGATACGACGTCAATCATGGGCGCCTTCTTCTTCTTTTGTTTAGACCTAGATGAGGATTCTGTTTCGAACTTGTTTAGGAGAGGTGGGTTGTTGTAGGGCTCACAGATTTCTCATCATTACCACTGTGATACTCAAAGTGATCACCGGTTTTCTCGAGTCTCGGGCGGTAACTTAGAATCATCCCGAGGTTTATCAAGAGAAGAACGAGGAGGAGACCTTTGTTGTCCGAGTCCGCTTGGGTGGAGGTAGCATAGAAGATGATTCACCGACTTCTTCTGACGCTTGGGCTCGTTGTCTTTATCCTTATCCTTGTCATCATCGCCTCGACGGTCGGCCTTCACCTTCTTCTCTACATGTTGATTTTAGTTGATATTCTAGCAATGCTTCAAGCAATTTACCTTCGTGTGAGGCAAGTGTTGCGATCGCTTGACAGTTGAGCTACCATTCGTCAACGAATTCAAAGATTCGAAAAGATTATGGGATCAACAGATTGATGCTCACATGCATTGGTGTTGATTTCATAGTTTGCTTGGCCGTATGAAGTAGATTCGGATAGAGTTGTTTGGTGAATAACTCCTTGGTAACTTTAGGAACAAAGTCAAGAAGGTAATTGTGAGTGTAACCTTTGATCATTTCATCCATTTTCCTCGAGATCATATTTCATGAGCTTCGTATATACTTCCTTTCAACTTGCATCTTGTCGATATCATCATGAATATATTGTATCCGATCGGTAGAAATTCATCTTCCGTAGAGCATGTCTTTCTTCTCGACTTGTTTGACAAAGATTCCCAATTCTTTTATGAGCATGAGAAACCAAGATCGAGTTGGCTTCTTCACCGATTTGGATGTTGATTTTGTTGATCTTTTGACGGTGGTGGTGAAGAATGAGATGATGAATCGATGATGAGGAGACATGAGGAGGCTCTGTGGTACTTTGAGGTGCGTATATCCTCCTTGGAACGAATTGGACCATGAGAAGATAATCATCATAATTCTCTTCGTTATCTTGTCCAGATTTAGCTTTACTCCGCCCGAGCCCGGGCTTCTTCATCGCCTTTTCTTTCTCGGACTTGTCCTTTTGGTTCCTCAATGTTATAATCGAGACCTCCACAAGCTTTTGTTGTTGCACAAGAGTGGTGGCACCAGCTTCCCTATCGGGTCGATTAACCGCATCAGATCTCGGTGAAGAGTGGCCGACACCACCACCGACCCTCCGGGCCACGATTTGATCTTGTTCAAATTCTTTAGCCTTTGAAGGTGTCTAACGATTTTAAACTTCTTCTGTAGGATTTATCCAGCTTGCTCTTCATCACTTTCGAGCTTTCTTCATATGGCACAAGTACGTGAGTCTTCCTTTTCCTAGGTCACCGGAGGACTAGGAGGTTTTTCACCGAGGAGGTGGTTCGGTTTAGATTCGAGTAGTGGACCTACTCATCCGATTGTGCATCTTCGAGCTTTCGCTCAAGAGCTTTCTTGGTGGTTCGTGTGTAGGAATAGAATGCCTCGAGAGGAAACTTTCTTCTTTGGAGTAGGTTTCTTTGGGACCTTCCTTAGACTCTCTCAGGCTTATCGCACTTCCAAGATTTCTTCTCGGTTCTCCGAGTGGGTGTTCGAAATCTTTTCATCGAGATGACCAACTTTGCCTTCTCTTACCGCTACCGATACCTTTTATAATGCTTCAAGCTTTTAATTTCGTTAGTCAAGAGGTGATTAGTAACACAACACCATTTCTTTGATGACGATTCCTTGATTCTAACTCGATAGGATAGGCTCACCAATATGTCGTGATTATCGGGGTCATTGAGCCTCTTGGGGATATCGTGATAAAGTCCAAGTGCTCTCGGATCAGCAGCCATGTATCCGACATAGGAATCTTTGAGCCAAGCTTTTAAGAAACGCCATCATGTCATCCCATATCGTAGCTTCAATTTCGATGTCCTTCTTGTTGATTAATGACCGAATATTTGCGCTTCCATGAGCATGGGATGCTCATAGCCATCGCCATGACCGAGACCGATTTGGTGATGATGATGTTGAGGGTTCTCCATGGTTGAGGAATGTTCTTAAGCTCCACATGGGAATGCTTAGAGATAATTCTGAAGCTTCATCATAGCCAATATCAATCAAGAATTGAAGAACTGCTCCTCAAGAGGTGTGGCATAGAAGTCGGTTGGCACGATTTGGAATGAGAAGAACAACCCGTAAGTCCGCATGAGTGATGGTGACTTGTTTGTGATTGATAGTCACGACACCGCACTTTGACCCTTGATCCTTTGCATTGAATTCCGTAATTGTTGAATGTAGATCTCCGATCAGTAGCAGAGTGTGAGAGCATGTTTTGGTATCCACAAAGAATGAGACAAGAAGATTCTCACCATGCGAGGGTTTCAAAGTCAACCCTAAGGTTGTTCTTTCCAATCTTTCTGATAGCCATTAGGAAGATGTCGAATTGTGAGAACTTCGTGTATCCACATTCATTCGAGCGACCATGTCGTGATCTCGAAATAACATTAGCCAAAAGAACCAACATATCGAAAGACATAATGTTAGTCAATGTAAGGTTTTATTGTCTAATTATTGAATATACAAAGGTCAAAGATTGTTACGAGTCCAAAGTCACTTGTTTGGTCAATAGTCCAATGTCGCCGTGATAAGTTTCATGAGTTAGTTAACTTTAAGTTTTAAAGTTTATGTTATCACTTATTTAACACAACATATTAAACGATTAAGTTTATTAGTGACATTATTGGTTTCGTGACGCTATGATTCATTTATTTACAAGTTTGCACGCTGTAACAATTCATAACGAAGGTTTGATCAAGGCTTATGCGTAGGAATAGTAGCTTATGCGTAAATAGGAGAAGATACACGAGACGCAAGCTTATGCGTAGGATCCTTACTTATGCGTAAGAAATGTTACGCGTGGAAAAGGGGACCTTATGCGCAGAGCCACGCGTAGGCGATAAAACCTTACGCGTAAGGCTTACTCGTAAGTGTAGACCTTATGCGTAGAGTCATCATTTACGCATATCCTTCACAGGATATGCGAGTCCCATTGTAGAACCTTACGCTGCATGCCACGCGTAAAATTTCTCTTACGCGATAACTTTCACGCCGTGAAGGTGATCCTTATGCGTGAGTAACAAAGACCTTGATTCGAGTTTTATGCGTAGCAAGCCCGAAATAAAAACATCATATCATCAACCTTAACATATATATTCATTTTAAAATGATCGTAGCATGAAAGCATATCAAACAATTCATGTGAAAACCTTACGCGTAGCCTAAAAACCCTAATAGTTCAAGAATTACGACACAGCTTCTAGCCATGGAAATTGCACCAAACGCTCGTAGGTCTTAGGTGTTGTGAGAGTCTAATAACCAAGTTTTAACATCCAACACGCAGTGAATCAAAAATACCCAAACTCAAGAACATTAAACCCTAATTCCTAATTCTGACTTAATTAGTGTTTCTGGGTTGTTATAGGGCCTGGATATCATCAATTCAACATGATATTAACCTCAGAAAGCAATATTTTTAACCAAAAACATACACATTTGAAAACACCCAAAACCACGCATAAACCCTAATTTTGAAATCCCATCAATTCGTGTTTCTGGGTGGATTTTGAGGATAAAACTAGTATCATTGATGTTAAAGACACGTTTTGACACAATCTTTTTAACCACAAACACACACCAATGATTGTGTGTTCACACGCTTATGTGTAGAACACATAATCACACATATCTAGCGTTTTAGCTGTAGATTTGCATAAAATTCAAAACCTTTGCTTGTAATAACGTTAAGATTATGAAAACACTTACACTTTGATGATCAAAAACACAGATTTCTTGAACAATTTCTATGCATAGGATTAGTTTGGTTAAGTGTAATAAATGTGAAGTGAAATGTTAGGTGGAAGAGTTTTTATTAAAATGACTTTAACCTTTTGGCAGTTTTGGTCCCTCCACCTTTTCCTTTTTCATCCAAAGCCTTTTAACTTCCATTTTGGTTATCAAACAAGATTTTTGGAACTAACTTTGACGACCTCCCCTCGACTTAAGAAATGATGAAAGGTTATAAATTTTAGTCCGAGGAGTGTTAATGAACCGTAAAAATTACCACCATTGATGAAAGAAATAACCTGGATTGGATAACATGCAAGTAATACGATATTTTGAAATGTTATATTTATTTCTCCCTCAACACATGATCGTAAGAATACTGAATTTTGAAAGATTTGAGTGTTGACGGAAGATATGTACTTGACATGTTTAAAGAAAAATAGATAGAAGAATATTTTTGTTGTTTTATCGGGTTTTATATTTTGTATTTTGTTTTGAAAATATTTACAAAAGATATTTTGGTGTTTGATGTGTTTTAAGACTGCTTTTAGAGGTCATCCAATTCCTCTTGAGTCAAACACCTCATACCAATCCGGTGGACCAACTCATTAAACCTAGCGGGAGGCAAGGCTTTGGTGAGAAGATCCGCCAATTGGTATTCTCATCCACAAAGTATAATTCAACTATACCGCTCCACGTGGTCCTTGATTAAATGATAACGAAGATAGATGTACTTTGATTTCGAGTCTCGAATCGAGTTGCACGAGATCGCAATGGCACTCGATTGTCGCAGACATTGAGATTCTCACAACACGTAACCATAGTCTTTGAGTTGTGTTCTCATCCGATGACTTGAGCACAACATGCGACATGGCTACATATTCGCCTTGTTTATGACAATGATGTACAATCCTCGCTTTGATTGCCAAGACACCGCTTATTACCAAGAAATTGTAGTGCCTCAAGTGCTTTTCGTGAATCTAAGCATCCCGTGGTCGTCTGAAAAGCGATTAGTTCAAAACCAAATCCTTCTGATACCGGATCCCCAAGTTAATGGTTCCCTTGATGTATCTGGAGGATTCTTTTAGCCTTAGAGAGGTGGGTTTCAGCTTGGTCGCGACCGATAACGGGAGCATAGATAAACGACAAATACAATATCAGTCTGCTAATCGTTAGATACATGAGAGACCCAATAATACTTCTATTTGGTAGGGTCCACTAATTTCCCATGTAAATCAAATACGCTAGCTTCTTGGTATGAGTCATTGGTGTGGCATAAGTGTCACAGTGTTTTCATTCCAAATTTGTTTAACAATTCAAGGGCATATTTGGATCGACTAAGAAAATACCACGGTGATTGATGAACTTGAAATCCTAGAAAGAACGTAAGTTCACCCATCATGGACATTTCAAAATTTTTCTTCATTAGTTTTGCAAAAGCGATTGAAAACTTTTTATGTGTAGACCCAAAATGATGTCATCCACGTAAATTTGAACAATTAAGATATGTGCCCGTGATATTGTATAAAAGAGTAGGTCAACCGAACCTTTGGTGAAATTATTAGCAATGAGGAAAGATGATAGCTTATCGCACCATGCCCGAGGAGGTTGTTTGAGACCGATAAGGTTTTAAAAGGTACCATTTTGAGGGTCGCTTAAGTCCTTATTTGATCACTTTTGTATCTCATATTGCTTAATATCGCCTTTTCACTTTTTAGGTCTCGTGAAGGCAAATGCTTGGAATGGCACTTATTTGGACGAAAAGGCGCGAATATATGAAGAAATGGCCAAAGTCGAAATCGAGACACTCACAGCTGTCGAAAGTAGAAGGCGGCGCCAAAAGTATTTTGTAATGCCGTCCCAAAATTATTGTGACGACTGTGTCTCAAAACTCGTATTTTTAAGTGACGACGCCTAGTCAGTGGAAGAGTAGGCCGTCGCTACTCGCACGGCCTAGATGCAATCCGACGACGCCGAGTCAAGAGGACGGCACACGACATAAGGTGACGCCGTCGCAAGGTTAACGTGGCCAAGACGAAACCCTATCGATGGCGGCACACGGCGCCACTAAACATAAGGTGACGCCGCAATTGTAATCTTATATATAGAATCCAATTTTTCACTTTGGGTGGAGAGTCTTTGGAGTAAAACCTAAAACGAACCTAAGGTGTCTTGTACAAGATTTTAGGGTTTTAAACCCTATCTTACACCAAGATAAGTATTTACTTCATTAATTCAATTATGTCTTTGATTATTTGTGTGTATGCTTGCATGTTCTCCATGTCCCATTAATTTATTTGTGTGTTTGCTTAGGAAGTATGAAACTTAATTATTAAATATTGATTGGTTGTTTCTTATCTTAGTTGATTAATGATCTAGTAATGTGATAGGTCATTCGTTGTGTACTTAATGCTTGATTCATCTTTGTGAACCTTAGAGTATAATTACCCGAGTGATTGTAGGCTAAACCATCCAAAGAGCGCCTTAGAGTAGAGTCTATAATCTTAGTGGGTTTGTAGACAAGACCCTTTGGTAAGTTCAAAGAGTTAGGGAGAAACGATACCCTACAACTTTAGAAACACAACGCAACTAGGAATAAGACGTGACACTCAACCATCAATAGGAGATAATTAAGGAGTAATACAAACTAAGTAAACACATCTTTAAACTATCATACGAGCACACATTAATTAGACATAGACTCCCACAACCTTAGTTTAGATAATTAGATATTAGTAGAGTAATCGGTGGAAATACCAACCCCCCCCAAATCTAATACCCGAGATTTGTACCTTTCCATTTTTCATAAAATATAAAAAGATAAAAAATAATCTTCCTCAACCTTAACCTTAGCGTAGTAACTCCCTACTAGCATTCCTATTCCCCAGAGAACGATATCAATACCGTGGCTTACCCTAATTACTACACTACAACGATTAGGTTCATCGCCTAGGTGTTATAAAACTTGCTCAAGAAAAGGAAGTTCCTTTGACCCCGAACGACGCGTGTAGCGTTATCGTAGACCATAAAGAGCTTTGTTTAATTTGTAGACATGGTTCGGGAACTCGGATCAACGAATCCTTCCGGTTGGTCGACATAAACCGCTTTTCGGTTGTCCGCTGAGAAACGCTGCTTTGACATCCATCCGAGAGACCGTCATATTCATATGAGCCACGAAACGCGAGAAATATCCGACGACCTCAAGACGAGCAACCGGAGAAAAGATTCTTCAAAGTCTATTCCTATTCATGACGATAACCCTTAGCAACTAGACGTGACTTGTTTGGATGACGTTCCTTCAAAGATCCAATTTGTTTTTCCAAATCCATTTGAGACCATTGACGAGACCCCTTTGGTCTTTTTAACCGCTCCTATACTTCAAGATGTTTAAATTGGTTGAGTTCTTCTTGCATGGATTCAATCCGGTTGTCTTTTGTCATTAAGTCTTTAATGTTTTTAGGTTCAGATTAGCGATGGTGAGTGCATAAATGCAATGTTCACCATATGTGTGAAGACGTTGTCTCAGAACGATCCGGTTGATTCGGGTTGCCAATAATATTTGCTAGAGGATGGTCTTTTTCCATCGATGTGTGAGGGTTGATGTTGGTATACATTGTGCGATTACGAGGATTCAAATGGTTTGTTGATGATTCCGCGACATCGTGCGCAGTTGTCATTAGCAAACGGGTTAAAGAACGATTTGGATCAAAATCGCAGTGGGGTACTTCATTAAGAACATCATCACCGGTTCATCATTGTTGGAGCGGATTGTTCAACTGCTGTGGTGGAGTCAATCGGTGGTGCTTCTTCAACAAAGAGTTGTTGTAGCAGTGTATCGGTATAAGAGTAGTATCGAGGTTGAGCGTGAGCAGCGGATACACCGGAGCACGCTCATCAATATTGTCACCCAATGGAGCAAATAACCTTTCCATTTGTTGACTATTAAGTTGGGGCTTTGTTCAAATGATGATGGGGTCGAGGAAGTTTAAGCGGTTGTGACGGGTTCTAAGTCATATACGAAGCCATTTCCGTAAGTTCATCAAATGAGCATGAATCGCTTCCATAACTTTGTTTTGTCTGACGATTCCATATCCGGTAACCTTTAGAATTCTCACAATATCCAATAAAGACTCCAATGTTAGCTTTGGCTTTGAGCTTTCCAAAATCATCACGATCATTATTCGGATAGCAAAGTGATCCAAATACATGAAAGTGTTTGAGATTCGGTTTATGGTTGTGGACAAGCTCGAAGGTGTTTTGTTGTGCGTTTGTGATCATAGAACGGTTTTGAGTATAGCATGCGAGATACAACCGCCCACAAGTAATCTGGAAGTTTAGCATTGATTAACATTGTTCTTGCAGCTTCCACTAATGTTCGGTTTCGTCTTTCAACAACTCGCTTTTGTTCTCGTGTCGTGCAATTGATGTTTGATGTCAATTCCCACTTTCTCATAAAATTCACGAAGGTTTGGTTAACAAATTCAGCCTTTGTCTGTTACGATTAGTCGACGGTGTTGCGGAGTCTGAACCTCAGATTTTGTGAGAAAGGTGATGATCATCTTTGAGCTTGGTCTTTGCTTGAAGAAAGTAGACCCAAGTCCGCCGTGAGTAGTCATCAACTATTACCAAGATGTAGCGTTTTCCATTAATCGCTTGCACGCCAAGATCGGGCCACATAAATCCATGTGAAGAAGATGAAGCACATGCCGAGAGTCGGTTCCACCTTTGAAGGAAAATGAGCACGAGTGCTTTTCCTTGTTCAAAAGTCGAGCAAAGGTGATCTTTTGAATACCAGAATCGTGGGAGACCTTCAACTAGTTTGTGTCGAGCAAGGTTGGTTATAGTTTGAAAGTTTAAATATGAGAGACGACGGTGCCATAGCCAAGATTTTGTTGATGTTGCCTTTGAAAGTAAGCAGATGGTAGATGAAGCAACCATGTCTTGCATAGAGATAGTGTAAAGACTAGAATTACGCGAGCCAGACATAAGGTCATTTCCTTGTAAATCACGAATGAAACAAGTTTTATCCCGGAAAGCAACCTCCAAATCTCCATCACAAACCGACCTACCGAAAATAGATTGTGACCGAGGCCTTCCACATAGTAAACCACGCTAATTTCGATGTTCCCATTGATATAGTCTCCGTAGTCCATGATAGGCCGCGTGATCATTCCCGAATCGGCAAAGTCCGATGAACTTTGCAATAAAGTTTGATAACAGCTTTAAGGTTGTCATGTGTCGTGAACATCACTATCAACAATCCGAGAATGATCAGATCACCAGACACACAGACGACATAGATGGAATAGAGTAGATGTGGAACCCAAATGTTAGAGGGTTCAGGCGATGATAGTAGACATACACATTAATAACTTTAGGCATCCATTTAAATCCTAATGTGTTATATATCCATTTCGCCATCTATAACTACTATTTGCTTTAGTCTTTGTGAATGCACTAGGTGGTACTACATTCTTAGGAGGTGAAACCTGAGCTACAGGACAACAATGCTAGCCATAGAATCTAAAGAAGGCGTCTACCAAGCACGACTTAGAATGATTAGTGGGCCTAGGGTATGCCGATTCTTAGGATTCCGTAAACGAGAGATTATAGCTTTAGCAACACATTTGTCATGACAATCGAATTCATACTTTTACGACAAATAACACAAGGTACATCGATCAATATCAAAAGTACTTAAAGGTTTAACATTCGTTACATCACTATTTCTATTACATTTGCCAGACGCAATATCTATAGTGGAAGCAACGTGAGTCTTATTCATAGTCCTAGGGTGTTCTTCTAATTTAGCATTCCTTATTGATCTTTTCTTAGGTCGCAACTTCCTATTCTTCGATTGAGTGCTCCTAGGCTGTGAAGTGCGGATGTTTGGAAAAGACGCAACTATTCCTGTTTCAGTAGAAGGAAGCACGTTAGCAACTTGTGCTTTGGCAGTAGGCATTCTAGGTTCACGATTACTAAGTGTTACTTGTGCTAATCTCTTAATGATGGTTGGCGGAAGTTTTTCATACTTTCCTAACATTTCTCTTAACTTAGAGATAGTGTGAATCAAATCTTGATTTTGAATCGAATATTACCAAAGAAAATGCATGACTTCTCTAGTGTGTGCAAGACAAGATCAAGTTCGTTGGATGCTTCATGACGAGTCTTATTGAGTAAATCAAATATGACACCATATTCCTGTTTGACTTTTACAAGTTCTTGTTTTTGGGTAAAGGGAGTAATCCTGCACCTCGTAAATGTATTTTACAAGTTCTTGTTCATATTTAGAGATTTGACTTTTCAAAGACACGTTTGATCATCCGCTTTCAATTTTAGGATCAAGATTTTGCACGAATCGAGTGATTTTGTTTTGAAAACAAGTTGTTGATTGTGAATATCTTTTCACACCAATTAAGACGACGTTTTGCATTGGAAAGTTCGTTATAATCGTTCATTTGCGCCTTTTAAAGACTCGATCGAAGCACATTATCGGATTCTTATGAGCTACCACGAGTCAACGATGATCGCCAGAGATATAATCGATGCATATGACACAGTAATTCAATAACATAATATTATGGATATCAAGACAAATAACATCATTCAAGAGTCGATCAACATCTTTTCGCAACATGTTCTTTTACGTATAGTATTAGAAATAGATGTTTCGCTTTCTCAACGACCTTCATCACTCCAAGTTCCTTATGAAAGTCCCTTTTCCAAGACAATGCACAATTTTTCAAATTTTTAACATTTGGTAAAAGATTTTCCGAAAAATGTCTCTTTGTTCACGCTTGCAGGCGATTGAAAATGTTGAACTTTGATTTCGAATGATATTCTATCTCATGTTGTAAAGTTTTGAGGTCACCATGAAAATGTCAAAATATCTAAGAATTTTACGATTTTCGTGTTTTGAGTTTACTTCACCGATGGAAGGTAAAGGACCATAAATTTGTGCATAGTCCGGTTGGGATTAACATTAGAAGACTCAACGCTTTTATGATAACCCTTGGTGTGTTAGAAGAATCCGTTGGTGTTTAAAGTGACGGTTTAGAATAATTAAAAGGTTTGTTGTAAACAACCATTTTAATTTTGATCGACTCTCGTCTTCGCATCTAATTCCTCTTGACGATGATATTCAACAACACTCATAATGAGTTATCAATTTTATATTCTCACCGAAACTTCGTGATTTGGTTTGAATGTTTTGGTTGAAAGCTTAGGTTTGTAATCGAAGATTCGGTCCATATCCATTTGGATCGGGTTTTAAAGTAAACTTTTCAATAGTAGTTACCGACTCACCATGTTTGTAAACAACAGCTTTAAACTCTTTAAGTTTGCGCTCCAAGCCGATAATTTCTTCAAGATGATTATCTGCTCGGTTCGTGGAATGCTTTTGTATGCAGAGAACTGTTTTTGGCAAGTTAACAACTCAGCCTTAGCTTTTGATTTTCCAAGGTGATAGCGTTAATTTGCTTTTTATGTTCATGTTTCATTGTTCTATCTCGCATAACAAAGCATTCTTCGCGGCTAGATCACGATCCGCCTCTAAATATTTTTCGTTTTGATGAGATTTAGTAAAGGCTACTTCAAAACCTTTTTCACGCTTTTTTGAATTTTGAAAAGTTGAGTTGCTTTTGTAAACATTCAAAATCCTTGGTTAACATGCATTTTTACTTTTTAAGGTCTCGATTTAATGCACAACATTCTTCAATTTGTTATTGTTGGTCTTTAAGTAAAAGAGCAAGATCCGATGAGGCAAAGTTCGGCTTGTTCAACGAAGTCACCACATGATCATTATTTAGATCCTCAAGTATAACCACGAGTCAATTTGATTGTCAAAGAAACCACAAGGTCATCTTGATCGTCAAATGTAACTACGGGTCTATTTGAAAATCGCGGAATGAGATGTAAATGACTCATTTTGAACATTCCGAGCCTTGCGGATTGGGATGTTGGTGGAGATATTAGATCGAGATAAATATGGTTTGTTCGGGCACTGAGACAAGCCATCGATGTCATACACCGGGCCTCGTGTTACTCATGTGTAACTCATGCATATTAGCCATCAACATAACAAATGCATTGGCTTGCAAGTCCTCCATATCATCATCTCGAGTCTGCATCCGCCATGAAACTCGTTCTTTGTTTGTGAGAGTTCAACCACTTCATCCTTAAGAGCCAAAAGAAGAGCCTCTTTGAAATAAGCACCGCCCTTGGTCCTCGGTTGGGCATGCATTAGCCAGTGTCCCTTCTCATTGTAGTTGTAGCATCAAGACCATTCAACCCATTCTCGAGCATTTCTGCTCCACCACTTGAGCTCGTTGTTATTCTACCCATAGCATTAAACCCTTGACCACTTCATCCGGACGACCATAACCACGATTCTCGAACTTCAACTCGTCCATTGTTCACAACAACTGATTTCGTGTATTAGATGAGGAACTAATACGATTGTTGGATTTGTTTGTATAACGGCTAAAAGCATTAGCAATCATAAAAATCCTTGTTGCAATGCTTCGAACGGATCGGATTCCTCATTAGTTTGACTATGAAGTGCTTGATCATTGTTGTTGTTGTAAGGAACCCGTTGGAATCACTCCTAAACAAGATTTCAAGTATTTATATTTCATATGTAATAGGTAGCTTTATTATGGCCTTTATGTTTGTTTAAGGTCCGACTTATGTAGAAGGCCCATGTCGAGGCCCAAGCTCAATAAGGAATAGGAAGGAGAGGGAGTGTTGCCTAGCTCCTTGCCTATATAAACTATTGTAAACCCTCATTTGAGGGTTGATTGTTCAAGTTATTCTTTCACTCACTCTCTATGCCTAACCGGTTTTACTTATACGTGTGTGTGTGTGTGTTTAGCTTGTTCAATCGCCTTATCTCTTTCTCTATAAGCTTGTGTTGTAAAACTAGTGACCTAACAGTGGTATCAAGAGACAGGTCGGATTTTTAGTGATGGTTGATTTTTGGTGTTTTTTATCTTGTCAAAAATGGTATTTTCTTTGGGTCGAATCTGCTTTTGTACCAAGTTTATGAATCTGAATTTTTTTCTTATTCATCCTTGGTTATTGCTTTTAAACAGTTGTTGTATCCATATGGTCAAAAGATGTCATGTCATTTAACATTTGCTGTCACAAACTCTTATTTGTCTCCAAACAGTACAATATCAGTTTTTGTTAAAAAGCATTTCTTGACAATTTTGATTCATTCTCGTGAATATGTGGTCATATGGTCAACCGTCATATACATGGTCTAAAGAGGTCTTTGAATATCATTTTCCGGGTTTCTCAAGATTGGCCGAATCTGGTGGAAAACTCATCCGAGCAAAAAGTCAACAAGTCAAAACCCTCTTTATGCGTAAGATGTATCTACAAGTGAAAGTTACGCGTGAATGTGAAGTTCTGAAGAAATGGTTTACGCAGTATGTTTACGCCTAAGACCGTGTTACGGCGTAAGGTTCTTACGATAAGCCTCTACTTACGACAACCATGACCAGGCTACGTATAAGCATGTTACGCGATGCCACACGATAAGCAAGAAGCTTACGCTTAAGATGTTATGCGTAAAAATGCTTACGCATAAGCCGTTTGACCATTCTTACGCATAAGGACAGAAATGTAGAAGAAGAAATGCCTATTAGACCTTGACCAGACCAAAACCAAATACCAAAATCTCTTAACTATGGACTTCAGTTATCAACATCATGAGTCCAAATTCATTACAGAAACCGAGTATAATAGTCAAAGTAATCAATCCGTGATTGATACAAAAATCAAATCCAAAATCAGTAACCCTCTCAACCAAAACCAATTCTACCCTAGACCTAGACACAACCAAACCCTTACTATCACTCATCAATCACTCGCATCATCAAAGACTCATAAAGCTTACGCTTATGCATAAAGCTTACGCGTAGAAAATCTTACGCTTAAGATTCATCTTACGCGTAGACCTAGTCCTACGCATAAGGTAATCCTACGCCTAACTTTCTACGCCTAACTTAATGTTTACGCATAACATTAGTCTTTTTCCTCGCTTCGCTGTAAGCTAAATCCTACGTAGAATATTCTTGTTACGCGTAACTTTTGGTGTTTTACGCATAAGTGCTCCTTGGTTCTTGTCATTTCTACGCCTAAGGATACTTCATCAACAAAGGTTCATTCGACTACAAAGATCCATTCTTACTACACAAGTTTATCATCATGTCTCAACCACCATACTCTAACTACTTCCCTCACACTTATAATCATCAACAACAACAACAATTAACTCCACAACATCAACAATGGAATCAACAACAAGCAATTTATCAACAAAAATTTAATCAAGAACATACTCCACAACTTGGTGCAATTCCACAACCACAAATGGTTCAACCACCACCAAACCTTCAAGCTCTACCCTACACAAACGATTTCAATCAACATCCATCACGAAGCACTATGAAGGAACCCACTTGGTTTGCAAAGATGTGTGAAGCTTTAAGCAACCAACAATCAATTCATGAAGTCGGATCACTGATAGACCTCCAATGCTCACCCGGAAACTACGATCAATGGGTGATAAGGTTCTTTAAGTTCAGAATCAAGAAGCCACATGGAAAGTTCTTAAAGAAGGTTATCTTAGAAGGTCCATTTGAGATGCCTACCGTCATTGTACCCGGAGATCCAACTGCTCCACCAAGAGATGAACAAACCAACATTGCTATCAAGCGGACTTAAATCTTACGAACTTCTACACTATGAAGTCGATGAACTTGCAATGGAATACATCCTTTTAGGATTACCAAACCCAATTCTTCGTAGTGTTGATGCTCAAAAGATCGCACAAAAGATGTGGGATCATATTCGCCTTCTTATGGAAGGATCAGACTCAATCGGGAGGATTTGGAATCCAAAATTTACTTGGCTTATGAACACTTCATGATTGAACATGGAGAGACACTTGAGTCATATCATCATCGATTTTCGAGACATCATCAATGATTTGGATAAACACAACATCATCATGCCAAGAATTGCAGTGAATACTAAGTTCCCGAGTAGTCTTGGTCCCGAATGGAGAAGTATGTCATTTTCTCCGCTGCCAAGAATATGCATCATTCTACTTATGGATTGTTGTACGATTACTTGAAGCCTCATGAAAAGGAAGTTGATCGGGAAAGGATTCTCCGTGCTCAAATTGCTAAATAGTCACAACCGGACAATCAACAACTTGCCTTGTATGCTCAATGTAATTATCCTCTCAACCAAAGAACTCAACCAATCGCTTCCAACACACCTTCACAAAGAACAACCTCAACCTCAACAAAATCAATTGGTCCCATACAAAGAACAATGCTCAAGCATATGTCGTTGAAGCGACCGAGGAAACAGATCCGTTCAAGCATTGCAACAAGAATTTGTGATGATTGCTAATGCTTTTGGTCGTTACACCAACAAATCCAACAATCGTATTCGCTCTCATCATCCAACACACGGACTCAAGTCGCTGTGAACAATGGACGTGTTGAAGTTCGTAATCGTGATTATGGTCGTCGATGGGCGGTGGTCAAGGGTTTAATGTCGGTAGGTAATAACAATGAGCTCAAGTGGTGGAACAGAAATGCTCGTAATCGTTAAATGGTCTTCGATGCTACAACCGCAATGAGAAGGGACATCGGCTAATGCATGCCCAAAGCCAAGGACTAGGGGCAGTGCTTATTTCAAAGAGGCCTTACTTTTGGCTCTTAAGGATGAAGTCGGTGGATCTCTCACAAACAAAGAATGAGCTTTATGGCGTATGCGCATCTGATGATGATATGGAGGAATTGCAGCTAATGCAAATTGTTATGTTAATGGCTAATATGCATGAGTCGCACATGAGTGATTCGAGCCCAAGTATGACATCGATGGCTTGTCTCAGTGCCGAACAAACCATCATCATATCTCGAACTTATATCTCCGCCAATATCTCGAATCCGCACGGATCGTATCGCTCAAATGAGTCTTCTACATCCTCGTCGATGATTTTCAAGTTAACCTCGTAGTTACATTTGACGATCAAGATGACCTTATGGTTTCCTTTGATAATCAAATTGACTCGCTGGTCGTATTGAGGATCTAAAGAATGATCATGTTGAGACTCACGCTGAACAAGATGAACCGATGCCTCATCCGGATTTTGCTCGGTTAATTCAAGACCATAAAATCAAAATGGAGGAATGTTATGCATTAAATCAATCCTTAAAAGTAAAATGCACTTTGTTAACCAAGGATTTTGAATGTTTACAAATGCAACTCAACTTTTCAAAACTCAAGAAAACCGTGAAAAAGGTTTTGAAGCCGCTTTGCAAAATCTCATCAAACGAAAATATTTAGAGACAGATCGTGATCTAGCCACTCGAAGAATGCTTTGTTGTCCGAATTAGAACAATCGAAACATGAACATAACAAGCAAATTAACGCCTCACCTTGGAAAATCAAAAGCTAAGGTCGAAGTTGTTAAATTGTCAAAACAGCTTCTCCGCATACAAAAAGCATTCAACGAATCGGGTAGATGACCTTCTTGAAGAAATCATCGGCTTGCAAAACAAACTTAAAGAGTTTAAAACTGTTGTTTACAAACATGGTGAATCCGTAACATCTATTGAAAAGTTTACCTTAAAACCCAATCCAAAAGGATATGGAAAAATATAGCGATTAAAACCAAAGCTTTCACTAAAACATTCAAACCAACTCCTCAAGTTTCCAAGTAATACAAAATTGATAATCTTGTCATGAGTGTTGTTGAATATCATCGCCAAGAGGAATTAGATGCGAGAAGAGAGTCGATCAAAATTAAAAATGTTGTTTACAACAAACCTTTTAATTATAAAATGCGGTCACTTTCACACACCAACCGAATCTACTAACACACCAAGGGTTATCATCAAAACACCGAGTCTTCATCGTTAATCCCAAAATAGACTTTGCACAAACTTATGGTCCTTTACCTTCCATTAGTGAAGTAAACTCAAAACCTAAAATCGAAAATCCTTAGATATTTTGACATTTTCATGGTCGACCTCAAAATTTTACAACATGAGATAGAATATCGATTTGAAATCAAAGTTGAACATTTTCAATCGCCTCTGCGAGAGAACAAAGAGACATCTTTCGAAAAATCTTTTACCTAATGTTAAAAACTTGAAAAGTTGTGCAATTGCTCGGAAAAGGATTTTCATAAGGAACTTGGGTAATGAAAACGCCGAGAAAATGTAAACATCTATTACTAACACAAAACGCAAAAGAAACTGTTGAGAAAAGATGTTGATCGACTCTTGGAAGATGTTATCCGTGTCTTGATATCCATAATGTTGTGTTACTTCATGCCTTGCCATTTGCATCCGATCACATCTCTGTTGATATTGTTGAAATCAAGTTGTAATCATGGAGAACACCGATAATGTGCTTCAGATCGAGTCTTTAAAAGTCGAAAATAAACGATTACACACGGAAATTTACAATGCAAAACGTCGTCTTCATTGGTGTGAAAAGATATTCACAACCATCAACTTAGTTTTCAAAAGAAAATCGCTCAATTGAGTGCAAAATCTTCCGATCCTAAAATTGAGCAATGGATGATCAAAACGTGTCTTTGAAAAGTCAAATCTCAAAATATGAACAAGAACTTTTAAAAGTTAAACAGAATATGGTGTCATATTTGATTTACTCAAAAAGACTCGAGATGAAGCATCAAACGAACTTGATCACTATCTTGCTCACACTAGAGAAGTCATGAATTTTGTTGGTAATATTCGCTCGAAAATCAAGATCCGATTCACACCATCTCTAAGTTACGGAAATGTTAGGAAAGTATGAACAACTCCGCCCATCGTGATTAAGAGATTGGCACCAAATACACTTAGTAATCGTGAACCTAGAATTCCAACGCCAAATCACAAGTTGCTAATGTGTTTCCTCTCTTTGAAACAGAATAGTTGCATTTTTTCAAAACGTCCGCACTTCATGACCTAGAGCACTCAATCAAGAATAGAAGTTGCGACCTAAGAAAAGATCAATAAGGAATGCTAAAGTAGAAGAACACCCTAGAATCAATAAAACTCATGTTACTTCCACTATAGATATTGCGTCCGCAAATGTAATAGAAATAGTGATGTAACGAATGCTAAACCGTTAAGTACTTTTGATATTCATCGATGCACCTTGTGATATTTGTCAAAAGAGTATGAATTCGATTGTCATGACAAATGTGTTGCTAAAGCTATAATCTCTAGATTACGGAATCCTAAGAATCGGAATACCCCTAGGCCCACTAATCATTCTCGATGCATGGCTTGGTAAACCACCTCTTTAGATTCTAAGGCAACCATTGCTATCACAAGAGCTACCGCCTCACCTCCTAAGAATGTAGTACCACCTAGTGCTTTCACTAAGACTAAAGCAAAGAGTAGTTATAGATGGCGTAAATGGATATATAACACACTTGGATTTAAATGGATGCCTCAAATTGTGAATGTGTATGTCTAATGTACCTTGGAACCCTCTAACATCTCGGGTTCCACATCTACTTCTATTCCATCCGTGTCGCCCGTGTGTAATGCGGTGTGACATGTGATCATTCTCTCGATTGTTGATAGCGGATGTTCCCGACACATGACGCAACCTTAAACTGTTATCCAACTTTATTGCAAAGTTCATTGGCACCGCCGATTCAGAACGATCACTGCAGCCCATCATGGGCTACTTGAGATTATGTTAATGGGAACATCGAAATAAGCAAGGTTTACTATGTGGAAGGCCTCGGTCACAACTGCTTTCGAGAGGTCAATTTTGTGATGGAGATTTGGAGGTTGCTTTCGTGGAGAAAACTTGTTTCATCTGTGATCTACAAGGAAACGATCTTATGTCCGCTCGCGTAATTCCGGCCTCTACACTATCTCTATGCAAGACATGGTTGCTTCCTCTCCCATTTGCTGCATTTTTCAAAGGCAACATCTACAAAATCACGGCTATGGCAATCAGTGCCTCTCACATCTAAACTTTCAAACCTTCACCAACCTTGCTCGACACAAACTAGTTGAAGGACTCCCACGATTCCGATTCAAAAGATCACCTTGCTCACCGTGAACAAGGGAAAAGCACTCGTGCTCATTTTCCTTCAAAGGTGGAACACGACTCTCAAAGATGTGCTTCATCTTCTTCACATGGATTTGTGTGGCCCCATGCGCAGCAAACGATCAATGGCAAACGCTACATCTTAGTAATCGTTGATGACTACTCGATGGACTTGGGTCTACTTTCTTCGTAGCAAAGACCAAGCTCCACAAATGATCATCACCTTTCTCACAAAGATACAGTTCACCGCGCAACACCGCCGTAATCATCGTAATGCACAAAGGAACCGAATTTGTTAACAAAACCCTTCGTGAATTTTATGAGAAAGTGGGAATTCAAAGATCAAACATCTATTGCACGGACACCGAACAAAACGGAGTTGTTGAAAGACTTAAACCGAACGCTAGTGGAAGTCGCAAGAACAATGTTAATCAATGCTAAACTTCAGATTACTTATGGGCGTGTCGATTCATCGCATGCTATACTCAAAACCGCTCCATGATCACAAACGCCACAACAAAACACCTTTTGAGCTTGTCCACAACTATAAACCGAACCTCAAACACTTTCATGTATTTGGATCCCTTTGCTATCCGAATAATGATCGTGATGATTTTGGAAAGCTCAAAGCAAAAGCGATATTGGAGTCTTTATTGGATATCGTGACAATTCTAAAGGTTTCAACTGGAATCGCCGAACCAAGGAGGTAATGGAAACGATTCATGCTCATTTCGATGAACTCACGGAGATGGCTTCGAGTATAATACTTAGAACCCGGTCACAACCGCTTAAACTTCCTCAACCCCATCATCACCAAGAAAGCCCTCGCCTAACTCGTCAACAAATGGAAAGGTTATTTGCTCCTCCGCTCGTGACGATATTGATGAGCGTGCTTCTGTGTATCCGCCGTCTCACGCACAACCCGATAATATTCTTATACCGATACACCGCAACAACAACCATCGTTGAAGATGCACCTACACCAATTGACTCCAACACAACAGCTTGAACACACCGCTTCCAACAATGATGAACCACCGATGATATTCAATGAAGTACCCCACCGCAGATTTTGATCCAAATGCTTCTTCAACCCGCTTGCTAATGAGATCGCCGCACTGGATGTCGCGGAATCTTCAACAAACCATTTGAATCCTCGAATCTGCACAATGTATATCAACATCAACCTCTACACATAGATGGACAAAGACCATCCTCCGCTAATATTATTGGCAACCCGAATCAACCAACAGTTACGAGACAACGCTTTCACTGGGATGGTGAACATCGTGATTTATGCACTCACCGTCTCGCCAATCAACCTAAAACATTAAAGACGCAATGACAAAAGACAACCGGATTGAATCCATGCAAGAAGAACTCAACCAATTCAAACGCCTTGAAGTATGGAACGGTTGAAAGACCAACAGAGTCTACATCATTGGTCTAAAATGGATTTGGAAAACAAATTGATGTCAAGGGAACGTCATCCCAAACAAGTCACGCCTAGTCGCTAAGGGTTATCGCCGAGGAGGAATAGACTTTGAAGAATCTTTGCTCGTTGCTCGCCTTGAGGTCGTTCGGATATTTCTCGCTCATGACTCATATGAACATGACGGTTCATCGATGGATGTCAAAACGGCGCTTCTCAATGGACAACTTAAAGAAACGGTCTATGTCACCAACCGATGGATTCGTTGATCCCGAGTTCTCAACCATGTCTACAAACCGAACAAAGCTCTTTATGGTCTCAAACAAGCCCCGGCATGGTACGATAAGCTATCATCTTTCCTCATTGCCAATAATTTCACCAAAGGCTCGGTTGACCCAACTCTTTTATACAATATCACGGGCACACATCTTAATTGTTCAAATTTACGTGGATGACATCATTTTGGGTCAACACATAAAGTTTTCAATCGCTTTTGCAAAACTCATGAAGAAAAATTTTGAAATGTCCATGATGGGTGAACTACGCTCTTTCTAGGACCGCAAGTTCATCAATCACCCGTGGTATTTTCTTGAGTCATCCAAATATGCCCTTGAACTGTTAAACAAATTTGGAATGCATACTGTGATACTTATGCCACACCAATGGCTCATACCAAGAAATTAGATGTCGATTTACATGGAAATTGGTTGACCCTACCAAATACCAAGTATTATTGGGTCTCTCATGTATCTAACAAATAGCGTACCGACATTGTCTTTGCCGCTTATCTATGCTCCCGCTATCGTCGCGACCAACTGAAACCCACCTCTCTGAGGCTAAAAGAATCTCCGATACATCAAGGAACCATTAATTTGGGGATCCGTATCCGAAGGATTCTCGGTTTTGAACTAATCGCTTTTTTCAGACGATCACGCAGGATGCTTAGACTCAAGAAAAGTACTTGAGAGCTCTACAATTTCTATGATAAACCGTGTCTTGGCAATCAAAGAAGCAGGATTGTACATCGTCATCAATCAAGCGTAATATGTAGCCATGTCCGCTGTTGTGCTCAAGTCATTTGGATGAGAACACAACTCAAAGACTATGGTTATGTATTTGATGTAATCCCGATGTATCATGACAATCGGAGTGCCATTGCAATCTCGCAACCCGCCTCAAAGACTCAAATCAAAGCACATCGATTCACGCTATCATTTCATCAAGGACCATGTGGAATGTGGCACCGTTGAACTATACTTTATGGGTACCGAATACCAATTGGCGATCCGCTCACCAAAGCCTTGCCTCCCGCTAGGTTTAATGAGTTGGTCCACGGATTGGTATGAGGTGTTTGACTCAAGAGGAATTGATTACCTCTTAAAACAGTCTTAAAAACCCATCAAACACCAAAACATCTTTTGTAAATAAATTTTTCAAAAACAAAATACAAAAATATAAAATCATATAAATCAACAAAAATATTCTCCCAATCTACATTTCTTTCAACATGGCAAGTACATTTCTTCCGTCAACACTTTTATCTTTCAAAATTCAAGATTTTTCCGATCAAGTGTCGAGGGGAGAAAATAATCTTTAACTATTTCAAATCATCTCGTACTTGCATGTTATCACATCTCGGTTGATTCTTTTACAAATGGTGGTAAATTTCCGGTTCATTGACACTCTCGGACTTTAATTAATAACCTTTCATTATTTTCTCAAGTCGAGGGGAGGTCGTCAACTTATCTAAAATCTTCATTTAGGTAACCAAAATTGGAAGTTAAAAGGCTTTGGATGAAAATGGAAAAGGTGGAGGGACCAAAACTGTCAAAAACTTAAAGTTATTTTAAATAAAACCTCCACCTAACTTTCACTTCACATTTATTACAAAACACCTATTATCATCCTACGCATAATATTCACTCAAGAAATCCGTGTTTCAGATCATCATTTTGTAAGTGTTTCTGTGTTTGGATCATGTTTTTGAACAATGGTTTTGAATCTCAAGTAAATCCTACGGCTAAAACATGTTCTACGCGTGATTTTGTGTTCTACGCTTATGCGTAAGAACACACAATCAATACGTGTGCGTTTGGGGTGAAATGATTGTGTCTAAACGTTCATAATACATCAATGATACTTTATTAACCTTCAAAATCCACCCAGATTCACTAATTGATAATTTTTGAAAATTAGGGTTTATAAGTCGATTTGGGTATTTTCAAATGTGAAGTGTTTTGGTCTTAAAGACTGTTGGGTTATGCTTTTGCATTGTTGAATTGATGATTTCCATAGTCTATAGCCACCCAGATACACGAATTAGTCATCAATTCGAAACTAGGGTTTAAAGTTCATAAACTTTGGGTATTTTTGATTCACTGCATAATAAGTGTTAAAACTTGGTCTACATGCTCTCACAACATCTATAATACACCAGAAAAACTTTGGTGCATAATCCATGGCTAGATATCATACGCGTAGATCTAGGGTTTAGTCTACGCGTATGCAATTCTACGCATAACTGTGTAACATATGTTATTGCCATGATCTGTTGTTAAAATGTATGTATGTGTTAATATTGATGATTTGATGGATTTATTTCAGGCTTGCAACACTTAACATTCAGTATCAAGGTGGTTATTAATCTACGCATAAGGATCACCTTACGCGTAGCTTGTTATGCGTAAGACTTGTCTTACGCGTAGCTTCTACGCTTAAGGTTCTACAATGGACTACGCCGTATCCCGTGAAGGATATGCGAAACAAGGACCCCACGCTTAAGGACAACTCTTACGGTAGCCTTACGCGTAAGGATAATATATGCTCACGCATAAGCTCTCGCATAATGTCTCTTTTCCTACGCGTAACATTTCTTACGCGTGAAGATAGATTTCTACGCGTAAGTCACGCCAAGCATATATCATACCGGCTCACGCATAACTTTGCCAAAACTACGCTTAACCCTGGATTAACCTTCATGATGATTTGTTACGTGTACAAACTTGTAAATAAACTAATCATATCATTACGAATCCAAAAATTGTCACTAATAAACTTAAATCGTCTGATATGTTGTGAACAATAAGTGATAAAATAAACTTTAAAACTTAAAGTTAACTAACTCACGAAACATTTCACGACATCATTGAACTATTGAACATACAAGTGACTTAGGACTCGTAACAATCATTGACACTGTACATTCAAAAACTAGACAATAAGACCTTCATTGACTAACATTATGTCTTCGATATGTTGGTTCTTTTGCCTAATGTTATTTCGAGATCACGACATGGTCGAACAAATGAATGTGGATGCACCTCAAGTTCTCTCCATTGTCGATATCTATCCTCATGGCTATCCAATGAAGATAGGAAAGAATAACCTCCGTGTTGACTTTGACACCTCACTTGCTCGAATCTTCATGTCTCATTGCTATCGATATTACGAGGACTCATCCGTATCGTAACATGCTTACTCACTCGCAACCATTCCCGAGATCTACATCCAGCGGTTGGAACACTATGGAACGGGTCAAAGGAAGGATCACGTGACGGTGACTCGAACCACAAACAAGTCACCATTACACTGCAGACTTAAGGGTGCTCTCCTATTCTCAAGTCAATCCAACCAAACTTTATGCCACACCGTCAAGAGTTAACTCTCCAATTCTTAATCAATATCGGTTATGATGAGGCTACGGGAGTAATCACCAAGCACTCTCATGTAGAGCTTAAGAGTATTCCTCAACCATGGAGAACACTCTACATGATCATCACCAAGTCATTTACGGTCGTGATAGCGGCTATGAGCATCCTAAGCTCATAGAACGCAAATATTTTGGGCAATGGTCAACATGAAACACATCGCTATTGAAGCTCGATTTGGGATGACATGATGTCATTTCTCAACAAACTTGGCTCAAAGATTCCTACATCGATATACCAAATTGTTGATCCAGAGCACTTGGACTTCACCGACATTCCCAAGAGGCTCAATGACCCAGACAATCACGATATGTTGACGGAACCCATTCTCACCGTTAGAATCAAGGAAACGTCTACAAAGAAACAAGGTGTCAGATGCGATTTCCTTCTAATCAAGATGTCGAAAGCTCAAACATACAAGAGATATCTGGAAGCGCTAGACAAGGCAAAGTTGGTCATCTTGATTTAAAAATCTTCGGAACACCTGTCAGAGAACCGTAAGAGGAAGTGCAGAAACACAACAAGTTCTCATGAGTCAAAGGAAGGTTCCTAAAGGAAAGCTCCTTCATAAGGATTGTTCCGTAAAGGAAGCCGAACCTATTCCCACACTTGAACCTCAAAGACAACTTAGGGATGAGAGCTCAAGATACCGAGAGATGAAGAGGTTCATTACTCACACATCGCAACCCAAACACCGCCTCGGTGACAAGACCTCCAAGTCCTCCATTTGTCCCAAGAAAAGGGGAAGACTCAACTATTGTACCTTATGATGAGAGCTCAAGAAGAAGAAGAAGAGCAATTGGACAAATCATACAGAAAAAGTTTCACAATGTCCGACACATTCAAAAGGCACGAATTTGCTAAAGAACAAATGGGTGGCCCGGAGGATCAAGTGGTCTTTGCCCACTCCTCTCCGCATCCCGATGCGGTTAATCAACCCGATAAGGGATCGGTGCCACCACTCTTCCGCAACAACAACCACCGTTGAAGACACCATTGTGTATGATTTTGAGAAGGTGAAACCGAAAGAAAAGTCTAAGGATGACGAGGATGATTATACAAAGTTTCTTCTAGACAGGTCCAACTCACTCAAAGGAGAAAACCTCGAACTCCTAAGGACATGAAGTCTCCTCATGTCTCCTCATCATCGGACTCTTCATCTCATTCATCACCACCACCATCAACTAAGTCAACCAGATCATCATCCAAATCGTGAAGAAACCACCTAAATCTTGGATTTCTCAAACACATGCAAGAATTGTGAAAGTCGTCAAACAAGTTAGAAAGAAGGACATGCTTCAAAGAAAACTTAATTGGTATGTCAACAAATGCAATACTTACATGATGAGAATGACGAGATGCGGAAAGATAGGAAAGCTATTCAGAATTCATGAGAAGTCATCGTCGTGGGGAACTAAATGAAATGATTGAAGGTTACACTAAAAGTACCTTCGTGATATCGCTCCAAAGTCTAAAAGGAACTGGAGAAGTCGCAAGAGAACAAACCCACAAGTTTCTTCTACATCGCCCCAGTGTGACAAAGAAGTATTTTCCGCATAACTCACCCTAACATCGTAGCATTGGTCAAACATACAATGACAAAAAGAAGTCGATCTCTCGAACTGAGCTAATCGCTAAACTTGTGATGCAAATGTCAAAGAGATCCGAACGTTTAGTTCGAGATGAAGCTAAATTTTTCAAATTCTACTTGACTATCAACTCGATCATCATGCAAGGAGTCACCATTCAATCCAAACGACCAAGAGATGACGATGATAAGGATAAGGACTCGCACCTAAACGCCGAAAAGCCCGGTCAATCTACATCTATGCCACCTCCTCCATCGGACTTCTTCTCAACATAAGTCTCCATCGCCTCGGTCTTCATCGATAAACCCGGGACGATTCCGAGTTACCACCCCGACTCATAAAACAGTGACTACTTTGAGTACGGTGGTGACGATGAAGAGGTCCTCGAGCCCCGACAACAACCCACCTCACCAAAACAAGTGCAGAAACCAAAATCATCATCAAGGCCTTCAAAAGTAAGAAGAAAACGACTCAATGACGCCGTATCATGGCTTGATGACGATAAAACCGCAGAATTTGATTGGTTTTCTACTTTGTTAACGACACTCCCTACCCCAAGAAGGTCAAGAATTGGTAGACGGTAGTACCTTGGAGCATGCAAAATCTTGCAAGAAAGATTCCGTGTGAAGAAGATGACGAACCGAGTTGAGCGCATCAAGAATGACGATTCTTCCGCTCAAAAACAATTCGGAAAGTGCAATCGAGGTTGAATATCACCTTGAAAACATTGCTCGAGCCATGTCTAACAACATGGATTGGCTCAACCCAAAAGCAAACATCGACTTCACTAAACGGAACAACCCTCCATATTACATCGACCGGACCAAACCTCTACCTACAATCGCCAACCAGATGAACCAAGGATTCCCTTCGATATTTCTTCAACATGCACTGTAATTTCTTCTCCATGGTGGCGATGGTTCACGAAAATACGCTACATCATTGACTCTTCCATTCCCGGACTATTTACTCAAACGATAGCTATCGAGGAACGCAAATCACTTGTTTTCGACAACGCAAGCATACGACCAAGATGCATTGTATGGGATTCATCATTGGCCCGAGCGTCAAGAATCTACTACGTGTCGCTCGGTTCGAAGTCTCAACATGAAGTGTATCGCGACAAAGGACATCGTGGCCATCAAACACATTGATCTCAAGTCTAAGTGGGACTACACATTCTTGAAGAATATCATAGTAAAACGACAAGATGAAAAGGACTATGAATTCTCGTAGGTCGACTTTGAGAACTTGTCCCTCAACGACATCAAGACTTGTACCTTGCCAAAGTACATGTGGTCGATGCGACAATTCTCGATCGAAGTTCAACGTGAATTTATCAAGTCGGTTCTCATCTTCATTAGACGCATTGTGATCAAAGAACGTGTTGAAGATATCCGATGGTCGTTGAATCATATCGTAAACGCTTAAACTTCACTCCACCACGCCTAGATCTTCCGACATCAACCACCACACAACTCACGCCATCAAAGAAACCTTTCGGCATTGTTTACCGCATGAACTTCGCAGAACTCGCTTAATGGCGGTAGTGAGCTCCACAAATTCGGGATCATACCTTGAAGATGGTTAGGGATGGATTGGCGATGATTGAAGGATATACGCTGAAGTTGGGAATCTAAGCTGAAACTCTCGTGATAGAAGGGATGTGAGAGGATCATCACCATGATTGATGAACGGTTGTTCGAAGGGATCGCCTCGGGCGCTTGAGAGCTATGTTGGTGGTAGACCCAGATAAACATCACCGGCTTTCAACGCCTGCAATGCGCACTCGGGAACATCATTGCACTTCCCGTACCCTTGAATAGTTTCCCTCGTATGATTTTGGATGCATGATTCTATATGTGAGTGGCTTGTGCACACATAACAAGTACAACCCGTAATGGTCAAGAAAGGACCCCGTGGTATGCCTCGATGCACAATCCTTATAAAAGGAGCGAAAGCTTCTTATTTTTGAGTAAAACCTATCAAACCTTTCATTTTTCAAGGTTTTGCTCAAAAAGACAAGTACTTCCCATATGATTTCAAAACCTCAACCGCTTATATCACTAGTTGAGGGGAGTATTTGATTTAAAAACTTTGTTCATAAATTGTTCACAAGTGGTCACTCTTCCCATAAAACTCAAAATGGTCATATTTATTCTCAAACGCTCAAAAACAACATTTTATATGCCATTTTTGAGGGGGAGAAAATTGTGTGATAAGAAATATGTTGTACAAAATGCAAATGAATCGTGTACCTCGGACTTAACCTACGAATTGACGGTACTAAACTATTAGTAACTCGAAAAGACTTGTCCCGACGGGTAATAATTTCAAACTAGTTCGCTAGTGATGTAAACGTGTCTCGCAAAGGACTTGTCCAAGTAGAAAGTACCATTCGAGAAACTCTTGATAGATATGAACTCGACGGGTATGACAACCTTTCGAGGTTTGTCTACACCTTCAAGATAGTTATTAGAGCTAGTTGTCACCAAAAGTCGACAATGTAACTCTTTAACTATTCAACGAACCGTGTCTCGCGGAGATTGTCTATCTTCGTGAATCAATTCAAAAGTGCATGCTCTTTCCTCACCGTGCATTTAACCATTAAAACTATTAAGCACATGTGGAGGGGAGTATTATGCAAAACTCCATCTCTCATCTGGTTCAAACATGTTTCGCATTAACAAA
This sequence comes from Chrysanthemum lavandulifolium, assembly GCA_022545495.1. Classification (NCBI taxonomy): domain Eukaryota; kingdom Viridiplantae; phylum Streptophyta; class Magnoliopsida; order Asterales; family Asteraceae; genus Chrysanthemum; species Chrysanthemum lavandulifolium. The sequence continues at coordinate 94,306,518 of CM040244.1, forward strand.
CCCTTTGAGAGAGATTTTAAGTACAAGGTGTTAATGGCAAACATAGGTTAGTCATGAAGCTATAAGGTGACTAAGGTTAGAATAACTGTCCTATGATCCGCCAGAGTCGAGGGACCTACCCAAGGACACTACCATTAGTTAGTGTTAGAAGTCCTTAGGAATGATTGTAAAAAGGAGAAAATGAGAATCGGAGAAAGAAGGAGTTGAAGAATCAAAAGAAATGTAAAGAAAAGGGTGAAAAGAAATAGCCCTCCGATTATCCAACTTAGGCGGACACCGGTTCAATTCATATACTCGGTTGTCACTTAGTGACACCGTATTGAAGATTAAAAGTCGTCATGGACCCAAAGGACGCATGCACTAAACCTTCTTAGCCACTCAAGTTTTTCTCAATGTAATCTTATTTCATTCTCACAGGAACCCTACATAAACTATTGGCTTTCTCTTAGAGATCGTTGGTATTGAAGAAGGAGACCTCTCCCTAGTCTCCGCTCAGAAAACCAAAACGCACTATTGAGTCTAGAGCCACGAGATTCATCAAAAGATCTCTTAGGAACACTTGAAATTTAATCACTTGATGATCAACAATAAGATCATCGCTGGTTTATATCGAGTCCTTCACGCATCTTAGCAACTGTCGAGAACATTTATGAGAGGTTCACATCCGTGATCCTCGGTGATTGAATGGAAACTCCCGCCAGGTCAACATCAAACAGCCTCGACAAAGAAGTCGCTTCGGTAACTCCCGTGGATTACGCCAAGTGTGTCTCAAACGGTCTACGCGTGAGGTGATGCTTGATTGTACCTCAACGACTCATCTGAATCAGATGTACTTCGTACATCGCATTATCTCACTTGGGACTCCAGTTCAGAACGGCCTTTGTAAGAATTAGAGTTGTGTCTTCACACTATGTCGTTGACACTCTCAAGTTCAAACTTGTAAGTGCCGAAACCGCTTATTACTAACCGCTTGAAATGTTTTTCTTCTTATGGAAGCTCGGAGCGGGATGATCGTGTTGATTCTTCTCATGCTCACGCCAACATCATCACTAATGAAAGTTCTATTCCAATGCAACACAACAATGTAATGATTCTTCATCTAATCAAAGAATCTACAAAGTCAAAGACTTAAAGAACTTCACCAAGATTGATTTCCAACATCAAAGAGCATGTGAGCATGTTGAAGAATGACGTGGAGACACCGGAGCAAATGGGTCGACGACATGCATCGATGCGCATAACAACATACTATCACTTTCACCACAAAGAACAAATGATCAAAGAACAAAGTTAAAGATGACGTCAAGCATAATCGCCAAAGATAACGATCTCTACACCGGGAGATTGTTCGAATCAAGACAATTCTCTCACAAGAAAGAAGAATGTCGAAGATCGTCACCGCTACTATTACATCAACGCCTTCACCGCTATATTCATATATACTTGAGGGAGATTGTTGGAATCACTCCTAAACAAGATTTCAAGTATTTATATTTCATATGTAATAGGTAGCTTTATTATGGCCTTTATGTTTGTTTAAGGTCCAAATTTGTAGAAGGCCCATAAGTCGAGGCCCAAGCTCAATAAGGAATAGGAAGGAGAGGAGGTTGCCCTAGCTCCTTGCCTATATAAACTATTGTAAACCCTCATTTTAGGGTTGATTGTTCAAGTTATTCTTTCACTCACTCTCTATGCCTAACCGGTTTTACTTATACGTGTGTGTGTGTGTTTAGCTTGTTCAATCGCCTTATCTCTTTCTCTATAAGCTTGTGTTGTAAAACTAGTGACCTAACAGAACCAATTGATTTTGTTGAGGTTGCTGTGATTGATCGTTTGGTGTGACTGAGGCAGTTGGTTGAGTTGCTTGTTGAGGAGGATAACTGTTTTGAGCATACAAGGCAAGTTGTTGATTTTCCGGATTAGTCGTTGAAGCAATTTGAGCACGAAGAATCCTTTCCCTATTAACTTCCTTTTCATGAGGCTTCAAGTAATCGTACAACAATCCATATGTAGAATGATGCATGTTCTTCGCTTGACGGAGAAAAATGACATACTTCTCCCATTCAGACCAAGACAACTCAGAACTTAGTATTCACCGCAATTCTTGGCATGATGATGTTGTGTTTATCCAAATCATTGATGATGTCTCAAAATCGATGATGATAAGACTCTAGTGTCTCTCGTGTTCAATCATGAAGTGTTCATAAGCCAAGTAAATTTTGGATTCCATATCTTCCCGATTGAGTGCATCCTTCCATGAGTAGATGAATATGTTCCCACATTTTCTTTGCGCCTTTTGAGCATCAACACTTCAAGAATTGGGTTTGGTAATCCTAAAAGGATATATTGCATTGCAAGCTCATCGACTTCATAGTGTAGAAGTTCTTCCGGATTCAAGTCCGCAATGAAGTAGCAATGTTTGATTGTTCATCTCTTGGTGGATTAGCATTAGGATCTCCGGTACAATGACATTAGGCGCCTCAAATGGACCTTCCAAGATAACCTTCTTTAAGAACTTTCCATGTGGCTTCTTCCGATCACAAACCTAAAGAACCTTATCACCCATTGATCGTAGTTTCTGGAGTGAGCATTGGAGGTCTATCAAGTGATCCACCTCATGAATTGATTGTTGGTCGCTTAAAGCTTCACACATCTTAGCAAACCAAGTGGGTTCCTTCATAGTGTTCCTTGATGGATGTTGATTGAATTCATTTGTGTAGGTTGAACTTGAAGACTTGGTGTTTGAACCATTTGTGGTGGAGGAATTGCTCCAAGTTGTGGAGTATGTTGTTGATTAAATTGTTGTTCATAAATTGCTTGTTGTTGATTCCATTGTTGATGTTGTGGACTTAGTTGTTGTTGTCGTTGAGAATAAGTGTAAGGGAAATAGTTAGAGTATGGTGGTTGTGACATGTTGAAAACTTGTGTTGGTAAAAAATGGATCCTTGTAGTTGAATGAACCTTAGTTGATGAAGTGTCCTTAGGCGTAGAAATCACAATAATCCAAGTAGTACTTATGCGTAAAAACACCAAAGTTACGCGTAACAAAGAGAGTTACGCGTAGTTTTAGCTTACGCGTAAGTAGGGAAAAGACTCTAAAGTTAAGCGTAGACACAAAGTTAGGCGAGGGTAGGGGTGGAAGCAGTTTGCCGAGCTCGAGCTTGTTAAGGCTCGAGCTCGGCCTGCTTATATATAAAGCTCGAGCTCGGGCTCGAGCTCGTTTCGAGCCTTATACTTTGAGCTCGAGCTCGGCTCGTGAAAATTTTCACAAGCTCGAGCCTGGCCTCGGGCTCGACTAATTTTATGATGTTTTGAGCTCGGCTCACAATTACATAAAGCCCGAGCTGGCTTACTACTTTTATGCTCGCTTATACGATAGACAATATATACACGATATAATTCTAGGGCTCGCTTAGGCTCGCGAGCCTACTCGAGCTTTTTGTACAGAGCTCGGGCTCGAGCTCGATTATTAAATGAGCCCAAAATTAGGCTCGAGCTCGGGCTCGAGCTCGTTTACTCGGCTCATTCGAGCTTTTTACCGATCCGATCCTCGAGCTTTTACGGCGGCTCGGCTGCTTACACCCCTAGGCGAGGGATTACCTTATGCGTAAGACTAGGCTTAGGCGTAAGATGAATCTTATGTGGGATTTCTACGCCGTAGCTTTTATGCTTATGCGTAAGTTTGGGTTTTGCCAAATGATCTTTTACACTATCACGGTGCAAAAGATATCCAAAGTCGACGTATTTTCGTGCTTATCCAAGCAAGAAAACACGGAGTAAACCACTAAAACGAAGATCAATCCAAGGAATAACTTACGCGTAATATTAGGGTTTTGATACGCGTAAGATTACTCGTAAAATGATTTTGCCCAAATTTGTTTCTAAACCGATTTTTGTTATGGAATAGCTTCAATATCACCAAAATAACACAAAAGTGTGAAACTTGATGAACCAAAACAGCTAAACGGGTTACGCGTAGAACGACACCCACGAACAAAAACAAGCTTAAAATCTTAGATCCACGCGTAAAGTTTCAAACTTTTTGCCAAAAATCGTTATTTTAACACCTTAAAACGTTGAAAGTACAAGAATCTTGGATTAAAAAGTGTAAAAACCGTGTTTTTAAGCAAACCAAAGATCACGTTACCTTTACGCGTAAGACCAAAAAACTTACTTCAAAAGCAATAACGATTCACCCAACTAGTTGGTGATTGATACCACTGTTAGGTCACTAGTTTTACAACACAAGCTTACTAGAAAGAGATAGAGAGGCGATTGAACAAGATTCACACACACACACACGATATAATAGAGACGGTTATGCGTAGAGTGTAATGAAGAGAATAACTTGAACAACCAACCCTCAAGTAAGGGTTATACAAGAGTATTTATAGGAGGGAAGCTAGGGCAACACTCCTAGTTTCCATCCTTTCCTTAGTGGACATGGGCCTAAGCTTATGGGCCTTCTACATAAGCTTGACCTTAAACAAACATAAAGGCCATAATAAGCTACCTATTACATATGAGTAACAAACACTTGAAATAAGGTTTAGGAGTGATTCCAACAAAGATTTAGGTAAATTAAGAGCTAAAGCGGACATTGGAGTTTTTGTAGGTTATGCATCAAACAAGAAGGGTTACCAAATCTACAACAAAAGAACTCAATATATCATGGAAACTATTCACGTCACGTTCGATGAGCTGTCCGGGCAAATGGCTCCAGGACAATTCGCCTCGGACCCGCATCTCAAACTTCATCAAGTAGTCCTATCGCCTACTCTTGTTTCTAATCCTCTCTAGCAACTCCTTATGTACCTCCATCGGAAGATGATTTAAAGAAATTGTTTGATCCAATGTTTGATGAACACTATGAGCCAAATGCTAATGAAATGTCAATTCCATCAACAGAGGCTGCTCCTGTCCCTGTCAATGAAGTCAACCCTTCAGTTTCAATATCATTAAGTCAAGAAGCGCCTGATGCTGACCACTCTGTCTCATCAACAAATCATCAATCATCGAATGTACATCATGGAATTGTTTCTGGCACCCATGATGAAGTTAATCCATTTGCTACTCTTGAAGATGCTCCATTTGAAAACATATTTGCTCCTAAATCATCATCAGAACCATCTTGATCAGGAGATATAGACTCTGCTACTTCAGTTCCTCAACAACAACCACATGAACACCTTAGAAAATGGACACATGATCATCCATTGGACAACATCATTGGAAACCACTCGCCTAGTATCCACACGAAATAACTTGCAACCGATGCCTTATGGTGCTTCTTCAACTCCGTACTCTAAGGTCGAACCAAATGACGTTAAACAAGATGAAATTCGCCATGAATGAAGACAATTATTGCTCTTAAATGGATTCAATGGCATCAAGAAGAAATTCATGAGTTTGATCGACTAATCTTTCGGCTAATCTGCTAGTATGGGAATTAGTACCGCCCAGATTGTGCTATGATTATTGTTGTGCTATGATTAAAATGGATCTTCAAAGTGAAACTTGATGAGCATGGTGATGTTTTAAAGAACAAGGCTCGATTGGTTGCTAAAGGATACCGTCAAGAGGAGGGTATTGACTTTGAAGAATCATTTGCTCCAGCTTGCTCGTGACGAGGCAATCGAATCTTCTTGGCTAATGCTTGCAAGTAAGAACATGGTAGTCTATTGATGGATGTAAAGACGGCGTTTCTTAACGGAGATCTTAAAGAAGTCGATACGCCACCAACCTGAAGGCTTTGTGAATCCGAGCATCCTACTCATGTTTATCATTTGAAGAAGGCTCTTTACGGTTTAAAGCAAGCTCCAAGCGCATGGTATGATACGCCATCAAAGTTTCTTCTATCTACCGGATTCAAAGAAAGGAGCGATTGATCCGACATTGTTCACCGTGTCGTCGCAAACATTTAATTCACGCTCAAATATATGTTGATGATATTATCTTTGCCTCGATCGACCCCAATGAATATGACCGTTTTCAAATGAAATGGGTTCTAAATTTCAAATGTCAATGATGGGACAAATGTCATTTTCTTGGGATTACAAATTTCACAAAGTCCGGGAGGCATTTTTATAAATTAATCTAAATATGCAAATGAGATTTTAAAGAAATTTGGATTTGATTCTAGTGACCTCGCTGACACTCCCATGATAGAGCGTATTAAACCGGATGAGGACCACTCATGGATCATGGTAGACCAAACGAAATATCGTAGTATGATTGGATCCCCGATGTACCTCATAGCTAGTAGACCGACATATCTGCGCCGTTTGCATGTGTGCTAGATATCGAGCTAAGCCTACCAAAAGCACCTTGAAGTGGTTAAACGGGTCTTTGGTATCTCCAAGGAACCATCAATATGGGACTTTGGTACCGAAAGACACCGATATGTCACTAACGACCTATGCATATCTTGATCATGCGGTGTCAAGATACACGTCGAAGCACGTGCGGAGGTGCTCATTTTGGGAGATAATCTTGTGAGCTGGTCTTCAAAGAATTAAATGAGTACTTCTATTTCCTCTATAGAGGCAGAATACATAGCCATGTCATCTTGTTGTGCTCAAATCCTATGGATGAGATCCCAATTATCTTACTATGGCTTTGAATTCAACAAAATCCTCTGCATCGTGATAATAAAAGTGCTATGCTCTCTCATGCAACAACGTACAACACTCAAGAGCAAAGCACATCGACATTCGACATCATTTCATCGTGGATCAAGTAGAAAATGGTGTGGTGGAACTATACTTTGTGAGGACCGAATACCGCTTAGCGTACATCTTCACCAAAGCTCTTCCTAGAGAACGTTTTGAGTTTATCCTTCCACGACTTGGTCTTAAGAGCCTACAACCGGAAACACTCAAATGTCTTCAAGAGGAAAAAGAGGAGTAAAAGGTTTTCCTTCATCTATCTCTTTTAAATAGTTATTCGAAAAACAAAATACAAAAATTTCAAAACCTTCAAAAAGCAAATAGAAAAATATAAAACTTTTAAAAATCCATAAAAATTCAAAATATTGATCTTTGTGATGTCATTCAAAGAATGACACGGGACTTTAGATGTTGTTCGAATGTTTTTAAAAAAAATCAAAAAATAAAAAAATATTTTTGGGAGAAAGTGAAACTATGGTTTATTGTCATTTCAGGCAGTAACCTGTTTTTCAAGGATAGAACAGAGTCATGCTTTATCTTGTTTTCAAATCTCATGCTCTGATTCTATAAAACAATTACTTACTATCTAAAGAAAACTAATTGCTTTGAAAAATAACTCGGACTCTATTTTTTGAAAATCATCTGGACTTAATGTTTGTCAAAATATCTATCTCTCAATCAACAACTTATGTCATTGATTGAGGGGGAGAATGATTTCAATTAAATCAAAAGGTTGTTTGTCATTCAATTGTTTTCAAAAGATAAACATGCATGTTTAATCAATGGAGTGTAAAGTCTCAAAATTCGATCCTTATCAGTTAAAATGTTTTTCATAATCCAGTCACAATTCTCCTCAAAAGCCTTCAAAATCAATTTAAATCTACAAAGATCACAAATCTCAAATGATTTGAAAATTGTGATCGGGGGAGAATTTGTGATTTAAATTGGATGAAAACTGATAATTCAATAAATGGTTTCATAAGTGTTTAGCAAGCTTTCCTCCCCACATGTGCCAAACGATTTCAAATTTTCCATGCACATGTTGAGGGGGAGCATCCATTCAAACCAAAAAGAATTGAAACGTGATTGATTTGTATCTAAGTGCAGATTCCCTCTAGTATGTGCAAAACTCTTCAAACCTCGAGGCACATATTGAGGGGGAGCAAACTTTTGAAAACCTCATCCTTCCCCAATATGCTTTATCTACTTGATATAATCAGGGAAGTGATGATGATATCTTTTAGAAAATGGTAATCAAAGAAGTTAGTTCTTCCTCTTGCCTTCGTGTGCCAAACGATTTAAAATACATGAAACACATGTTGAGGGGGAGCTCTTTTTCTAAAAATATCAAAAACAATTCAGGTACAAAATGCTTTGATAATATATCACAAGTATCTGGATTGATTTTCAAATGGTTTTCAATTGATTCCAATGGCGATGAACAATATCAAATAGACCGACCAAATTTACTTTATGTATGGTGATATAAGGATGATAAGGTTAGGTATTTGTTCCCATGATCCGCTGAGAACGGAGGGATCTACCCAGGACAATCCACTAGATAGTGTAGAAGTCCTTAGGTATGATGAAAAAGGAGAAAAGTGAGATATGGGAAGAGTCTTGATGAGATAGAGCTAGTACTGGAATAAACCCAACAAGGTTCTACTTATGAAGTCTCGGTAAGCAATCAAGGGGTTGAAGAATGAAAAGAATTGAATGTGAAAAGGGTGATAATAAATAGCCTCCATTTGTTCAACCTTAGGGCGTAAACGGGTTCAATTTATATGCTATTGGTGGTTACCAAGGTAACATCGAGATTGAAGACAAGACGTCATGGACCCGGACGCCTTTGCACTACAACTTCCCAAGCGACTCAAGTTCCTCTTAAAATGACTTGTTTCATTCTCACGGGGAACCGACATTATCTATCGACTTTCTCTTAGAGTTCGTTGATATTGAAGAAGGAGACCCTCTCCCTAGTCTCCGGTATAGGAATCCAAATATGCACTATTGAGTCTAGAGCCACGATATCATCAAAAAAATCTAATTAGGACACTGTCAATGAAGACTCTCTGTTTCACACAATGTGGAAAGACAGATTATATCTTATGAGTCCTACGCATTATCCTTGTGGTATTGCCAGAACATCTTAGTGATATGCAAACATATTCACAATAAAGATGGAAAGCCTTCGGAGCCAACATCAAACAAGCTCACGGTGGGTGGCATGTGAGATATATCCAATAGATCAACCATGTGATAACCGAATGTAAACAATAGGGCGATTCAATCTTTTGAATCAATCTCGTTCAGTTATGGATTGACGGATACCTTTGAAAACCGGTCGTTGTGGTTAAAACTCTTTTCCTTAGCACACCGATCGTGTACTAATATTTCAAAATAAAGGTGTTTATGATTGATAATTGATTTTCATTAAAACTTTCGTTGTATTGCAAAACAATTTCTATTGAGCGAGACACGATTGTTTTCTTAAATCTCTTTTCATCAATCGGTGAATCTCAATTATTTGGTTCACTCACTCCGTGTTGTCTTCTTTGAGACATTTCGGTTTGAGAACGACTAGAGCAATGCGAAACCCCGCCAAGGAAATTCTTGAATTATACCGATCACAGCAAGACTTGTAATTGATCAACGGGAACCGTGGGCGTGTACCTCAATTCAACGAAGTGATCAAAGACACTTTCATGCGCTTTATTGCTAATCGTTGTATGCGTATGCCCGACGCTTGCAACCGATCGTAATGAAGCGGTCAATCCATAGCCGCATGCTCACTCAACACATTCATCTCTAAAGAAATCATGACAAGTGCATCAATGACTATGATATTTTCACTCCATGCTTCGCTACGCCGCCAATATCATGAATCAACTAAAGCTTCCGCTACTCTGATGAGAATATATCATGATCCAGAATGTGAGCATGTCGGTCCATAAGTCACAATATCATATAATACCAACACTACAATGGAAGAATCAGAGATTTATGATAGCTGATGATCTCATAGCTGGTTCAACACTCATTATCACGTGGATCAGTTAAAGACCTCCACTTGGATTAACCAAACATGCAAAATGATGAATCAATGACTACGAGCTACAGAGCAAAGTACTTTAACAAGAATCCAAGAACAATCTCATTGTAATATCTGTTTGTATTCAATGTATTTTTGAGGTGACCTCCTTGGGGAGATTGTTAGGATTTAGTAAATCCAATTATTGAAGTGTCGATCACCTCAAGTATATGTAATCATTAGAAAGCTCGTAGTCGTAGTTATTATAAGTTATGTAGTATTTAGTTAAGTAACTCCGTGGAGGACGGACGGTCTTTACCCATCGTATGCCCGATCCATGCCCCATTGGTGGTGTTTTATGTAAGAACTATAAATACTCTCTACCTCCCAAGGTAGAGAGTTGGAGCTTATAATAATACTTTCATTTTCTCTCACTAAGTTCCCAAACCTCCAACTCTTTCTTTCTCTAAAACCTCATCTTGTACGCCTACTTGTGTTTATGATATGATGTGTTTGTGAAATCCAATATGTTACATCCACTCAATCCTTTGCTCTTGATTCCAAACCAATATACCATACTCCTCTTGATGAACCCGCAACCGTTCGAGACACTATTTTCAAAGTTAGAGCCGACCAATCCCGTTTCAACCGAAACAAAGAGCTAATTCACCGTGATCCCTTTTGAGAAAATGGGAAGAAATACTTAGGAAAATGTCATTAGCTTGGTCTCAGAATAAAGACCATCCAAATGCATGTCTCGTATAAATGATTTATTGTCTTATTCACCAAAAGTCGCTTAATCTCGCATATTACATGGTAAAGAGAATAGCCGGGTATTCAAAGTTGCCAACATGGTACTTTCGTATGGTATGCTCCTAACATGACTTTGTGAGTATGTTAGTGCATTGCAACCGTCTCCTATCAATGATGATCATTTCCTCTCCGATCACGTCATGATACCTCTTACCAAACAACCCTCCAAACGGTTCATGGTCAATGGAAGGAAACCTAAGGCTCTCCCGGACTCCTCGGACGAAGAAGAAGAAGTAAATGTCAATCCCAAAGCTAACATCGACTTGGACCCCATTGCCTACTATCAACAACTTCCAACTCTTCCAAACGAGACCGCGGAATTCAAACAAATAAAGGGTATGATCCAAAACCTAGCTAACTACGTCATGAAGTCTGGAAAGAGGAAAAGAAAGGATTGACAAAAGAGACATTAGGATTATGTTTGTTTTTAGATAATTGGCTTATGTATGAATTCTTATGCTTTGTTTTAGCACACTAGTTTGTGTTAGTTTAGATATTGTCACTACTACTCTTATCTATGATATGATTTATGTGATATCATGCTTGGATTGTTGTTCTTTGGAGTAGAGTTTAATAGAAATTAGTGTATATAGTATGATGCAAAATCTGCATTTCTTTTGTGATGTTTCTGATCTGCAGTTGCCGGATCCCTGAGTTTATACTAGACGGATCCCTCCTTTGAGGGAACCGTGGGATCCGTGATAACAGATGAGCAGTACAGATTCCCACACATCAAAACAGCTCACTAGATCACTTTACACTAGCTAAACATAAGACCTTGGAACCACCTAAGTCTTCTTCAAGCATTAGAAAGCTTCACACTCACACATAGCTAACCTAGGATCAAATTCAAAGTGCTTTTGATTTATCAACTCATCAAAACTCACCATATTTCCGCTTCAATACTCACACATTGTTTCTCACATCTCAAAACACTTAGGAGGATATCCTTATCAATTTTAGGAAATTGTTTCTAGTCATCCTTATCTCAAATTGGGTCAAAAACTAGTTTTTCAATTCTTTTATTTTTTTTAAGGATTTTTCAAATTTTATCTCAAGTTTACATCTGATCTCTAGGATCATTTATTATGACTTGACACCATAAAAATTCCTAGTGTCATCCTTAAACACCCATTGGTGATCATAAAGTCTCATTTTCCTTCCATAAAAGGCAATCATTAGCTACATCACTCATTGCCCTTGATCATTTAAATACTCTTTCATTTAAGATACTTAGGAAGACTAAAACAATCAAGGAGGTATAGGTGTTAGACTTCACAAACATCATCTTTTACTTTTCTTTGTTGCTGATAGCCGGATCCCTAGGATTATCCTAGACGGATCCCTCAAAGGAGGAACCGTGGATCTGGGTAACATGATTCATGTCAAGTCTAGCTTAAACAATCATTTCAAGCTCATCTTGCTAACTTGAACACTCCACCTCATCTTAATTAAGTCCTCGGATCAAGACAACTCGAATTTGACTCTTGTGTATGCTAATCATCACATTCCAAAGGATCTTAGTGGCTTAAGTCTTGAATGCACTTGCCAAATCCTTCCCCTTTATAAGTCATATTGTTAGAATCCTTTAGTCATCAAACACAACATAATTCTCAGCATTTAGAAACCTTTTCCTTAGTCATTTCATCATGAGAAAAGCTCCTAGTGCTAACTCATCCACCCAAGAAACTTCCTCAACCGAATCATCTCTGATTAAACCCACAAATGCTAGGATTTCCCCTCCACTAACTCAACCAATCAAACCAATCCCCAAGACGATTGTTCCCACAAAAATATCATCACCAAACTCCACAATTCCTACTAAACCAAACACACCATTTTCAACCCAACCAACATCATTGGTGCCTATAGCCATATCATTTACCACCCCACAATAATCTCCACATTCCTACAACTTAGAGGACTTACCCCCTAGGCCATCTCATCCTCCACCATTACCGATACACTCTTCACTAGAGAAGATTGTACAACAAAACCAAGGTGTTGAATCAACACTTGCACCGATTTCCATTTCTCCATTTCCCTCTAATGGTCTATTTTGGATTATGAGGAGACATCAAAGTCAACCTCCCGACCACATGGAAGTTGACACTTCCCTACCTCCACCATCAACCCTCGTTGAGCCACCATTTAATGTGCCTCCACCAATCCCTCCTTTATTTGAGGATCCCCAACCTTCTTCACTTGAACCTCCACATCAAGTCGGTCCATCTTTACCAGTACCTTTTCAAAACCATGACAAGGATTGCTATCATAGTCAACACGTTGAAGGGTTGATACATGAACTACGTGAGGAGCAACGTTTCATGTTTGATCACCACCTCGAACGTTTCGATGAGGTCAACAAACCTGAACAACCATGAGCCTAAGGATTAAAATGGTGTCCTAGTCTCAAACTTAACTTAAATCGTTTAGGAATCCTATTTCATGTTTAATCATCTTCTTGAAAGATTGGGCCAAATCAACAAGTCTACTCATCCTTAGACTCAAGCACTTTGTTTCTTCTTAAGTTTTGGCCACTTATTAGTACTAGTAGAATATGTATTACATGGCTAAATCATTCTCTTAGTTTTTAGAGATTTGTAGATCATCTCTTATGTTTTATTGAATGATATTTTATATGCCATAATGCTTTGAGTATATGTGTGTTGCTTGAATACATATCTCACTTTGATGTTAACATTATTTGTTACATCACCATTGCTGAATTCTGTCATCAGATAGACGGATCCCTGAGATTTTCCTAGACGAATCCCTTCAAGGAGGGAACTGTGGGATCCGTGCAACAGAAGACTAATTTTCTACTAACTTGAGTCTTATTTGCAGGAAATTATGCACTATATACTTGTTTTCTAACCTTTAGATTTTCAAAATACACATGAAGACTTTGACACCCAAAGCTAGGGGGAGCTTTGTGTCAAACAATACATTGCAAAACCATTTGCAATATAATCCTCATTTGGATTATATTTCATGACGTCACTTTGCAAAGTTGCAATCATCAAGAGGGAGCATTATCGTCACTAAGACGAAACCATTTGCAAACATAGTTGCAATGCATTAGCTTAGTAGTTTTTATTTACTTGACGCCCTCACAAAGGGATGGACTCGTCAAGGGGGAGTTAAGACGAGAACTCTTCCCGTCACTTGCTCTCTATATTTTTTCTTTTAAATGTTTTTCTTAAAACATTGTGTTAGTTTCTTTTTGACGCTCTATTTGTTTCGACAAAAAGGGGGAGAAGAGAGCAAAACCTCCAATTCGAACTTTTACGAATTTTAGTTTTTCCTTAAAATAATTTTATGTTTTGTCATCAACAAAAGGGGAGATAGTTAATACAAATAAGTCGTAAAACGTTTATTTATATTTTACGATCTTCTAATGTTTTGTTGATAACAAACGTTAAATCATTTTAAACGAAACAAATAAAATACGTAAATGGTTTGAGCCAATAGTTTTCTAACACACTTACGTTTTCACAAAACACTAAAACAAGTATAAGTGATTTTATGATTTAAATACATATGTACAACAACTAGTGTTTACATATTGGGCAAACATACACATAACTAGTATGTATTATAATGAGTATTATAAATGGGTAGAAACTTTAGTATTTGACCCATTGACCAAATACATTGAATGTTGGGTAAAACCCAAAGTCCATGACCCATAACCCATTGCATGACATCATGCATAAGTCATATATGGATAATATCCATGACCCATGGTTTTAATCAATGAACCATGTACTAGATGCATTGCATCTTATAGATACATTGTATCTACTTGGATACCAGTGATCCATAAACCATGACCCATGACCCAATCCCATGGGCAAAAGGGACCGTCCCATGGATCCCCAGTAATACACTGGACGGATCCCTCATGTGAGGGATCCATGGGATCCGTAGAATAGTAGTTGTTTTTCTTCTATAAATAGTGAGCCATTTCCTCCTTTTTCTTCTATATGTATTGTAACCTTCTAACCACAGATCTTAAGTATCTTTCTATGTAGTTTGTATTTTGTTTTTGTGTGATTCTCTAGGTTCTTCTTAAAGGCGAGATCACCACCTCTTAAAGTCAAGCAAGCTCAAGTCCATAAGTTGCCATGCTTCGTCATCATCAAGACTAATGAGGTTCTCTTGTTGATATTTCTTTCTTCCTCCATAGAAGTGTTGTGTCGAAGGCATTAGTGAAGGATGCCGAAAGAGTCAAGACAAAAGCATTAGTGAAAGGTGCTTAACGTCCGTGTCAAAAGCATTAGTGAAGAATGCTAAAGAAGTCAAGAAGAAGGCATTAGTGAAAGGTGTCAAGCGTTCGTGTCAAGGGCATTAGTGAATGATGCCTAAGAGTCAAATCAAGTGGCATTAGTAAATGATGCCAAGGTCGTATAATCGATGAGGTGCATCGTTATACAAATAGTGATAGTTTGTTTCCAAGGATATTGATATCCTTGATGGTGTTGTAATAAGGAGTGGGTCTCCTTTGGGGTTAGGTGTTGTGTAGTGTTGGGTAGTAGTTCATCCTTTATAATAAAACTCGGTACTTAGCCTAGTACTGGATAAAGGGTAGGCAACGTTGTGGTAGGTCCGGTTCAACCTTGTGAAAGAACTCAGTGGTTAGCCTAGTACTATAAAAAGAGTAGGCGACGCTATGGCTTCTCCGCCATAAGGAGTTGGTGTCGTGTAGTGATTACGAACTCTCGAGTAGGTGACTCGGGAGTGGAGTAGCCAAGGAAGGTGTCCTTGTAGCCAAACCACTATAAATACTTGTGTCGTGGTGATGTGCTTCTTACTTTTTATCTTTCATTACAAGTTTATATATCTATCTATCAACGTCCAACATAAACAACCAAATAGATTGACATAAGTCGATCTAAATATTTAAAAGGAAGTTTTAATTGGTAAAACTATTCAACTCCCTCTTCTAGTTTTCCACAAGGGTTACAAAACCTTAAAGTGATCGACTCTAATAATGATACGTACTTTACATCTAACCTAGGACCTCCTTTTATAGTGCAAGGAGTCCTTTACAAGATAACTATAATGATACAAGATTCATATCAGTCTAAAAACGAAGATATACATCATATCTATTCTATAAATATCTCTCCATGCGTCTTCAATCTTCTGTCTTTATCACATAAGCAGTAGTAATATTTGTACAGGCAGTTAGTACTGCTAGTATATTCTCCAAGACATCCATCTTTAAGCTTAGTAGTACTAAGTCCATATGCTTGGCAGTACAAACTGTTAGCTTAATTCATAACATAACTTGAGAACAAGTGGACAGGAGGGAAGAGGCGGAAAGAAAGTTGGTGTTTTATTTCATGTTCAGTTATAGAGAATGAAAGATAGGAAAGAAAAGTTGTCAATAAGTTATATGACTTCTGGGTAAGTACTGTGAAATCGAATCACTATCTATAGTATTGTACTGTACTAACTCATCGTTTAAAAAAAATAAATTATATGCAAATTTATGAATATACCTTTCAAAAAAATAAAAAGGTAAAAAAAAGATGAGGACAAAATATAAGTAACTTTGTCATTTATTTATTTGAGGTGAGGTCTCCTTCACTTCATCCCAATATTTGGATGAAAGCTATTCCTTCAAAAACAACACTCACTTTCTTCCTCTATTTTTCCTTTTCATTTTCAAAAATTCTTGAGAACACTCTCAAAAAATACTTTACATCATTTTCTATCACTTTCTTTAAAACAAACTCTGGAACAGAGTATTAATTTTTGTGAAAAATACCAAACTTTATAAAATACACCCGATCTCGATGTGAGTTATTGCTTATTTAGTTTATTAATGGGTGAAAAATCGAACTTAGTTTTCACACTAAACTCAAACATTATAATTGAAAATCTTTTTTTTCCTTATATTATTGTTACAAAATATATGCACCCATTCATTTTATCTGTTCTATCCTCGTAACAATGACCAATATTGCGCAGTTAACTCGGTGTCACGTCACTTTTGGCTCCATCATCAACATCACCACGAACCAGCTTCATAAGATTAACAATTTCAACAAATAAAATACCTCATTTAAATACAAGCACAAAAAAAAAAAAAAAAAAAAAAAAAAAAAAATGGTCATCTCGCTAGACCGAGTTGTGCACAAAATGGGTTGATGAACAAGTTGTTTGGTGGTGTTGTTATAAGAAATACCGAGTTTTTGAGTTCCAACAAGGCCTACGACGCGTTACACATTACATATTTAACATTTATTAAATGTTTGTTTTACTATTCATACACTATTTTTTTTGGTAAAAGGTTTTACACACAGTGAATATATTACTCAAAAAGACGTTTAAGTACATAGGATGTGAGTGAATCCCGCATCTCAACCTGTTACATAAGCGGTAAAACTAACATAACAAGACACTACTATTCCAATAAGAAGGAAATATACTACTACCAATGATAAGGATTTAAAAGGTACACTTTTGAGGGGTCATTTAAGTCCTTAATTGATCACTTTGTATCCGTTACTACTTAATTTCATTCCTTTTCACTTTTTAGGTCTCTTGAAGGCAAATTGTTTGGAATGACACTTATTCGGACGAAAAGGCGCGAATATATGAAGAAAATGGCCAAAGTCAAGAATCAAGACACTCAAGTCTTTGGGCGGAAGGGATGGCGTCACTACCCTAATAGCGACGCCGTCGCGACACACCTTGAGACGACTCGAGAGCAAATTGCTATTTTCACTTGACGGCATCGTTTAAAAGAGTAGGCGTCACAACTCAGACGGCCTAGATTTGGATCCCGACGGCGTCAGAAGATGAAGCCGGCCGTCAGAAGATGAAGCCGACGGCGTCACAAGCATAAGGTGACGCCGTCACAACATTGACGTGGCCAAGACAAAATCCTAATGGCGGCGACCCGACGGCGTCACAATTAAAGAGTGACGCCGTCGCATATTGTAACTCTATATATAGAATTCAGATTTTCAGTATTTAGGGAGGTAGTTTTGTGGAGTAAAACCTAAACTGAACCTAGGCTGTCTTGGGTAGTATCTTAGGGTTCCATACTCTATTTTACAACAAGATAAGTAATTTACTTCATTAATTCAATTATGTCTTCAATTGTTTGTGTGTATGCTTGCATGTTTTCCATGTCCGACTAATTTACTTGTGTGTTTGCTTAGATTTATGAAACCTAGGTATTGAATATTGATTGGTTGTCTCTTATCTTAATTGTGATTGACCTAGTATTGCGATAGGTCATTCGTTGTATTTTAATGCTTGATTAATCTTTGTGAACATTAGTTTATAATCACCTAGAGTTATTGTAGTCTAAACATCCAAAGGTAACAATAGATTTAGTTTATGAATCCTAGAGATTTCAGAGGCAATAACCTTAAGGTAGTCTCAAAGAGTTAGGGAAAACGATACCCTACGAATTATAGAAGACACAACGCGTTAAGAATAAGGACGTGACAATTCAACCATCAATAGGAGATAACTAGGGAGTAATAGCATCTAAGTAAACACATTTTTAATCATCATAAGAGCACATAACAATAGACATAGACTACACTCACCTTAGATTAGATATTTAGATAAGTAGAGTAATCGATAGAAATACAAACCCCGCAAATCCAATACCCCGAGATTCGTACCTTTCAATTTTCTAAAAAATATAAAAAAGATAAAAAATAATCTTCCTCAACCCCAACCTTAGCGTAGTAATTTTTCACTAGTATTCCTATTCCCCTAGAGAACGATATCAATTCCCGAGGCTTACCCTAATACTACACTACAACGATTAGGTTCACTGGCTAGGGTGTTGAAAAACTTTTTCGATGAAAAGGAAGTTCCTTTGACCCCGAACGCGCGTTGTACGCTTATCAAGTTTTTAGCGCTGCTGCCGGGGAATAGAATAGCTAGTTAGATTTCCACCTCGTTTAGGTTCCCTTGCTTGATTCCTATCAAGTAAGATTTTTTTCCCATTTTTTAGCTTCCTCGTAGTCTATCCCCCTTCTTTGTGACCCTTGTTCGTAACCCCATCACTTTTCATTATGGAAGGTGATAACCAACCACCACTCATCAACCCACCACCAAATGACCCGCCAAGAGGCCGTACTCTTAGTTAAAATTCAAGACCAAGCCACCTAGGCTATAGAAACACCATTGAGCTTCATGACCAAGCCCAAACTACGGCCTGCGATCCGACACCATCCGGTTGGTGCAAACGGATGTGCATTCCATGGACTTCGTTCAAGATTCTAATCAAGATATTAAGGATTTCCTTAAAATCTTCGATTCCATTGACCTCGATGCTATTACTCGGGAGACCACGCGCTAAGGCTCTTCCAATTCTATCTACAGGACCAAGCTAGTAATTGGCTTGAGCGACTTTCCACCGCTCCATCTCAAGTTGGGATGATCTCACCTCTCGCTTCCTTGCCCAATTTTTCCCACCACGGAGAACTACTAAGCTTAGGAATGAAATCTTGATGTTCCAACAACGTCAAGGTGAATCTCTCTATGAAGCATGGACTCGATTCAAGGACTTACTCCATAGAGTCCCTCATCACGGCATTGATCTTTGGCTTCATGTCCAACTCTTTTATGATCATGTCAATTTCCCAACTAAGCGATCCATTGACCAAGCGGCCTGTGGTAAACTTAGTGATCTCACCGCGGAAGAATCATGGGGTATAATAGAGGACCTTGCTCTCTATGAAAACGAAAGTTGGAATGACCCCCGTAAGTTGCCCAAAACCGTAAAGGCAATCTCCTTGCTTCCCATTGACTCACAACCTTCCGACCATAGGATGCTCGAGCTTGAAGATCAAGTCAAATTCCTAATGAGCTCCTTCGAAAATCCTTAGTCTTCAAGCCAAGCGAACAAAGTTTCTTCCTTGTGTGAGCTATGTAGTGGTCCTCATGACACTCGCACTTGCACAAGACTCCCGAACAAGCTTCCGTTGATTACGCATCCTCGCACCAATGGAACAGGAGGAAGATTCCTACAACACCCGGACATAGGACTTTCAATGAAGCCTCGAGAAGCATGGAAGGGCAAACCCGACTTCTATTGGGGACAAACCAAATAATTCACATCTAATGATTTCTCATGGCCCCATCTCACGTCCATAGCCAACAAAACATAGAAGGATGTTGCAACACCTAGTTACATCCCAAGAAGCTCAAATAGCTAAGCTCTGGACCGCTTTAACCAACAACAAGCCGAGATGGATAGGAAGATAGATAACCTTTTGAAAGCCATGACCAATAGTGATAGGAAGGTTAATGCTATCTCAACTCCGAAGCTTTCGTGTAGAGATTAAGGACCCAAGTAAGTTAGCTAAGACGCTCAATTCGTCAATACCGCCACTTTAGTGAAACCTAATAGGACAAATGACGGCGAACCATGAGACAGTACTTGAGGTTAGTGAAACTCCTAGGAATGAAACAACCGAGGAAGTAGATGAAGTAGGCAATGACTATTTCAATAAGTTTCCCACGAAGAAGAACTCTCTCGCCACCCACACTTAGTATGAGACCTTCGTCACATGTATGTTAGGAGAAGCCCTAGGATCAAGTTTGGGAACCCTTGGAATCTTAACATACCATGTTGCATAGTACACCTTTTTGTGGCAAAGGCCTAAATTGATCGCAAGTCCCCAATAAATATCATGACTAGCACCTACTATAATTAGGTAATGAAGAAGCCTATCCCAACTAGGGAAGATCCCGATAATCCTAGGGTTAGTTGTAATTTTCTTGGTAGAATTAAGGATTGCCCGTCTATGTAGGTAGTTTCACGCTTCCTATGGATTTCATAGTTGTGAATGATAATAGTACGGCTATAGATCCTAGCTTGTCCTACGTTATTCTAGGAAAGTCTTTCATAGAAAACACCGGGATGACTTATGATCCAACGTTAGGAATAGTAAAATTCAAGGATGAGACCGATGATGTAGCTTACCAAATGCCCTTTAAGATTGAGAAATTTTCATCATTATCCAATGATGAAAAAGAACTTAAGCTATCGGTCTACTATATGAATGAGGAAGATAAGGATAAGGGAGTTGATTATGTGATGAATAAGATTTTCGGATAAGGATTGCTTGAAACTAGGACCGGAATATAGAACATATTGGGGAGAAGATGACTTCTTAGAAAGATGCATAATAGGGCATTACTATAACATGAAAAACCCCAATAGAGATCGTCATGAGGAAGAAGGTAACGGTAATGAAGTCACGTAGGGGCACGAATTCGAGTCTAGCTACAAGACTCATAAATAAAGAAAAGCGCTTCGGGGAGGCAACCCATGCTTAATTGTTTGCTTGTTTGTGTGTCGATATATTTTATTGATTGTTTACTCTCATGTTTGAATTTGTAAAATGTTTTATTTTGTCTTTAACCTCGCCTTAATTACATATAAAGGTATTTTACAAAAGGGATAAGTGTAGGGAGGATTACACACGCTTTCAAAAGAACGTGAACATGAGAATTACGATTATTAAAAAGATATACATGTGTGTTTGTTCGTCAAATGCTTGTATCGAGTCATAATGGATGTAAACATCTAAATATATAAATTTTCCGAATTTTTTTTTTCTTCAGAAAATAGCATACCGCTTTCTATCAGATAACTTGACGGTCGTGGTCGCAACTCGACGGCGTCAAGAGGAGTAGAAAGAGCTTACTACTTTTTCTCGCTTTCGAGCTACTTATAAATTTTGGAATTTTCCGGTCTTAATTTTCAAGAAAAATCAGTAAACATCCATTCCACAAGCATTATATCCTAGTTGTTCGAGTCAAATGCTTGTATCGAGTCATAATGGATGTTTTATGGATGAGATCGTGAAATTTTTCCAGTTGTAAATATATAAATTTTCCGAATTTTTTTTAGAAAATAGCATACCGCTTTCAATCAGATAACTTGACGCGTCAGGTCGCAACTGACGGCGCCGTGGCGGAGGAGTAGAAAGCGACTTACTACTTTTTCTCGCTTTCCTTTTAATTTCCTTCCATTATCATAACTTTGATATTTCGGGGAACATTGGGGACAATGTTCAGCTTAAGTGTAGGAGGAAAATGAAACGAGAACTTTGAAACTATGCTTATCCTTGACTATTTGCCTTGTCCAATTTCATTTGTGTAATAAACCATGAGAAATATCGGTTAGGGTAATTTTGGCACCAAATTTAAAATTTTTCATGACATGTAGGAGTCGGCCATTAGTCTTAATAAAGCGTCTCATGGATAGGAAGTTATATGACTAGCACAAAATCCTTTATCACTTAAATTCCACCCAAAATGTGAGGATCGCCCTTAGATTTGTAGGAATTAAAGCATTCCACTTTAATGCTTTGAGAGTGTACCGGTAGTATATTAGATTCTAGAACTTGTTTTGTGATGCATTCCGAGATCGCTAGTGAGACTACACTTGTGTAGTTAGGAATAACTAAATGATAAGAGGCATTAGGATAACCCTTGTTTGATACCCGTATTATAATTACTTCTTCCACATCGGTTGAGTAATTCCCCCACACCCTTGCGTTGTACTCATCTTTAGTACACGATACCCCTAGTACCCCTCATAGCCTATCCTTTTCGCAGTTCTCGTGATGTTGTTTTCCGGAATATCAATTAAGAGCATTGTTTACAATCCACCCCCAAATGTACACCCAAATCGCCTTAGCCTACCTTGTATGCACTCACTTTTAGTGGATTATTGTTATCATACTAAACCCTTAGTTCAATTATCTGGTTGCTTGCATAAGTTGAGTCATATCCTTTGTACACAGTTTTGAGACGATTGGGACTCATGGGAAAATTTAAATTTTATGAAATGATGGGAAGGAACGTTAAATTCAAATTCCATTTATTTGCGTAATAATGTACCCTAAGTGTTTGATCTTTTCAATTCGGGTTAAATTAGTGTTAGAGTAATAAAAACTCAAGTGTAGGGATGTGCCTATAAATCCCTATTATTTTGATGTTATCGTAGAGGATGGTAGAGTAAAAGTGTATGAAAAAAAAATCGGAAAAAAGAGAAAAAGAAAAAAATAGAGTGTATAAAAAATGAAAACAAAAAATACAGAGCTACCATCCTACATCTATCTTTAAATTTATGTTTGTTTGTTTCAATTTATCTAAAGTTTAGAGTGTCGAGTCTTTTCTTTGCAACACCATTCTTCTCATGCTTGTGACATAAAGATTTTTGACTTGCCACTACTAAATCGCCTATCCCACCAAACCCTTTGTTTCCCTATCGTAAGCCTAACGTTACAACCCTTTAAAAGACCTATTGGATACTTTTTCCTAGGTTCTTACGCCAAAGCGATGGAGGTTTGATCTAGTCTCAAGCCTATGGTAATCTATGTACTAGGACCGGTTAATGAGTGTTTATCTTCCATTTCCAACTTGATATATTTCATATACACCCGAGAGATGAGAGTATCCAAACACCAATTGTGAGGTGCTAGTATGTAATTTCCATGCTTGTTATGAAATTTTTTGGGCTTATACGTGTTGTGAATTGTTCTAAACTAATGTTCATGACCCCTAACTTATAAATTAATTGGCTAAAAGCACATTTGCTTGAGGACAAGCAAATACCAAGTGTAGAGATATTTGACAAGGATTTAAAAGGTACACTTTTAAAGGGTCATTTAAGCCCTTAATTGATCACTTTTGTATCCATTACTACTTAATTTCGTTCCTTTTCACTTTTTAGGTCTCTTGAAGGCAAATTGCTGGAATGACACTTATTCGGACGAAAAGGCGTGAATATATGAAGAAAATGGCCAAAGTCAAGAATCAAGACACTGTCATTGAATCAAGGGACGGCGTCACGACTTAATAGCGACGCCGTCGCAACACACCTTGAGACGACTCAAAGAGCAAATTGCTATTTTGCACTTGACGACATCAGTTTAAAAGAGTAAGGTGTCACAACTCGACGGCCTAGATTTGGATCCCGGCAATGTCGAAGATGAAGCCGACGTCACAAGCATAAGGTGACGCCATAACGCTGACGTGGCCAAGACGAAAACCTAATGGCGGCGACCAGACGGCGTCACAATTAAAGAGTGACGCCGTCACATATTGTAACTATATATATATAATTCGGATTTTCAGTATTTAGGGAGGTAGTTTTGTGGAGTAAAACCTAAACTAAACCGAGGCTGTCTTAGGCAGTATCTTAGGGTTCCATACCCTATTTTACAACAAGATAAGTGATTTACTTCATTAATTCAATTATGTCTTCAATTGTTTGTGTGTATGCTTGCATGTTTTCCATGTTCGGCTAATTTACTTGTGTGTTTGCTTAGATTTATGAAACCTAGGTATTGAATATTGATTGGTTGTCTCTTATCTTAATTGTGATTGACCTAGTATTGCGATAGGTCATTCGTTGTGTTTTTAATGCTTGAATAATCTTTGTGAACATTTGTTTATAATCACCTAGAGTTATTGTAGTCTAAACATCCAAAGGTAACCTTAGAGTTAGTTTATGAATCCTAGAGATTTTGTAGGCAATAACCTTAAGGTAGTCTCAAAGAGTTTGGGAAAAACGCATACCCTACGACCAAAGTAAGGACGTGACAATTCAACCATCAATAGGAGATAACTAGGGAGTAATAGCATCTAAGTAAACACATTTTTAATCATCATAAGAGCACACAACAATAGACATAGACTACACTCACCTTAGATTAGATATTTAGATAAGTAGAGTAATCGTTAGAAATACCAACCCCCCAAATCCAATACTCCGAGATTCGTACCTTTCAATTTTCTAAAAAATAAAAAAAAGATAAACAATAATATTCCTCAACCCCAACCTTAGCGTAGTAATTTCTCACTAGTATTCCTATTCCCCTAGAGAACGATATCAATTCCCGAGGGTTACCTTAATACTACACTACAACGATTAGGTTCACTGCCTAGGGTGTTGAAAAACTTGCTCGACGAAGAGGAAGTTCCTTTAACCCCGAACACGCGTTGTACGCGTATCAACCAAATAGAATACATTTGACTCAAGACAAGATATAAACTAACGTTTAATTTGACTACAAATATTTATCTATACTACATTGTAAAGCATTTGAGACTTCTTAGAAAAGGAAGTCTTAAAAATTTAAGACAAAAAATATTACTATAAAAGGAAAAGTAGAAATTAATGTAAAATCGAAAATTAAGTATCATTTAAACCATATAACCGCCCTCTAATAATAATACGCTTTAATAGAATTGTTTATAGGAAAAGCTCACTAAACTTATGACCACCAATTAATTGCTAAAATTTGCAAAATAAAAGTGTTAATCATTTACACTATTAATAATTTAGACGTCCTACTTTTGAAAAATATATCTTTGCTACTTTATAATATTTGGGAAATGCTAAATAAGAAGTTTAAAATGAAAAAACTTGTTCGCCACACATAGTCCTAGCAGCCTCAATAAGTGTCCTATTCCTCCTCTCACCACACCATTTTGTTAAGGAGTTCTAACTAAACTAAACTGTCTTAAAATACCTTTTTCCACATAGAACTGATTCATTACCTTGTTCTTAAATTCAGTTCCATTGTCACATCTTATTATCTTAACTTTGAGATCAACTAGGTTTTATAATCTTGTAATAAATGCCTTAAGAATTTCTGATGTTTCATCCTTAGTTCCTAGAAAGAAAATCCAAGTGAACCTAAGGTAATCATCAGTGACAACTAAGCAATACATCTTTTTATTCAAACTTCTCACAAATATTGGCCCAAAAAGATCCATATGTAACATATAAAGGGGCTCAGAAATAGTGTTCACAACTTTGGACTTACAAGAAGCTCTATGTTGTTATCCCATCTGACATGCAACACGGGTTTCAGGATTTTCCATAACTTTTGAAGGTAAACCTCTAACAAGATTTCCCTTAACCAATTTATTCATAGTTTTGAAATTTAGGTGACCAAGTCTCCGATGCCAAAGCTTGGATTCATCAATAGTGGCTTTTGCAAATAGACAAGTTAAAGCTCTTTTAGGAACTATATCCTTTATGTCAACACTGTATATGTTGTTTGTTCTAGGAATTCTAAGAAGCACAAATTTATCATCAGGCATCTTAAAATCAGGAGATAAGACAAGACATTCAGTGTTGGTAAAAAGGACAGAGTTCTTTTTGTCACACATTTATGAGACACTAAAGAGGTTGAACTTAAGTCCATTTACAAGACACACTTTTTCAAAATCCAATTTTCCTGTTTTAATTGTACCTCTTTCAACAATCTTCCCTCCATTGCTATCATTCCCAAATGCAACATATCCACCATCTATAGCTTCAAAATCTTCCAGATTTGACATGTCACCAATCATATGTCCAGAGCAACCACTGTCAAAAATAGATTTGTCCTTTAGCTCCACCTGTAAGTTGCCCTACACATAAAAGAAGAGAATCAGTTTCTCTTGAGGACCCCAGCCATCACTGACTTGGGTCTACCTTGTGCATCAGCATAGTCAAATCTTTTAAATTCATTGATGCACTGCTTTTTCTGGAAACATAATCTAAAACCTTTATTTTTGGTTTCAAGACCCAGCAAGCTGAGGCTTTTATAGCATAAAAATGATTGCCCATTACAATGTCAGTTATCACTTTTCGCTCAACAGTAGAAACTGCTTTTGACTTAGCATTACAAACATTTGTACATTTTTTAGAAACTCCATAAGCAGTAGAAAGAGTTTCCTGATGACTGTTTGACCCTTTTGAGGAAAAAAATCCAGGTTTTGTATACTAGAGGTTGAACTGGATAACCCCTTAACTCCAGATTCATACACTTTGAGATAATTGTAAAAATTATTCAAAGTCATTGTCTCAAAATCAGTCTTGTTTCTCCAAACCACAGTATGCATGCTCCATTCAGGTGCTAGACTTCTGAGAAACTTGAGATTGATGTCCTCTTGAGGAACTGCAACTTTTATCAATGCAAGTTGGCTCACAAGTTTCTGAAGTCTGTCATGAGTTTGATCAGTACTTTCAGAATTTAAAGCAACGCAAAGTTCTCAAACTGATGCTTCAAAAGATTCTTCCTTGACTTCTTTGTTGCATCATTCGCACCAAACCTTAGTTCAATAGCATCCCACAAAGATTTGGCATCTTCAATATCACTAAAGCTTAATTGATACTCATTAGGTAACCCCATCATAAGGATATTTTGAGTCTTAATTTCTAGCCTTCTTTGAGCCTTCTCTTCATTAGATTTGATGGGCACTTCCTTCCCATCAGCACCCTTAGTAGGTAGAGAATCACCTTTCAGGATGATTTTTCACATAGAGTAGTCCAACATCTTGAGGTACTGCTACATTCTTAACCTCCAAAATTCATACTCTCCAGTCTTTAGTATAGGTACCTTTGATGCAGTTACCATGTGTGTTGATTCAACCTCCATGACTTCAAATTTTTGAACGATTTAGAGTAAACACAAATCTCTTTTATCACAGCTTCTAGATTACAAGCTCTTATTGATCGTATTAGACAAATCTTGTTGATCCCAGATGAGCAATTGATCTTATTGATCGTATTAGAAAAATCTAACACAAACAAAGTATAGAAAGTTGTCTTGTATAAATCTTAAACACAATGCGCAAACTAATGTTTAATGATAAAGAGAATGATTGACACAATTTGTTATCTGACAAAACACTTCAATATATTAATACGAATACTCAAAAGTATTAGGGTTACAAAACCTTAAAGTGATCGACTCTAGAATAACACGTACTCTAAATCTAACCTAGGACCTCCTTTTATAGACTAAGGATTCCTAGTCGGTTTACAATAACTTTCTATACAAGGTAAATCTTATAGAATCTATTGTATAATTATCTAACCGACTATACACATTATCATATAAGCAGTACTAATATTTGCACTGGCAGTTTGTACTGCTAGTGTATTCTTCAAGCAATCCATAAGTTAAGCTTAGAAGTACAAAGACTTGACCTTAGGAGTACAAACAGTTAAGCTAAATACCCAACACTAAGGTATCTCAGCCCAATGATCCTACTTAAACTCCTGCAGCAGATGAGACTGCCATTGGCAGAAGGGGAGAGGCTGGTACTACTATCACAAGCTTAGTAGCTGAATCCCAAAAGCCCAAACCCAAAACTACACTACCCGGTTACAAATAATACTACACCACACCCATTGTACCCATCTTTCACCCATTTACGAAACTACTTTTAAAAGTTATTTGGTTCTTATTTGTCATTTTGAGTTCTTAGTTTGTGAAATCTGTTTTTAAATAAGTCTCAATCTCAAAATCTGTCTCCTAAAGGAGTGTTTGGATTAATGGTGTTTTATGGTCAAAATTGATTTAAGCCTTGTAAATATGTTTTAGTTAGTTGGGATTAGTTAGGATTAGTTTAGTTTGTCATTTAAAAGTTGGTTTGCATTAATTTGATAAGGATTTAAGAGTCTCCCTTTGACTGTACAAGCTTTCATCACAGCTTGTGCAACTTGTTGATTAAATTTTGTTATGGGGTAATTGTTAATGTCTAAATAGAGTCTAGTTTAGTATTCAAGTGTTAGTTCTGGTCAAGTTTTTAGTCATTTGTGGTAGTATTTCTTGTCTGTCAAAACTGTCCAAGTCTGCTGTGTTCATCAGTTGTTTTCAGTGCTTAAATTTCTTTCAAAATTGTTGAAAATCTGTTTTCCTAATTCCTTTTTGTTCAATCATCATTTGTTTTTATTACTTACACTTTAGCTTATTAGATATGTAGCTCAATTCTCAATTTTAAAGTCCCTAGTTCTGTCACTATTCTGTCTGCAGTAGGCATTTGCAATCCATATAGCTTATTTAGTAGCTTTTTATCTACTTATCTTGTGGAGATTTTTGGCTAATTTTTCAGCACACTCATAGGTTATAGTATCACCTTTATCTGTTTTGCACTTTTGAGGTCTTTAGAGCTTATCTTACTGCTTATTTAGGACTGCATATAGCTCCCATTAGGCTGATGTGTTGCTGCTTTTAATAGGTGCTAATTTGCTCATTATTAGCTTATTTAGTTTTATCTTTTGCTTGATTAGTCTAGTTAGGTTTCCTTACAGCTTATTCTCCCCTCAGGATTAGCTTAGTGTCTTTTCATTAGCTTATTTGTTAGACATGCTTGTTTAGCTTATGCCCTTAAATGTTTCCTTCATATTTCTGCTATAGCTTATTTATTAATATTCCCAGCTTATTTTGTTCCCCTAATTTCCCTTAGTTAAATTCATATCTCAGTTGCTTATCTCTCATATTTTTAGCTTGTGTAAGCTTGTTTACTTAGTTTTGAACTATACGTTGCTTTTTTTGTTTAAGCTTTCTTTAAACCTTTTATGTTTTCACTTCAGAGCTTTTTCCAGCTTATTTTTCTGTTTTAAAAGTATAAGTTTTCAAAAAGTACTTAGTATTGCTTATTTTACAAGTTTCATTTCAAAAAATTTGAAAACCAAAAACAAAAATAAAAGTGCCATAACCTGGGTTGAACCTAGGTCATATTACTCACATGACCCAACACAAGCCGCAACCAATACGCACTACTCTTTGTTACGTGTTAATTTGTTCTTTTATTTAATTCTTATAGGCACTTTAGTCTTTAGCTTATTTTAACTAGATAGCTTTTAGTAAAATTCATTTCCCAAAAAATTTCAATTTTCTCATTTTCTTAAGTTTTAATTAGTTCAAGTATTTTCGAGAGAATTTTGTAATTTTCTTTAGTTTTGTTATTTTAAAATAATTAATTTCTTTAATTTATTTTTTAATTCTTAATAAATAAATAAAAATTCAAAAAAATATTAAACTTTTTCTAAAATTTTCTTTTATCAAATAGAGCGTAGAAAAATTAGATTTGCACATCTAGGGTTAAAATTGCTTAATTTGGTTTTAAATCGCGTTTTAAATTCGAAATCGTCGTGTTTTAGGTTTAGTTGCGTTTTAGGATATGTGAGCTTTGCATCATTGTTTTACTTGCTTTATTAGTTATATTTAGTTTATGTTTCATAATCTTAGTTTAAAAATCCGTAATCTCTCTTTTATCACTATTCATCCGCTGCAATCAGCGACTCGGAGTTAAAACTCCATTCATCCTTCGTGGGAAGCGATCAGGGATACATACTTCCATTTGTACTCTTTTGTATATATAAATGACAACAAATCAATAGGGCTACAATAGAAAGATTTATGAAGATTTTGAATTTAATAGGAAGATTAAAATATGAGTGCATACAAAGGAAAAGGTGGAAAACTAAAAGATGAGTGCATACAAAAGAAATTGTTGCAATAGGAAAATTAAGATGAGTGCATACACAAAGAAGCAGTTGCAATAAGAAAATTAAGATGAGTGCATTAAACACACTCACAAAAACACAGTCACATGATGCCTAATGTTGAAGCTGTAAATACATATTTTTACAAAAATCACAAAACGCAAATCAAATAATGTATAATCTTTGAGGCTATAAATCTTCATTTAATGGATTCAAATCCATAAAGTTGATCAAGCTTTAATTGAATTATTAATGTACAAATCCATTATAAGATGATGAACATAATAAGTAGTCATTATTCTCTCCCTAAATGAACCAGAAAAAAAATTATATCAGACAAATCTATATACATTTGTTACCTCGTTTAGAAAAAAACGTCTTATATCTTATTTTGAAAGATGGCACAAACCTATCCATGTCGTAAGAAAATCGAAATAAAAAAGATAGATAATGAGAGGCGTTTGAACATCACCTTTGCAAGCGTCGTCCAAGTGTTATTTAGAAGGCACAGAGCTTTCTACCCTTTGTGGGGTGCAAAATACGAGTTATTATCTTTTCTCGAATGAAAAAGCGTATACTCGTTTGGGGATCCATCACTTGAGTGTTAGTATCGACTACCTATCATCAATGTTGAAGGATCCCCAATGAGTATTCAGCCACTATCGGAGAAAAGATAACCACACTACACCTCATGAGTCAGGAAAAGATCGTTGCCTTTAATGTTTGCACGGACATGGTTGGCAAGGTGATGTGAAACTTCTCCATTTTCTATC
>CM040244.1:94342096-94353871 GCA_022545495.1 Chrysanthemum lavandulifolium
TCCTTCCACTCAAAACATGCTTACCTTGATAACAAAAGAAAAAGGCACCAGAAACCACATCTTCAAATTCCTAAGTTAAAACAAGTCCGTTATCATTGTCGGGACACCAGAAGAATTGCAATTTGGGTACCGGGATTGAGGTCCCTCCCGTAAGTAAGTGATCGTTTCGCGCATATTACTTATTAATAAAGGTGGCAAAATGGGCGGGTCAAGCACGGTTCGTGTCAAAATTGTTTTATTTTGCGTGACCGCTTAATTCGATATAAATGACTCGAAAACATTTATTTTTCTACTTTGTGCTTTTTAGATACATCTTTAGAATCTTTAATTACATAATTGACAAATTTATAGCTAAACCGATCACCATTTTTATTTTTGTAGTGTTTAACTAATTTCATAACGTTTGACAATTTGCACAAGAATGATTTGACACTATCAAGAACAATGGAAGAATCCACTATAAAGAAAGTTGTCGGCTTTATATTCAAAGTTATAGCGTATATTTGTTCTTCTTTTGGGTTTGTAAAATCTTGTCAAGAAACATTGTGAATTCATTGGGCACCGGAAAATCCCCCATCGCTTGTAGATGTTCCAAGTCCTCGAAAAGAACATTTGCGTGAGGAGAAGTTGAAACAACTTGAAGCTATGGTGGCTGAGCTTTCAAGCAAACCCTCAAAAATTCCCCAAGAGAGAGATGAGATGCTTGCTGAGTCAATGAATCGTCTAAGATCCATGGAATATGACTTACAGAAGACTAAAAAGGTATGTTAAGCTCGCAACGGTCTTCAAGCCAATGGTTTGCTAGACGCCATGTTGTGCTCTTTGTAGTAAGGGTTTAGCATTTGAGTTCTTCAGGCAAGCATAGTTGTCTTCCATCTAAATCAGATAGTATATACCAGGCAGCAAACCTGATGGTGAAAGAAATTTTTAAAGGTGATAAATAAAGTTCCAGTTTCCTATTACTTCAGGCCTGTTGGAACTGAAAATAAAGTAGCACAAAGACACGATTTAAAGGGTAAAGGGCTTAGTCTAAAATACGAGGATGAGGAAATGACTTCATACTATTACTTGTGATGATGATATGTATCAATAGGGCATTGGATGACAAACATCAAGTTACCAACGCGCTTATAAAGCTATTGGTGATTATGGTTTTAGATGGTAAGAAATCAATTAGTACTTCATTCTTTATTGAAGATATTTAAAAATGTAACATTGTACAAATATTCTTTTGGTTGTTGCAGCCAACGGATTCCGATAGAGATCCACGATCACCTTTACAACTTGCCTGCTTTTCGTTAATTTTTCCAGGTATGTTGTTATTATTTGGCTTGCAAGATAAATTAGCTTATTCAAACAAATATTGAATTTGAACTTGATAAATGGGTGAACTTTGGGTTGTTTGGGATATTTTGGAAAATTAATGTCTTCTATATTGCAACAGAATGGAATACCAACTTACATAATTGAACAGTAGAAATAAGTCCAATCATTGGTATCTCAACTACATTTTTGTACCCTTTTTTGAGTCACGAGGATCAAAGACTTCAAACAGAACTTTCGTCAACCCCGGTCATAGGTAATCTACTACTTCTTTTTCTTTCATCAATGTCGAAATGCTAGCTAAAATTAGATGTTTGTTATATGCGAGAGTTGTCGCTGATTAGTGGCGGCTCGACATGAGTTAAAAACCACCAAATCGGTGTATTTATTAATTACGGGTGTAGTAGTATCACATCTAGGACCCTAGGTGTTTGATCTATCGATCATCCAACAAATGCAGGTGACTTCTAATCCTCGCAATTTGTATAAAATGATTAATTTGATTTCCTAACTTTAGCTACCATTTTTTAAAAGTGATATGAGTTAAAAAAACACCCTAGAAAAAGCAAGGAAATTGGTTTAACATAGTTTTGAAAATTATGTTGTTGGTCATCCCGAGACCAGATTTATTGGTCGCTGTAGCACACAACAAAGAAACTCGCAACAATGGTTGTTGCACTTTGAAGATGATGAGATGTCCTTCTTTGTGTACTCCATGTTTTGCATGAAATGGTTTCATACTAACCTCACAATTCGGTTCATTGTGAGGGATGCCTTCGTGTAGGCACCGATAAATGCTTCTAAGAACAACCGTCAGAACTCAAGGCAGCAGGCCTGCGGCTCGCAAAAGGAGGTTAGTGGAAATGGCGACATGTAGTTACTTAGTTATCAGCTACTATGTCGGTGGACCTATGTGATCATTGGTCAATTAGACAAATATGTCAACTATTCTCTTACCTTCAATAACCGCCGATTCCACCATGAAATAGCGAGAAGATCCGTATTGTAAGTCATGTTACTTTATGTTATTATGTTTTGATTGGTCAATTCTTCATGAAGTTGACGCGACAACCACATTTTTAGTTTATTAATGACCTGATTACATTAGTGTTTTGACTGAATGAGTTATTCCAGTTATTCTTGATTTTACCTTTGCATCAAATAAATTTGAGGAAATTTCAACCCCCTAAACTCCTTTCTTAACATATTTATTTGGTTTTTTCTTGTTAGGATCGTATATGTGGGTGATATGGTGATTCGGGAGGTCGGGGAAGATGGAAGAAACCCATCTTCAAGTTAGAGAGAGAAAGCTAGAGAGAGAAGGGAAATACTATGTGTTTATTGATGGGAAAGGTGAAAAATACACAAAGAGATCTCACCCCTCCATGGAAGTATGGAGGGGTTTATATACCCAAACACTTACATCTATCACTAAATGACATAACAAGCCCTTGTGTTTGAGGTAATAAAGATAGAAATGTAATCCCGTCAATGTCGTTCCATTTACGAGTTAGGAGCGATTCCAACAATCTTCCCCCAATGGGACGACATAAGGGATTACTTACAACATTTACTACAAATATAGAAAACAAATAAAGAAAGGTCTTCATAAGCTCTTCAAGTGCTGAGGATGATGAAAGGTTACGCTCTTTGTCTTCTTCTGGTACCTTGACTTGAGAACCGTTTTCTTCACTTGTAGGCAAATGATGTAATATGCATAAATTGGATTAACTTCCCCCCAATTCATGCTGCATGTCTTTATCAGCTTCTCCGTACACTCCTTTTTAGCGAAGTTTCTGAATCAGCTTCCCCCCAAACTGACAACTGTCTTCAGCAGATTCGAAACTTTGATGTAGTGAACATTTCCTCTAACTTTTGACGTTTTCAGTACGCAGCGGAATTTGTAGATGAGCAGTAAACCACACAAGGTAAATCTGACTTGTTGCGGAAAATCCGTTCGGGGGTAACATGCAAGAAATCAACAAGATCTTCTCACGTATGTAGATGCTTCACACCAAACAGACCACGAAAGACGAAATGAACCGACTTCCCCCTGAATGTTGCGGTCTATCGGAATAGTAGTTACCTGTTAATCTGCAATTACACGATAAAATGACCGTGTGTAAGGCATCATGACATCCTATTTAGGTAATCTTCACACACGATAACTCTGTGAAAGTGAGATGATAACACCAAAGTGAGACGTTTGAACCACAAATCGTCTCATTTCTTCCCCCTGATTGAAGAAATTCATGAAAGGAAACGGGTTTTCGAAAAAAATCCAAAAACATCAAAGAAGCAAGGAACACCTATACTCTCTTCCCCCCGATGTTTTCAACGAATCAGAATCATACACCACGTATGTTGATGATGAAATTGGAGACATCGAAACCATGTATGTTCAATTAATCGAACAAGTGTGAAGTACCATAAATATCTTGTGAGAATCAGCTGCTGATAAAAACTTCTCTACTCGTGTATACTCTTCTCAGCTAACTCTTTACCGACCCCATTATCATTCTGACGGCTTTTTGTAGTGACTACTGATGGAGAAAACCCAATATGACGAACTTGAGACTGAAGTAGTATAACCCGAACTTGTGACTTAAACTTGCACTATTGTCAGACGAAGAACCCTTTTTCTTAACTCCATCGAAAAAAGGTAAACTTAAAGTTTCTCAAATTATCCACACCTTAGTGTGACACTTGAGCACAACAACGTAACTCCTTAAAAGTGATAGTTATAAGCTGTGAGTACAACAACGTAACTCCTTACATCAGGTTCAACTAGATAACTCAAGTCTTTGTCTTTCGTAACAGTTAAAGCTCGAACAAGGATCTCGAAGAATCATGCATCCAACCAACCCCGATATCTTCAGATACTAAGTACACGCGCCCGTGATATCCCACTTCAACCTCAAATAAATAATATAGAATTAACTCCGTAATCACATCTTGCGGTTAAATGCTCAAAACTAGCCTTCATTAACGGTTTAAAATGAACTTTGATAATGGTTTATCCCGATCTTGTTAAAAATGTATCCCCGTGAAAATTTGTCATACCAATAATACCGCTCCATATTCCAAGATTTATTCAAACACCAAGTTTTAAATAAGATTTGGATTTTACTCAAAAATCACTAACCCAATCCAAATAGTGCAGTCCATGTATTAAAAGGAGAAACCCATCAGTCCAGATAACCTATTCGACCCAATAAATCTCGAGCCCAAGTCCAATAAAAAAACTAATAAGATTCGTGGCCCAAACATACTAAACGGTGTCAAATCCACTTCCAATCCATAACCACTTAAACCTGGTATAAATATGTATACCCTAATAATTTGTAACATTTGTAAACCTAATCTCACAAACCTCTAATACCAGCGCCCCCAAACTCATTTTACACTCAAAACAGATCCAAACCAATAACACAAATCTCTCAAAACCATCCTCCATCAAAACTTATGCGAACACAAACACATAAATTTCAGAATCAAGGTTGTTGTTAATCTACGCATAAGGATCACCTTACGCGTAGCTTGTTATGCGTAAGACTAGTCTTACGCGTAGCGTCTACGCATAAGGTTCTACAATGGACTACGCGTATCCTGTGAAGGATATGCGTAAACAGTGACCCCTACGCTTAAGGACAACTCTTACGAGTAGCCTTACGCGTAAGGTTAATATATGCCTACGCATAAGCTCTACGCATAAGGTCTCCTTTTCCTACGCGTAACATTTCTTACGCGTAAGTTAGGATTCTACGCGTAAGATTACGCCTAAGCATATATCATTCCTGTCTACGCATAACTTTGCCAAAACTACGCTTAACCCTGGATTGACCTTCATGATGATTTGTTACGTGTACAAACTTGTAAATAAACTAATCATAACGTCACAAATCCAATAATGTCACTAATAAACTTAATCGTCTAATATGCTGTGAACAATGTGTGATAACATAAACTTTAAAACTTAAAGTTAACTAACTCACGAAACATTTCACGACATCATTGAACTATTGAACATACAAGTGACTTAGGACTCGTAACAATCATTATCACTATACATTCAATAACTAGACAATAAGACCTTCTGTTGACTAACATTATGTCTTTCGATATGTTGGTTCTTTTGGCTAATGTTATTTCAGATCACGACATGGCTGAACAAATGAATGTGGATGCACCTGAAGTTCTCTCCATTGCTGATATCTATCCTCATGGCTATCCAATGAAGATAGGAAAGAATAACCTCCGTGTTGACTTTGACACCCTCACTTGCTCTGAATCTTCATGTCTTATTGCTATCGATATTCTGAGGACTCATCCGTATCAGAACATGCTTACTCACTCTGCAACCATTCCTGAGATCTACATCCAACAGTTCTGGAACACTATGGAAAGGGTCAAAGGAAGGACTGCTGTGACAGTGACTCTGAACCACAAACAAGTCACTATTACACCTGCAGACTTAAGGGCTGCTCTCCTTATTCCTGAAGTCAATCCAACCAAACTTTATGCCACACCTGCTGAAGAGTTAACTCTCCAATTCTTAATCAATATCGGTTATGATGAGGCTACAGGAGTAATCACCAAGCACTCTCACGTGGAGCTTAAGAGTATTCCTCAACCATGGAGAACACTCTACATGATCATCACCAAGTCTGTTTCTGGTCGTGATAGCGGCTATGAGCATCCTAAGCTCATAGAACTGCAAATATTTTGGGCATTCGTCAACATGAAACACATCGCTATTGAAGCTCTGATTTGGGATGACATGATGTCATTTCTCAACAAACTTGGCTCAAAGATTCCCTACATCAGATATACTAAACTGTTGATACAGAGAGCACTTGGACTTCATCCTGATATTCCCAAGAGGCTCAATGACCCCGACAATCACGACATGTTGACGGAACCTATTCTATCTGTCAGAATCAAGGAAACGTCCACAAAGAAACAAGGTGCTGTATTGCCAGATTTCCTTCTAACTGAAGATGTCAGAAAGCTAGAATCGTACCAAAGGTATCTGGAAGCAGTCAGACAAGGCAAAGTTGGTCATCTTGACGAAAAATCTTCTGGAACACCTATAAGGAGAACCAGAAGAGGAAGTGCAGGAAGCACAACAAGTTCTGTGAGTCAAAGGAAGGTTCCTAAAAGGAAAGCTCCTTCTATAAGGATTGTTCCCGTAAAGGAAGCCGAACCTATTCCCACACTTGAACCTCAAAGACAACTTAGGGATGAGAGCTCTGAAGATACTGAGACAGATGAAGAGGTTCATTACTCTGCAACTGCAACCGAAACACCTGCCTCAGTGACAAGACCTCCAAGTCCTCCAGCTGTCCAAGAAAAAGGGAAGACTCCAGCTATTGTACCTTATGATGAGAGCTCTGAAGAAGAAGAAGAAGAGCAATTGGATAAATCATACAGGAAAAAGTTTCACAACGTCCGACACATTCAAAAGGCCGCTGAATTTGCTAAAGATCAAATGGGTGGCCCCGGAGGATCAAGTGGTGCTGCCCACTCCTCTCCAGATCCTGATGCGGTTAATCAACCCGATAAGGGATCTGGTGCCACCACTCTTCTGCAACAACAACCGCCTGTTGAAGACACCATTGTGTATGATTTTGAGAAACAGGAAACTGAGAAAGAAAAGTCTAAGGATGACGAGGATGATTATACAAAGTTTCTTCTAGACAGTCCAACACACTCAAAGGAGAAAACCTCTGAAACTCCTAAGGACATGAAGTCTCCTCATGTCTCCTCATCATCGGATTCTTCGTCTCACTCATCACAACCACCATCAACAAAGTCAACCAGATCATCATCAAAATCCGTGAAGAAACCACCTAAATCTTGGATTTCTCAAACACATGCAAGAATTGTGAAAGCTGTCAAACAAGTTAGAAAGAAGGACATGCTCCACAGAAAACTTAATTGGTATGCTGAACAAATGCAGTACTTACATGATGAGAATGACAAGATGAGGAAAGATAGGAAAGCTATTCAGGAATTCATGAGAAGGCACCGTCAGGAGGAACTGAATGAAATGATTGAAGGTTACACTCAAAAGTATCTTCAGGATATCGTTCCTAAAGTCCAAAAGGAACTGGAGAAGTCAGCTAGAGATCAAACCCACAAGTTTTTTTGATGTTTTTTTGATGTTTTTTTGTTAAGAGTATAGGTGTTCCTTGCTTCTTTGATGTTTTTTTGTGACGAGATGAGTTGGAGATGGGGTTATGATAGTGATGTTTATTGTCGGGTAGGATTTGGATTTTCAGACTTTTTCGTATTTGTAACTTGATTGTGGACCGATGATGGTTGAATCAAACTGAGGTCGAGTGAGTTGGTATATTGGTTCGTGTCAGGTCATACGAGTCTTCTTAATCTTCATCTCGTATTTCTGTCTAAGATTCTTACGCGTAAAAGTTGGAAAGGTTTTATGCGTAAAGAAACCCTTATGCGTAACATATGTCTTACGCGTAGGGTTCTTAGGCGTAACCAAAAGGTTATGCATAAACCTGGATATGCGTAAGCAAGGCTTATGCGTAAGACCCTTACGCGTAACAGTTCTTACGCATAACTTCACAGTTATGCGTAAATATCTCTGAAGATGGCAGCTTAGGCGTAAAACAAGGGTTTTGACTTGTTGACTTTTTTGCTCCGGTGAGTTTTCCGACCAAGTTCCGTCCAGATTCATATAGACCCAGAAAAGTGACTTAAAAATTACATTTGTTCCCCGTTTGACCACTCGAATCTGACCCGTTTGACCACATGACCACATATTCACGAGATGGACAAAAATAAGTCTAACAAGGTACTGTTTGGACATTAAGATGACACAAAACAGAAAGGCAAAAAAAAATAGACCTTTTTGACCAATAACATACATATTTACTTGTAAAAGAAATCTGTTAAACACAATAAAGCTAATGAAAAAGGTTAAAACTTTGTATAACAGATTTCTAAAACAATATTTTGACAAGAAAAGCATCACCAAAATCAACCAATAATAACAAAATCGACCTTGCTCTGATACCAATGTTAGGATCGTATATGTGGGTGATATGGTGATTCGGGAGGTCGGGGAAGATGGAAGAAACCCATCTTCAAGTTAGAGAGAGAAAGCTAGAGAGAGAAGGGAAATACTATGTGTTTATTGATGGGAAAGGTGAAAAATACACAAAGAGATCTCACCCCTCCATGGAAGTATGGAGGGTTTTATATACCCAACACTTACATCTATCACTAAATGACATAACAAGCCCTTGTGTTTGAGGTAATAAAGATAGAAATGTAATCCGTTCAATGTCGTTCCATTTACGAGGAGAGCGATTCCAACATTTCTTGAGCTGAAGTAGATTATGTGTTTGTGTGTGTAAAAAATCTTAATTCAGATTGTTTTTTATGCAGGAAAGGACATGGACTGCCAATTTCTTGAACATGAAAGAATCAGCGTTCAAGAAAGCAATGAGGAAGGTGATTTATCTGGACCTGGCACCCCTAGAGGTTTCTTTCTTTCTCTCTCTAATACGCACAACTTCAAGAGCCGATATGATATTTACCTTTTTTTTCTTTTTTTAGTAACACTGAACAGGATAGCAGGGAGGCAATTCCTTGGGATTTTTCAGCAGATATGGACAACTCTCTCAATCCTACATGGTAATTATACTCTAAAATTTTCGATAGGAACAAAAATGGCAACTCCACATTCCTTCTGAGACTTTCGCTGCAATACCTATTTTGCCCCACAACATCAAGGTAAATTACAGTCTTTCTTTAATTTCAGCTATACCTTGGCAAGTGAAAGTGACAAGTGGTGTTTGGACGTGGTGTATTGTTGCAGCAAAACTATGACACTATAGCATCTAAGTCATTGTCATCAAAAGTAGAGAATCGGTTTTTCCTTACCCAGGTATCATAATAGTTGCAAAATGGTCAGGTCGAGTAACTTGAGACTTTCAAGATCTTAAGGATAAAGGTGAGGAACTCGAGGATTTGGAAGCATTTAATCACATGAAACTTTATTTCGCATTTGAGTTTATTTGGTAGTATACGTTGTTCTTGCGAACTATCTCATAAATGGCAAAGAATAAATGTATCATTCACCTACAAACAACAATAAAAACTTTTAACACCATTCCTTTGCTAAAGAAAAATATGTTAACGAAGTAATGTCCGCCTATTAAGCCAAACTTCTAATAAAACCACAATTTATACAAAATAACGACAAAATATAATATACAGACGCAACCCTTTGTTGCATTTGACAACTTTAATCACACCTTAGTGGTCCAAGAATGAAAGACTCGAGGAATAGAAACATTTAATCACTACAAAAGAATTAAAAATAACAAAACAAATCTCCTTTTTTAAATTTCAATTTTTTTTAAATGTACGTCAACTTGGATCAAATAGTTTCATTTAGGTAATAACTATAGATCACAGTTGTGTAATGATATTTGTTTCTTTTACTATTTAGTTTGCATATATAGATGAGAAAGCCATCCGAACTGGAAAACCAGAAGAGTTGGTCATGGCTCTTGCAAAGGCTAAGGTACATTCTTCTTCTTATATCAATGCAATCACACTTTGCCATCTGCAAATAGATATCATCTGAACTCATGAAATTGACCATTTATTTGTGTTACTAAGATATGAATGCATATTTTATTAAATGATTGCTATTCGATACTATGTAGGTACAAGAAAACGCAAACATGTGTAAACTTCTTAACCTGTTGAAGTCATAGTAGAAAAGGTATTGAAACATTAAATTCTTTTCATATGTAGATTCATATATTAGAATCTCATGACAAACATATGAATACTGAAATAACTGTTCATTTATATGTATTAGGATCAAACACTTACCCACTTGGTTTAGGTGAGGTGCCAACCATGTTTGACAAGTCGTTGTAAGTAATTTATACACCATTATACTTGATATTCCATAATTTAACATATATAATGGAGGTACTAACATGTTATAGCTTTGCAGCCACAAATCTTGCTACCTGAAGCTTAAGGTTTATGCAATTAGGTAAAAACACAATAATGGGATAACTGTTAGTTCGAGTAAAGGTCGCTTACCCAGAACTATTTTCCTTCTCCCGCACAAAATAATGCAAAGTCGAAGCCTTGTGTCATTGAGGTATCTCTTGAGTTGATAAATTGCAACACGAGACCACAAGTCATACCTTTCCATCGAACCATAATATCAGAAAAGGATTAAATATTTTATGTTGTGATGAAGACAGGAAATACACAAAATCAACAACAAACGTTGTCTACAAAGAAGCTTTGTTTAGAATTTAAGTTAACTGTTATATCACTTTAATACATTTTCATTATCTACAACTTTACAAACATACATAAATTTCATAATGTTGTAAAAGTTATATATGTTGTGTTATTAACCATCCACACAAACCATACAATTATATATAATTCTTAACCAAAAAAAAAACTAAAACCAACAACTAAAAACCAAAAAAACAATAGTTTTATAATATTGTTTGACAATTTTAAAAAATGTATTTCAGTTAACAAAAAACAACAAACAAATAATTATAAGTCATGCCCGCCCATTGGGCGGGCTTCGAAAACTAGTATATATTATATATATATATATATATAATATATATTATATGAGGATATCTTGACTACAATTTTTGTAGCCAATTAGCTACAATCCCTATATAAAATACACAACCAATGAATCAGGGTCCCACAGAAAATAATCAGGACCTACAAAAAGAATCAGGGACCCACATTTATACACACACAACGTAGCCAATTGGCTACAAAAATTGTAACTAATATATTCCCTAATATATATATATATATATTATATATATATATATATATATATATTATATATATTATATATATATTATATATATATATAATATATATATATATATATATATATATATATATATATATATATATATATATATATATATTATTGGGATTTAGAAAATCCATGTTAAAGTGTCGGTCACCCCAACAATAGTCTAGCATAAGTTAGCTCGTAGACATAACGTTATTTAGTTAGTTTATATTAGTGTAAGTAACACCGTGGAAGAATGACGGGTCTTTACCCACTGTATGTCTGATCCACAACCCAAAGGAGGGCGTAGAATATTGTATAAATGGCCCTCTCCCCACAAGGGAGAGGGTTGGATATTCACAAGTTAATCTAAGCTTGCATTTGTTTCTCTCTCTCTAAAACATCCCATTTCTCTCTCTCTCTCTAGACTACACGTTCCATAAGCTTAATCAATTGTGGTGTTATGATAACCAATATCTTACAATTGGTATCAAAGCCCAAGGTTTGATTAGCTAGGTTGTATGTGCGTTTATCTTGGTGGTTTTAGATCAAATAATTGGTTTTGGAAGGATTTTGGACTCATAAATGACTTTCTTTGATTCTCATGTTTTTTA
>CM040244.1:94353971-94398083 GCA_022545495.1 Chrysanthemum lavandulifolium
AAAGATGATGC
This sequence comes from Chrysanthemum lavandulifolium, assembly GCA_022545495.1. Classification (NCBI taxonomy): domain Eukaryota; kingdom Viridiplantae; phylum Streptophyta; class Magnoliopsida; order Asterales; family Asteraceae; genus Chrysanthemum; species Chrysanthemum lavandulifolium. Next base: position 94,353,983 of record CM040244.1, read on the forward strand.
ATGGCATGATGTAACATGTATTTCCATTTTAGATTAAAAAGTTTATCAAGGTAAACTTGTAAAATGTATTGTGTAACTAGTTAATAAAATGTCTAGTTAGCTTTTGTAAAGAGTGCTTGTCAAAATAAAATATATTTTGTCAAGTGTAAGTAAACTTTAGTATTTATATGAAATACTTGTAAATGCAAAATGTAAAATGAGGTTCGAAATAGAATGGTTAACCTATTAAAATACTTAGTGACTCTAAACGTATTTTAAACATTCTAAATGATTTGTTAATGGGTTTGATCATAATGCCACATAACAAACATATACGAACACGTGTTGTAACATATGAGGACTTGAGTCATCGAGAGGTGTTGAATGTATGTTAAGACAAAGTGTGATTACAAGTAACTTGTATATTTTACCTTATGTATTACAAGTTACATGTTTGTCATCAATCAAAACAAACGAGACTGTATAGATTAAATATCGTAATATTTGCACTAACAACTTCGTTTGATGAGACTCCTAGAAAATCCTTCAGTTTTTTGAAGCTGTTCGCGACGTATTCCTTGATGAACTACCAAGATTACCATCCGAGTATGAAGTTGTTTAATCTGGTTATGAGAATTTGTTTTGTCACGACTCGAAGTAGAATGTGATTGTAAGAAGGGAATGTGTATATGATGCAAGTATTCTGACGCCTGGCCAACGTGATAATAGTTACATATTATAACTTGAACTTATTGAAATCACATGATATGTTGAGAAGTGCCTGAGAACAATAAGTTGGTTTGATTGGGGAACTTTATCCGTATAAGAGTGATGTTTGCTGAATTCGAAACCTCCATTACGAATGACGTCAGTGGAAGGAAAAGAATTTAAGAGCAAGCTACTAGGAAGAGGTTTCATCTGTGCAAGTGTGTATCTTTGAGGTGCTTCTGTTTTATTCAGGGAGAAGAATGATGATAGCATGAAGTTGTGGATTAATTTCTGGAAGCTAAATCGTATTAGGTTTCGTGTAGAGGAGTGAGATGTTCCTAGAATTTCTTTTCATAATCATTATGATCTTTATGAGTGTTGTGATGCCAATTGTATTGGCTACTACTCCAACTATTCCTATGGATTTGATAAACCGTATCTTTCATGAGTACTTGGACAAATTGTCATAGTATGACATATTGGTATGTTCAGAGACGAAAGTGAAACACGAGGATCATCTTTGTATTTTGTGTTGACATTTCTATGTTAGAAGAATCTCTGTGTGATATAATTTTTTTCGAAGACTAATTTTGTGGGAGGAAGAGCGAGAGAAGTTGAAGCAAGAGTTGGGCGGAATGGTATAAAAGCGGTGGTGACTACATTGGTGATTCCCACACACATGAGGAAGGACTACACGAGTTGAGTTACAGTGGAGCATTGATTAGGACGGCTTGCTTGGAAGATCGATAGAGATTTCTTTCGGCAGAAATCATTCAAGCTACATGGCGCACCTGCAGTGACCGTGTTAGAGAGTTGCATCTTGGCAGACACTTCCAGAAGAGATTCAGAAGACTACAGGGACTTGGCGCGGGATGATTGTGCGACTTCTTATCTTCAGGTGGATGGACAGACAAAATAACTATGTGAACGTGGAAGATGTGTTGATCGGGAAAGTTGACAAGTGTTTAGCTCGGTTGTGTTTACTCACTAAGGAAGATGACATGCAAGTAGCAATGATGCAGATTTTACTGACCATGTTTTAATATTTATAAGTTCTCGTTATACCTATGGTCTACCCTAATGCACTAACGGGCAGTGTACCCGGTCGTGTGTAGTGTAGTATTTGGTAAAACCGATGTCGTCCCAAGAGCTATGTGTGCGGATTTAAACTAAGTCTAGGTGTCACAGATTTTAATATGATTTTGATATTGAATCAACTAATTAACTACTAAAGACAATAAATATGAAAGCAAATAAAGGCGAGGGTTGAGATCAATAGAGGAGAGGGGTGCTAACCTAGTTACTCATCCTAACTAGTTATGTTTATGTCTACTCACTTCCAATTACTTCAGGTGGGGTGAAAGTCGCTAGGACAATATTTGGTCAGTTCGTCCTAACCTATCAGCAAAGGGTCCCACTGGAGAAGTCAGGTGACCCGTCGTAAGTCCAGTTTTTCTTAGTCCCCTAAGCCAAGTTATTAAGTACCGCTACATGAAAGATTCATAATAATGAGTGCCCGAGCGCTAGCATCTTAAACACTCATCCCCGACTTCTTAAGTTCATCCAAACGGTAGGTGATCAGTTGGTCAAATCGTACAAGCAGAAAAGGTCGTCGGTTGGTCATATCTTACCCTTCCCACTAAGTCTACCTACTTAGGGTCAGTTGGTCATATATCCTAAGTAACTAGCCACTACCGCCATTCAAAATTACCGAAACAAGGGTAGCTACCAACAAACTATGCATGCATACACTTAGAAATAATTATGCGGAAGCAATGTAAACATAAACAAAACAAATAAGGAATCGAGACTAGGCCGACACCGGAGGTGCTGGCCGCTCATATTAACTAAAAATCGATTCAATGTTTAACATTACGAAATACATGAATTGAAAGTAAAAAGATAAAATGCTAATGCTTATCGTAGGGGTGATTTCTCCTTGGAGATAGCTCATATGCTCCTCTAGATCGCCTTGACTTCACTCACGTTCACTTGATGTTGTGTGTGAAATGGGATGCTTTGAAATCTTTGGAATTAGAGGGGTATTTATAGGCGAGATATGGTTACTGGCGTAACTAATGTTAAGAGTTATGCCGTAACATCCAATTCTTTGTATTTTGCACAGAAAATGCTGGTTACGGTGTAACATCTGGAAGAAGTTACGCCGTATCTTTAATAAATCCTGGTTATGCCGTAAATGAGACAATAGTTACGGCGTAACTTGCAGTGGCGCGGGACCTCATTTGACCTAGTTGGTTACGTGGTAATCTTGGAAAGAGTTACGCCGTAATCTTCAGTTGAATTGGTTTTCTGAGCCACGCTTCTGTTACGGAGTAATGTGAGAGAGGAGTTACGCCGTAACATCTTCAAAATGAGCAAACTATGATATATCTTCAAAAAATTCTCCAAATCCGTGTCTCTTTAGCTTCAATGCTCGTAATTTACCTGAAAGTGAAATATAGAGGAAAACAAGCGTAAATCCATATAAATGATATAAAATACGAGCATTATCGGGGGAAATTGACACTTAATATTCAGGACTATTTGATGTTATCAAGCAAGAAATTCTTTTAGACTTTTGTATGAATGGAGGTGTGGAATACTATTGGTTGAAATAAGGTCGGAAAGCTACTTACTGAAGGTTTAGAATCTATTACAGTAACTAAGGGATTTGTTATTTTTTGTAGAAGAGAAATATGAAATTTCGATTGGAGTTGCGTGTTTCGTATGATTATTACGAGCGAAGAGATAGACATCTTGGCGGTTGAGGAAGTTTTAGTTCTTACCGTGCGATTTTTCTACTTATTATGTTATGCCTTCGACACGTTTTGATACTCGATTTGTGATTGTGATCGTCGGTGCAATTTATTATCCATCTCTTATGAGACTCTTGATACGTTTGATAATTCGATTTGTGCTCCTTTGACGTTGGCAAGTTCCTTTATCCGTTTAGAATTTGGTAGGAGTTGATGAAGATTTATCACTTAGTACTATCTCTGTGTTGCCTCGTATGTATATGTGTCTCGTGTGTCTCCTTGTAGGATTTCAATTATCATATGTCATCTGCTACGCAATTGTTTCGCATTCGTTGTATCAGATTTGTTACGATTTGTGTTCTATAGAGAGCCTGGGGCTATCCAAGATTGTCGGGATCGGGTCATGAGAAAACATTCGATTTTTGAAGATTCTATTGGAAGAACCTCCCGGCGTGAGGTTAATTGTGGCGTTCTTTGTGATTTGCTACGACTCCGTCTAACTTTGCAACTTCAATTTTCGAGGACGGAAATTTTCTTTTAGAGGAAGAGTTGTAAACCCACAAATTTTGAGCATGTGAAATACCCAAAATGCCCCTCTAATTTTAACTTCTGAAAGACGTTAAATAATCCAAGACATTCCGTTACGAGTATAACCTAAGTATTTAAATCGTTAATATCCGAATAAATAAAAGTAATACGAATATAAGACTTGCACTAGAATAATTTCTACACATTTATATTGTCACACGTTTTTCCATTTTGTCCCTAGCCGATTAATATGTTGTGCACAAACGTATCGAAACGTGATTCATGTCTAGGTTCGTGATGGGTTCAAAATATGGCAAGCTTCCATCTAATCACGATGATTTTGGTATTTCCTTTTTGAAATCCCCTCCCCACTCGGTTATATTCCAACCGAATATTACACACATTTATTTCACAAACCCTAAAACCTAAAACAAAACACACGGTTGGAACTTTTCTTCCATTTTCTATCTATCGAAGGAGCGCAACAGAGGTTCATTCGTGGTCCTTTAGTGAGCTTTGTGATCATGTGGTGTTCGGTTCAAGGTTTTAGTTTGGTTCGAGAGGTTTTAATTTTGGGTTCAGTTCGAGAGTTTTGGAAAGGATTCGAAGGGGTTTTGGTTTCGTTTCATTGTGTTTCTTGATTCAAGCCCATATTCAATCAAGGTATCGCCATCTCTTTGTTTCTGTCAGATCGACACATGCATACGACGTAAAATCTAAAGTAATTTCATGCTATAATTGTATTAATGTAACATCAGTTTTCTCGTAAATCTGTGATAAGAATAACTCATACACGCAATACATAAAATAATGAAAAGTGAACTTATACGCCCACTTTGTAAACTACCTTGATATCGTGGTCTTAGACTGCTTGTGTCGGGTGATTGGGAGCTGTGTTGTGATTGTTTCAGCAGTTTGGGTCGACATGAATATAGCCATTTACAATTCCCAATAATTGTCATAATTAATCCTTAATGCGGCATGTGTAAAAGCTAGAATCCCTAGACGTAAATAAATGAGTAACGAGGTGTGTTTGTTGGATCTGTAGCGAGAAGGGTTAAAGGAGTTTAAAACGTGTGAGTGTGGACTGTTATTTGTGGGGCGAGTGTATGTCTAACACTAGAAATATATACATGTGTATTAATCGGATAAAAGAGTTAATGTGTTAAAAGACTTTTGGTGTCTTGTTAAACACGTAATTGGTTCAAATAGTTTTTGAATGGCAAGTCGTATACATTTGTGTGTGATATTAGGTAGGTAAGAGGTGTGAACATAGGTGTATCGAGAGGGTGTTAATTATGTGTGTTTTTTAAAACATATTACCAAGAATAGTGTGGGTGTATTTGGTATTGTGATTCAAATATGATACATGTTCTCTAAATTTGTTAAAGGTTTTGAAAATCAATTCACGTTCCTGTTTGCGTCCTAATTTGGTAGAATGAGTCTTAAAACCTAAATTGATATATTAAGCTCTAAGATTTGATAATTCGACATATTAAACCCTAAACTTATATAGAATGTCATTATAAACCCTAATCTATAAGGTTTGTCACTTTTAATACTCTAACTTGAATAAAGGGTAACTTTGACTATAATGACTAATATTGCTAAAACGGGAAACTTACTAGAAATGGAAGCATACTAAAATGAATAACCTAATGCAAGATGAACGTAAAGTAATAATTGGTTACTAATTCGTATAGGTTCCGTGCTACGGGAGTGATCATCTTGTGACATTTCTTTTCCCGTTTACTTGCTTTGAATAATGTACAAATGTTCTACCCCTTTTTAGTAGGGATTTCTCATGACTTTTCGATCATTGACATTGATTCGTTTTCTTTGATTATGATCCTTTGCCATGAATAGTTTGATTATGATCCTTTGAGCCTTTGTTATGAACCTTGATGCTTGGTATTTTGATCCATTTGATATTCGTTTGTTATGATCCATATGATATGATTCGTTCTACCCCTTGTGACATCAGTATTTGAATCCCTTGATACTTTGAAAGTTCATTTGATATTATAACTGTATGTGAAAATCTTTCTTAATTATATCTTGAAAATGTTTTGAGAAAAACTATTTTAAAATGATGTTTATAAGTTCAATGCGATACCACTTTTATATGGAATTTTACTGACTTTTATGAAAAACTACCTTTTAAGACTTTCTTTATGAAAACTATTATTAAAGATCATTTTTATGAAAGCCATTATTAAAAGATTACTTGTATGACACAATGGATATGAACTTTGATATGAACCTTTGGCATTTGGACTTTGATATGACTTAGAAATTTGACTTTAGTTTGATTTCCTTTAACCCTTCAGTTTGATACCCGAGCCAATTTGTTTCCTAGCCATGAAGGTAACATGGCCGTGTCATTGATGCACCAATGGCATGACTCTAGTGTGGTTGAGTGCTGTTCCACACCGTCCCTTTGTTTGATATATGATTATGAGCTCAAGAAAGATATGTTTGGCCACTATGATTTGTTTGCAAGGGCGTATGGATGCATCTTAGATTTGATTTGATTTGCATTTGATATGATATGATATGTTTTGGTGACTGGTGTTGTGTGCAATACACGCCTTTCACAATTTTGGAGCTAGTTACTCCATGGTTACTATGATATGATATGGTTTGTTTGGTTTGGGCTCGTGGTGGATTACTTACTCTCTTTACCTTACTCTATACCTTTGTTATACTTTCTTTTATTCCCCAATGCACCATATTTCCATTTCTTATTTCTATATCTTTGACTCTCCATATTCTTTATTCAGTTAACTCATGATGTTTGTTTAGTTGATCGTTAATCTCTTATTCATTTGACAGATGACATACTTTTAATCAGGAGCTTATTAATTCTTTCTTGTCGTTATATACGTATCGATTATTTGTTTTGTTATATATCTGTTCACTGGGCTTTTAAAGCTCAGCCGCATTTCTTTTCCTGCGGCAGGTTTTATGTGACAACTCGTAATTTCAGGTCATTTCTCAAAACAATTCACGTTTCACAATTTCATCATTTATCGTAAACTAGGTTTGCGTGTTCCAAATCGTAACCTTGATGGTTTAGCGAATTCATGAGCATATCATCACGGACATTTCATATAGACTAAGTTTAGTCTACACATCATTAACATCATTTCCTCATGTTAGTTCATTCATGATTTTGCATTTCACATTAAGCGTAAATTTTCATATTAAATAATATTTATCGCGTAAGTTATTATTTATAACATTTAATCCGATACTTCAAAATTTTCCCGACATATTTTTATACTTACATTTAGTTTATAAAATAATATTTTGAGTTTACCTAGTGTTTTAAATTTATTTTGTATATAAATCGTTAAATTTATATTATTACGACGCTTTTCTTAAAACTACACGATAATTATTATATCACTCAAATTTTACAAGAAATGTATTTTACAATTTATATGATCTCAATATACTTTACTTGGATCCATTTAAAATTTATTTTGAGCTAAAACTACCTTAGATGCACAAATGTATATACAATTTACAAGTTACCTTAACTTATATTTATTTTACATACAACTACTTACACATTTATATGCACAATAACAAAATAAAATAATATGTATTATTAAATATATACAAGTGGTGACTCACTAGAGTTGCTAGATTTCTTTTCTTACATATATAGATTTGCACTCAACACTTACACACAATCACAATCAATAATTCAAGTTGCTAGTCAAAACTTTTTTCTCTCTTCTTTTTCCTCTCCAAAAACCGGCCCTTATTGAAGATCAAGAAGGAGATTCATAAAAATTTTCCAAATCAAGTTCTAAACAATCTAGTTACACTCTTAATCAAGGTTTTGAAATAAAAACCTAGGGTGTTTAGGTTTAATCATTTGTTCTAGTCACCTCATCAAGTAAACTAGTAAGCACATCATTTTCATTTTACATCTTTCATTATCATTTCATATTTATTTCATCATTTTGAGCAAAGCATGCAAGACTTATGGATATTTATACCATTTTTACATTGTTTTAGAGTTATACATATATAAGTCATCCTATAAATTATCCCTTGTTATATATTAGTTTTGATGATGTTTAGGAACCCATGACACCCCAAGAAGGTGTATGGTAGGATTAGAATAGCTTGAGTTGTTTTGAAGGGATTGGAATAGGTTTAGCACGTGAAAAACTCTTTTCGACAAGTCGTATAAAGGGTCTGATCTTATTTTGTAATTCTGGAAAATCCGACAGTAGACATAAATTTTTGGCCTAGATATTTAGAAAATATACTTTAAAACGAAACCGTGGCCGCTTGAACGGATTAAAACGGAGCTATAACGAAGAAGTTATGAATTTTTCAAGTTTGACGACGAAATATATATATCCCGAAAATTTAAAGAACTGTTTTGTTTTGTACGAGTCAAAAGCGAGTCTTAAGCGTTATAAATTATTTCGACTTATCAAAAATATATTAGTATACTTTGATACGAAGCTAAGGACGATAATACGTGAAAACGGATTTGTAACGACTAAAATATACACGTTTTACAAAATTGCCGTAACTTTATTATTTAAGAAAACTATATTATTTTTATTAGACAAGTGTTACGGATAAACAAGTGACCATATTGAAGGCTATTTTTAACATTGACGTAGAACTTTTTATAAAGCGGTGTCTTCTAGTAAAAGTAAGATTACCAAGCATATTTCCCAAAATGACCAACCGTTTGTATAACGGAGTTGTAATGAATTAACTACGGTTGCTTAAACTTTGCCGAAATTCACTTTTAAACTACATTTTGGACAAAATCACCATACTTAACCTATATTTTCTCTATGAACGAGACCTCTAGGATAAAAACTTAAATGCCAAAACTTTGAGATTATGATACAAGCTTTCCAAAACCGTTGAGTTCGTTTCCTAACGTTCAACGTACACCATTTTACGACTAGCTTTCCGAGGCCATTTTAATCACTTTCATGAAATTTTCCAACGCCATTATTTTACGACGAAAAGTTATAATTTTATAATAAATCATTAAGAAACTATTGTAGGATGTCATTTTGACGTAAATACTTGCAAAGTAATTTAAGAATGGTCAAGACGTCAAAAGGAGTATTTTTAAACGAAGAGTATTATTTTCAAAATTCACAAGTGGTATAAATAACATAATTGCATGCATAACATTTCATCATGACTTATTACATATCATATCATTCATAATAGGTCGGTTTGAGATTCACGCTACATTTCAGATTGTATCCACTTTTGTCATCATAACCATTGCAATAGGTGAGTTTTCATAGCCCCATTTTCAATTGTTTTGGACTATTTTGGGGAGATACATGCTTAACTATTTTCACAAGTACTTTATCTTTTAAGGATAACTTCTATCATGATCATCATTGTTTCAAACCGAATGTTGTACTATATTAGTTGTTCTTGTTTGTTTGGTATAGTTCTCGTCGTATAAAGTTCTATGTCGGTTGACTCGATACATCGTCGTATAAAGTTCTATGTCGATTGACTACCGATACATCGTCAGATAAAGTTCTATGTCATTGACTGCGATACATCGTCAGATAAAGTTCTATGTCGGTTGACTCTTGATACATCGTCGTATAATGTTCTAAATCGTTGACCATCGATACATTGAGTCTAGTCCTATTGATTAAGCTCTATTGTTCTACGTCGAGTTAGGTACTATTGTGAATTCATTTGACATCAAGTGTTTGAACATAAACTATACACATTTTGGCGGTGGGTTGTGAACACACGGGTTGCAAGTTTGTATGGGCTGAACTTGGGCTGGGTGGATTTACAATGCCTTTGCTGCATAAACGATTTTGAAAGGCTTTACATTTCAACACAAACTCTATGAACTCACTCAACCTTTGTGTTGACACTTTTAGCATGTTTTATCTCGTATCTAGGGCATGCATAAGGACTTATCATAGAGTCGTGGTGACGCGTCTCTCATGGTTTATGCACTTTAAAACATCGTTTGAATTGTAACAAACTTATTTCCGCACAAGTTGATTTTCATTGGGACCTACACTTTGTAAACTCGATGGTTTTATTAAATCAAACGATGTGTTTTCCAAACGACACTTTAGGTCGTTCAATATATCTAGAATCGTGATGCTATAACAATCGTTATTGTTTTAAGTTGTAACTCATATGTGTCATTTATTAGGAAAATATATATATCTCTATAAATACCTAGAATATATATATATATATATATATATATATATATATATATATATATATATATATATATATATATATATATATATATTGCGCGTTAAATGTAGTGACTTAAACTTAAAGTAAAAGCAATAGAGGCAAATTACATTTTGCCAAGTGTCCTTTTCATTTAAAAGAAATTGTAAACAAATATTAATGTATCTAAGGGTATTATAGGTAATTCCTCCATCCCAATATGTAGCCTATTTCATCAAAATATTAATATGAGAAAAAAAATTAGATCTGTACTTCTCTCCTTCCCCAACCATCCTCCATCTCTACCAAAAACTAGATCTGTACTTTTTCTTTACGCAACTCCACCATCTTCCCCAAAACCTACTTGTTATCCGGCACCACAAGTACATCCTCGTCATCATCACCCCACAAGCTCTTGGTGACGTCAAACTCATTTCGCCGTCAAGATCCGTGGCGCCACAATCTGAAAGTTTCGTTCCGGCATTGGACGCATCCAAAACGCGATTATCGATTTGTTTTTTTGGTTATTTTTTATATTGTTTTTCCCTTTTAATCTTATGTACACATTTTGGAAATAAAAGTTCAAAATTATGTGAATCACCAAATTGAAGTATTTACAAAAACTGATGTGCATAAAATATTTTAAAGGTTGTAATTTTCTATGCTTTTTAAATATCTATTAATTGATAGTTATGGGGTATCAGTAGATAATTGTAAATGTTAAATTATAATTTTGTTATTTGTATTTTTAAGTATTATAAATTATTCATAAAATATACTATGTTGTAAATCTCTTAATCATCAGGTTGTGTTTCAGTTGTTGATTAAACCGCAGACGCCATCGCCGGATTCTTCGTCTCCTATTAAATTTTTTATATGGTTGTAACATCGTTTGTCAATGTTTACCAAAAAAAAGAAAGATGGCGTTGCGTCTAATTGTTGGTTTTAGTTTTGGCAATTGATATTTTTGTCGATATGTATCATTGTTTATTATGTATATATCGATATTTGTGTTCTTAGTTATGTGATATTTGTGTTCTTAGTTATGTGATAGTTGTGTTCTTAGTTATGTGATAGTTGTGTTAGTTTTGTGCATAAAAGACATTTATCCGGAAGCTATCAAAAAAAATGTTCGCCCTATAAATGGATGAATGTGTAAAATTATTGTCATTTGAAATGTATCAAGCAATTATATACGTCAAAAATTATAGTATGTCAATAAAAAGGTGTAGGTAAAAAATTAGTGCATCACTACTAATGTATCAAACTATTAAATGTGTCACTAAATATGTATTAAAAAACTTGACGTGTTACTAGAAATGCATCATAAAATGAAGTGAGTCAAAAAACATAATGGATCATTAGAAATTTATCATGAAAGTATGTGTCACTAAAAATGTGTTAAAAGTATTAGTGTGTCACGAAAATGTAACTAAAAATTTACTATGTTTCAAGAAACTTCACTAAAAATATGTCAAAATATTAATTTGTTACCACAAATATAAACAAAAATTTATTGTGTTTAAAGAAATTTTATATTTTGAGTTTGCCTATAAGAGTTGTAACAATTATGTAATAATATATTAACATTTAGTAATCAATTTTTTATTATAATAATTACTACGTATGTATTAATATATTAACATTTAGAAATCAAGTTTTTATTAATATTGTCAATTGTGTATCATTATGTAATTTCAAAAGATCAGTAAAAAGAAAATAACGAAACTGGTCTAATATTGAAGAGAATGAAAATGGATTTTTATGTGAATGTGATAGATACATATAAATATTAAAAATTGTGTGAAGAAACAAAAAAAAGTGTCTTTGAATGTTAGGCGCGTGGGGTTGGGTTGTAAAATGGTTTCCAGAATTGCCATATATTTTGTTTTATTTACCGTAATGCCATTACAATCATTTTAAAGATCTTTAATCACATGAGGTCATTAATGATACATTCAGGGTTCAGATTGGTTCTTATTGTTTTTATTTTAAGAAAGTACATAAGAAGCGGTCCCTATATATATATATATATATATATATATATATATATATATATATATATATATATATATATATATATATATATATATATATATATATATATATATATATATATATATATATATATATATATATATATATATATATATAATTCCCAATACAATGTTACAACATTTAAGGCTTCTATTATGAATTCGCATGAAGAAAGCGGTTCCACAAAATCAAGATGTCAACATGCTTTGTTATGAATTTGCAACAAATCTCACGGTATATCAACTTTGTCATTAATTTTGTTTACGTCTTTGGTTTAGGGTTGTATTGTTTTATTTAACAAGTGAAAAGATAAATCATAGTCTAAAAGATTGATGACTTTTGACGTTATCAAATGATGGTTTATGTAAAACAATCGTAATTTTCGTAATTTTCATATGTAGTTTCTCATGATTTTGATGAATAGTTCAACCTTTTTCTACCCATCGATCGTGACAAGACTTATTTAAAGTTCAAAAATTTGAATTCGGATCGTTGTATCAAGGAAAAATAAAAAGAAAAGATATCTAAAAGGTGTTTGAGTACAGAAAAAAGTGTTTTTCCCATTGCAAAAGTGACTAGACCCATATATACCATATAAGATTATTACAATAAAATGTATTCTCTTCTTAACACAAAAAATGACTAAACCCATATATACTTAGGAGATTAATGCATTCTCTTCCTAAAATGCAAAAATGACTCCAATATACCATATTCAAATGAATGCTAATATCTGAGAGATTAATGCTTTTTCTTCCGAAAATGCAAAATTGACTCCAATATATCATATTTACATGAATGCTAATCTCTGAAATTATACGATATAAAAGTGAATGGTTGAGACATAAAGACAAAAGATAAATGTTTGTATTCGCATTTTTTTGTTTATGCGCACCAACTATTTATGTCTACATTTCTCTGCGACACAAAAATTATGTTAATTGCTCCTTCAAACAAAATAGCGTTATTATTATTTTAATATTAATTGATTAATGCAACTTACACGATGCTATCAAAAAGACAAACTCAAATACAAAATAACGCTATCGGTAAAACAATATAATCATTCAAAATGGATTCCTTAACGCTTAAAATACTGATTCTTGAAACAAACTTAATCACCGCTAAAATTTTGTCGAAACTAAACACCATTGCCGCTAGACGCGAATACTCGTGTCGTAAAACTTAAATGAAGAGATAAGTTGCTTCACCACACAATTTGCTCTTAATGAAATCTAAATGGATAAAAATGGCCATGATGATTAAAAAGAGTTGACACAATAATGGCACTAGGCAGTAGATACATAAACCTCAGCTAGCGTGCTTATCATCTCTAATCACGTATACATAAAATAATTTATTAAGAATTTTCAATATTGCAGTAGATACATGTTGAAAGAGAACATGTTCTCCTTCAACAAAATTGTTTTCCCCAACTACATACATGTTACTTGGGTGCGTTTGGTAGAGAGAAATTCAGAGAAAAGAAATTAAGTAGAGAATAAAATCTCGGAGAATAAAATCGATGAGAATCGTGTTCAATTCTAACGTTTAGTAACAACAGAGACTTGGCCAGAAATGAAAAAAAAAAAAAAAATTATTTAAAAAATAATTTTCAAAAATAATTTGTTTTTAAAAAACTTATTTTAAAAAACTTATTTTTTTAAAAATAATTTTAAAAAATTATTTTAAAAAAAAAAACTTATTTTTTAAATAAAATAATTTTTAAAAAATATTTAAAAAATATTTTTTAAAAATAAATTTTAAAAATAATTTTTAAAATAATTTTGAAAAAAAATGTATTTATTTAAAAAAACTTATTTATTTAAAAAAATGTATGTATTTATTTAAAAAAATATTTAAAAAATAATTTTTAAAAATAATTTAAAAAAAATGTATTTATTTAAAAAACTTATTTTAAAAAATAATTTTTTAAAAAATATATATTTTTAAATATTTTTAATTTTTTTAAATGTAAAAAAAAAAAAAAAAAAAAAAAAAAAATCCATTTCTCCAATTTCTCCACTAAAATAAGAAATGGATTAACCAAATTACTGTACCCATTCTTATATTTTTCTACCCCATTTCTCCGCTTTTTCAATTTCGGTATTAAACAGAGAAATGGAACCATTTCAATTTCTCTTGCCCCAATTCTCTGACCAAACACACCCTTAGAACATTTTTTAAAACTAAGTTTAATATATTATGAACCAATAGCTAATTATCTACTACATCACTTTATGTATTTAAATACGTCATTATATGTTTTAAGGATGCACAAATATTGTTTTAATATAAAGGATTTAAATCATGCTCTAAAATTCTTTCCAAATGCCCTTACTTTTTCATCTGTTATTTGATTTCTAATTTAAATATAGTAAAATAATATACAGTGTTTCTTGTAACAGAAATATAGCTGATACATAAAAAGTCAACTGAGAATAAAAGAAGCCGACTTTGAACGGATAGTAAGAAGATCAAAGAAATATAAAGCGATAGATTGGCAACATTGACTTCGAGACCCTCGGAATATTCATCTTCATTAAACAGTTGGTTTGGTTCAAGTGGTTCTGTAACTCGAGTTTACAAGTTGTTCTTTGTGATTTTCTGCAGCAAAATCTCAGTCAGTACTGTGTGGTCAGATATTTCAATGTGATCCAGGTATTCACTGCTTCTGTGGGATTCAGTTTAGTCTACTACAAAACCTTTGTTTGGGTCGTGGGTATGGTCGGGTATTAAAAGGATTATGCTTTTTAGCATTTTTTTTTTATACTCTACTGCAGCTCCTCTAGTTAGATATTCTAACAATGAAATATGTGTTTGAGTGAAAGTGGCCAGACATGGATTCTTTTAAGGCTTCAATATTTGTGGCGCCATTATTTTATCAAGTGAGATTGCAAGGTAATTTCCATGTGGACAGGAGACCTTGCTAGTAGTCTGTATTTTGGCATGTGCTTGTGATAGTGTCTAGTTCTCTTGTAGGATTTTTATTGTAGGCTTCTTGTATTTCTTTTGGGTCCATTCTCTTTAATTATCTTTGCTTAATTGGTGCGGGCGTTGTTTATATTTTTCTTTTCGGGTTTCTAATTTCGTCATTTTCTAAAAAAAAAGAATCCGACTTTGTGATATAAAGAGAGTTAATTCACATCTACTAATAGTTCAAAAAAAAAAAAAAAAAAAAAAAAAATCACATCTACTAGCCTACTAAACCACAGATATTACTAAAAATAAGTCACATGTATCACAACTAGGGGTGTCGTTCGGGCCGACCGACCCGACCCGACCAAGTCGATTAATTCGGCCGGGTTCTTCAGTCCAAAATCTAACTTCGGTCGATCGGGTCAACCGTTTAACCCGAAATGCAATTAGGGTCGGTATCGGGTTTAAATCTTTCTTACGTCGAGTTGGTCAACCCGACTAACCCGAGATTAGGAATTTTTTTTTTTTAATCTTTATTTAATTTTAATTGTTGAATGTATTCTTTAAAGTCTAATTAATGTTGTTTTATTAAGTATGTTGCAGGTGGGAGAGTTAAGCGGTATAGCGATCGGATCAGTGTCATTAATTCCATCTTAGGGGTAAAACTTTGATCGTATAATTATATTTTCCAAGTAAATAAATATTGTTCTAGCATTAAAACATATAACTTGTAAATGAATATTTAGGCCAATATCGGGAGGATCAATGAACCCAAAGACGTCTTTTAAATCCATGGCCAATTCAATCCAATTATCTTGGTTAAACTTATCCAAAAACCCACAACAAATAATTATAAAACAAATAGTGACAAATAAAGTCAACCAAAGTTGGTAAGACCAGCTAGCCATCACACACACATCCAAAAAAACCAAGGACCAAACATAACATGAACCCATAAACCAAAGTAGTTCAAATGTAACATCCAACTTGCATTAAAAAAATAGATGTTGATTGGTAACTAACTTTTAGACTTTGAACTCATCATCAAAACAACATGGCAGCTGATGAGAGAGAAATAATACTAGTAGTAACAACCAAGATCTGAAGCAAAAGAAACAAAAATGGTGAGAGCACCTTGTGTTGATAAAAATGGGATTAAAAAAGGTGCATGGAGTGAAGATGAAGATAATCAGCTCAGAAATTATGTTCAACGTTATGGGCATTGGAATTGGCGGGAACTTCCTAAATATGCTGGTACTATTATTAATTATTACTATTTGTTTTCATCTCTTGTTTGTTCTGTAAATTTTTTAGCTGATGACTGACTTAAAGACTTAGCCTAAACAATGAGTACTTGTTTTCATTTGTTGTTTGTATTTTTATCTAGTTTTAATGATTATGTGGGAAATGGAGGTGGAACTGGTGTGGTATATTGAATTATTGTTTCATTTGTTTTTTTTTTTTTAAACAAGTGTTGGTTCATATATATGTGTCTGAATTTTAATGATTTTGGTGATTTTGAATTAAGAACTGTTGATTCGTAATAATGGAGGTGAAGTGGTGAATTGTATTAAAATTTGATTTGATGTTTTGTATGTCTAGATTGTGGATGTGTCAAGTGGTTGATTCTTCATTTTTAAGATTTTTTTTTTTTTTGGATTTGAATAATTTGGTGACTTGAATTTGCTGCTTTGATCTTGTTAGGCTGTTGGTACTTATTTGTTTTTATTGTTTTTCTTAGATTTGGTTTACTTTTTCAATGTGTTTGAACTTCGATATTTTGTTGATTTTGAATTAGAAACTGTTTGATTTGTGTTTATTGGCTTGGTGATTGAAATTTGAGTTTGAATTGATGTTTTGTTTGTGCACTTGAACTTATAGTGTAACTATTGGATTTGCTAAGGTTGTTGAGCTTTTTCTATATTGATTAAGTTGGCGGTATTTGAATTCTTTTAACAGGGTTGGCTAGATGTGGCAAGAGTTGTAGATTGCGATGGATGAATTATCTTCGACCGACCATCAAACGTGGGAATTTTAGTAAGGAAGAAGAAGATCTTATTGAAAAGTATCATAAACAAATGGGAAACAAGTATGTGATCCATTCTTATATATTATCTCATTTCAAATCATTTTTGAATTGGGGCATTTGGTTAACTTTAGTTTGTAATTAGATAAAGTGTTTGGGTATCTATTATAATTTTTTTCTTGCAAAGGTTAGTTTGTCGTGGCCCAGTTTGATCATACACATAAGAGGTGCGAGGATCATAGAGAATGCGGTTAGAAATCTGTAATAGAATTTGACCAGAAGTTTAAGAACTAAATTTTGGAACCAGTGTTTAGATCATATTTTGCCAAAAGAATTAAATTTATTTGCAATTTGTTTCAATTATGCTCATAAAACTTTGTATGATATTTGGCAGATGGTCAGCCATTGCTGCAAAATTACCAGGAAGAAGTGATAACGAGATAAAGAACCATTGGCACACCCACCTCAAAAAACGCGCCCCTAAACATGTACTGGATGTCTTCAAAAAGGAAGAACAAACCTCTTTAGTTGAGCAGATTATGCAGTTTAACAGTCAACCTACAAGTGGCGTTTCAACATCTAGCAATAATGTCCTTTCCAACGAGTCAATACCATCTCACAGATTATCAAACGAGTCACTGGGATCACAAAGAGTTTCTGATGATTCGTCATCACATTCCTCGGGTATAGAGAGACGGCGGTTTCTGATTGATTTGAATCAAGAATATGTGGAGACACTAGAAGAGAATGAAGGTAAGGGTAGTATGATACAGATGAAGTTGGAGTAACTGTTACAAAAGAGGTAAAGTTAACTGTTTTTGTTTTGTATATGAACAATTTCTCAAGTTTCATATAGATTTGTTATTTGTTTCCTTTGTTCTTTAGAATTTATTTGCGAAATTCGCATGTGTAGAGCAAAAAATACAGAGTTGAATATAGCAAGTTCTTATCATGATAGACTGATGTTTAATACGAGTATTATACAATTTGATGATCCTTTCCTTACAAGTAATAGATTCCCTTAAGAGCTTTGTTTGTTAAGTTTGTGAACAACGGCAACTACCAAATATGTTCTACCGTTCTGGACAAGTAAAACACAAATGACACGATTTAAAAGTTCGCACTAACAGCTATAGGCCTAGCTATTACCACAACGTCCCTGCTGACCAATTTTGAGAGGGAATGGGTTATGTTTTGCTCCACCCATTTTCCAAATCTTGAGTGAGCCCAGTAGCGTTTTTGAACAAGAATACTTTGCCTGCTTCATACATTGCCTTTGTAGGATACACTCTTGAGTCTTGATGATATCACGGTTCTTCCTCCTTGTGCAAAGCTTTAACTATTGAATGATCCAAATGTATTTATTATTATTTCATCTAAAATTTATGCGCTTTTGCCCACATCTGAAGTGTAGTTTTAAGGATCTCAAATACCAGTAAACTCACGTCCTACGTTTCTACCATCTAATACAGGAACACTGCTTCCATATACCCTTTTGCCCACATCTAAATGCATTGATGATCTGCATTAATTAAATTTCATATGTGATCAAGATAAATCAGAGGGTAAAAGTGGAAGAAATGAAAGGAACTAATATTAACCTTGAATCTTCAGCACAGAAGTAAGTTATTTAGGTGTGTCAACAATGCTTTCCACATTGTAGAAATACACGAGTTTGTTCAGAACGCACTTCATCAGCTAGAACCAAAATCTCAAAACGGTCCTGAAGTGCCCATCATGGATGAACCCTCACTTGTGGTGCAGTTGAAATAGCTGGCTTCCACAGTTGCAGTCAATGACGCTTCATTTACCGTATATAGTATGCACTTTTATGTCCATCTGTAACCATTAAGCATCGCTAACGTTTGTATCTGTTTTATGGGTCCCGTCTTTACTAAATGACAATAGGCAGTTTACCTGTGTGGCTAAGCCTATATCTAATAGTACAGCTAATCCAGGCCGCGTCTTTGACTTCATTGTGCTTTTTAGACCTCAAAGTCTCCACTTCGTCGACAGGCCATTCAATCAAATTTGTTTGTCTTTTGCGCATCCGTTCGGCCAATATCAAGGTTATTGGCACGTTTTGTATTTTTGTAGATTAATTTATAAAAATAGTTTATGAATAATTCTTTATATTTGCAACGAACATCTTTTGTAAGATTCGTGTCTCCAACATAGCTCCGTAGAACCTGTCCATTCTTACTCGGGAAAAAACTGTCTTTTGTGCATAAAACTTTCCACAATCATCAATCAACCTGGTACCCCAAATCTATTTCAACACGTACTTAACATCCGGTTCATGAAGTCATGATCTGATATATCCAACTTCCAACCCGTCACAACCCGTTGTGCATACCAGATAAAAATCAATTCACGTAGTTGAGGCCTTGAGGGGTCCCGGAAGTCTCTGGGACCCATGCCAAGAAGATGGTAGATTACATGGTTACCCTCGTATTTAGTCTAATGGACTAGAAGTGGATCAGAAAAGTTAGCAGGGTACGTACGCGTGACCCTGGAGCTGAGATAGATCACAGGCACTGTCACTATATAGCATGATGATTCGACGATCAGAGATAGCAACACACTCATGTTTTACTAATTAGAATAACAATGAATCAAGTAAAAAAATACTGCAATCTATGTATATCAATACTATAGTTTCAGTTTGCTGTGTACCATCCTAGATACTACACTCTCAACTTTAAACAGAATAAGGATTATAACGACGATTTGACATACGGTTTTGAACATTTAATTGTTATTGCTAATACGTCAAGTAATCAATATGATGAATGTACACAATATAGCAATGTTCATATAATGTTGACACCACAGTATAATCGTTAAGCTATGCAAGAAGTACACTTACTAACATTTTTTTTTCCCTTTTGTCGCAGGCAATTGCATATGCAACTTGAAGTACACTTGTTAGAATGTCAGATATCTACAGAATTGTAGAATATTATCATCAGTCGCTGATGGAAATTACATCAGTTAAGCTTCACCGACCTATAAGGCACTTTTAAGCTCTCGGATCCCCTTCATCTTATGTATATTCCCGACTAAAATGTTTCGGTGTTGTGGTGCATCTATGCATACTACTATCTCTTCGGGTAACTTAAAGATATCAACCCGATGTTACTTTTAGCTAAATTAAAATTAGATGCAACTCTCTTTCTGTGACGATCTTTTGCCATCGTTATAGATTTCAATAGACGTCAAAAGTAGCTAGATTGGACTTGTAAGTGGTAATTGTTACTTTTTGGATCTACTTTCTTGATAGCATGCCAATACGTTTCCCCGTTTAACACATTAGGTCAATTGCGCAGAGAAATAAAGTAACACTACTAAAAAAAGGCCATAAAGCCTGGTTGAAACAGCACAGAGCCAGGTTTTCGGTTAGGGCTCAAAAGAGAGGGGACTCTATTCAAAATCCGACAACAAAATTTTTCAAGTTCCCGCCAATAGGTACATATGACGTATAACTTATAAATTCACATTTAACTTCTTATCATTAGTCAAAAAGATTTGTTGTTTGTCTAGTTCAGTAAACTGTTGATAGAACTATACAACTGTTTAATATGAAATTCACAAGCTAACAGAAAATTTATAAGTATCAAAAAGTCAAGGTTACTTTAATCTATTTTTTCAAAAAGTTACTATAAATTAATTATATGTCCAACAAATTGCGAGAAAAAGTATAGTGATGTGAAAGTTGTAAACCACTCGTTAAACATCAAAGATTTGTGCACCCTTTTTAAGTAAAATGATGTTTTATGGCATTCTATGATTAGTTTTATAATTACCATTATCATAGAATTATAAAGTTGGTAATAATCTTATTAGCATAATCCTAAAAAGTAATTTGTCATACTAAAAGTAGAGTAAATTGCAAAAATAGTCCATGTGATTTAGTCAACTTGCAGACATAGTTTCTGCCTTTCGAAAGTGTAGCGACCATTCCAATAGAAAGCTTTGGTTTACATATTCAATATCTGGTCGAAGTTAAATGACTAAAATACATTTAGCCAAAAGGAAATAAGGCAAAGGTATTTTTGTCATTTTAGTTTAGCCAAGGACAAAATTGAAAAACCAAAGTTCCTCACGTGGATGTATCTGCACTTTCGAAAAAATAAAAACTACGCTTGTAAAGTCAAATCACATAGAGGAATTTTGCAATTTACTCTTAAAAGTAATATAGCATACCACCTTTTGAAAAGAGAAATGCTAACATTAACGCAAGTTTAACAAAAGAAAACTTTCCCCAATACATGTGATAAGTGTAATGCATCAATCTTATTTTATTACATTTTATAATTTTGATGTGTTAGTGTCTCCGTTTCAATAAATATAAACCGAGTCAACAAGTAAGACTAACACTCACAGGCAGTGTACCCGATCATGCATAGTATAAACTTGGTAAGACCAGGTCGTTCGCGAAGAGCTATGAACTAATTTGGATAAATGAAATTGTCCAGTGATTTAAATGCCAACAAACAATAAAATGGGGGCAAAGGCGTTTTAGATTTGAGAGATCATCTTTTAAAGAAGTAAATTAAATTAACAAAACAAGAATACGTAAAACGAAAAATCAATAGGAGAAGCTGAATGGTGAAGTGAGAGATTTGTTTGGGTCGTATTAGGGTTTGTTTAAATAGAATTTTCTAAACCGACATTGATACGGCGATCTATGAATTTGTATACTTTGTATCACCGTTACGGTGTATCCAAGAAACATTGTTTCGCTGTATCCACTCTCTTATTGAAGATCTCCTTTTTTCCCTTTTCATGGCCTTTTGAATCAACTAACTCAGAGTTCGGACGAATGAGTTATGAGTTATGTCAAAAATACTTAAAAAACTTCTAAGGATATCACGTAAACTTGATTTCATCTTTTGGCTTCGTTTTTTCATTTGATTCTTTACGAGCCTTCCATAATCAATTTCTAATCACAAGTTTATCCTTCTTTGAGTAGTTCACCTAACAAATCCTACAATGTGCTTGAATTTCCTCCTTGATTTGTCATCCGCTCCTAATTACTTGATTATGCATTAGTCCTTGCCAATTTCGATGTCTCTTTGTCAATGGCTCCGTTTTTCTATCTATAAAACAGGTAGATAGAAATTGAGTACCAGATCTTATATCAATACATTTATCAGGAGCAATAAAACGTGGGATAATGATATACAAAATATGAGCTTATTTGATGATATGAATTTCCTCGGTTTTATTCTCTATGTTTGATTGTGACGTATGTGTGTGTGCTTTGTTTGTAAAAACTGTGTGAGCGTATCATTGCTCGTAAAGATAAATGCTACATCCACATAAGTTTTACAAAAGAAAGTCAAACGTATCGTTGAAGGATTGAGTCTTGTGACTATCAGGTTGAGACCTAAACTCTAACTTGGTTGGCATTACTCTGCAATAAAATGATAACGTTTTTCAAAATGATCGACACTGTTTTGAACCGATAACAAAGTCAATTTGTATCCCAGTAATACTTCATGTGTGAAAATGTTTTTTAATCAATTGGTTGTGAGTTCAAGTCGTGAATGTGATTGATTTATTGGGTATATATTATGAGATAGTTAGTTGTCTTTAAAAGAATGAATGTTATGGACCGTGGAATATTTTTCATTATCATTTCACCCTTTGTAAAACCAAATCATTTCTCATTTATTATTAATAAAATCTAGCAATGCCATGCATATGTGAAATATTTATTTTCGGTTTATTGATACAACAACAACAACACAATTTCAATGAAAATACATGATTATTTGCATTCATGTCCCGGCCACCGTCATTGCTGACGGCAACCTACCTTCGTATATATTTTCAAACTTGCCGGAAATTAAATCAAGCATTTTTGCACCTTTTTCATACTATGCCCCATTTTCGTGCCTCCTATTATGACCAAAAAAGGCTTTGACATTTTTTACATAAACAATTATTAGTTTATCAGTTTATTGTTGAACTTATAAAGTATTATTTGTCGGTCAAAGTATATTACTTGTTCCATCTTTTTGGAAAAGATGTTATTCAACAAAAAAGAAAAAGAAAAAGCTAGATTGGTGTTTAGCAAGTGGTGGCACCAACTACAAGAATAAATTACCAACATGATGTTTGAAGGTGTTTGATAAATGAGAACTTGACTTGTTTGCACGTTTGAATGTCCAGTTAGAAATGCAGCTTACTTTTTATGGCGTAAGAAATATATTTGGTTTCTAATACATTGTCATTAATAAGTCACAAATCATGTGGTAAATGATTGACATTGTGATTTCTAGTTTTGAAATAAGTCGATCAAACAATCATAGAGATGTGCTTAGCTAAAAAGTTTGTGCATAAAAGGAATTCATTTAACAATCTAGTTTTGAAATACCCGGCGGAATTATATTAGCCGAATGATTACATACGATCCGATGAAGAAATGCAAAAAGTTATGAGGTACATCAGATCACATCAAATACATCAAAACCTTCATGCCGATTTAGTCCAACATTTGTCTCGTAATATTTAATTTCATATTTTATTGCAATAATTTTAATTTCTCAAGTCTGTGTAATGGTTTTAGTTTATGAATAAAAGTTTTTCTATTTCGTGCGGTTACGTTTTCGTGTTTATATGTTTACATTTTACGTTTTTAAATTAGTGATTATTAAAAAAAAATGAGTTAAGATGAGTGGAAGTGAGTCTCTTGTTCGCATAAAGGTGAATATAAGTGAACGGAAGAGAGAAGAGAGAGAAAGTTGACGTGACGCTGATGTGTAAAGTGAGTATGCACCTTCCTCTTCCAGCCTTAGCTCGTCACTTCATTAAAATGAATTTAGTGATATGAAAATAAAGTTTCCCTTTCTTATTAATAGATATACAAGTACTACTAGAATTATTACTAAAGTTGAACATCTGCAAGTACCAAATTACTTGCTACATTTGCTAATAAGTCCGTCATTAACAGAAAGACAACATTATGTATCTTTGATACAGTGTCGTCCTTGAGGATGAGCGATATGTGCGACCACCAAGAGCCCCAAAAAATTCAAGAGCCCAAAATTTTACCCCATGTATTACATATAAATATCATATAAAATGTCTATACAAAATTCATTATGATTACAAACTAAAGTCACTCTAAGTCGTAACACAATGTCACTCTATATAAGCTGTTAGCTAATAAACTAGCTTAGGGAGTTTAAGTTTATATACTTCATAAAAATAGCGTTCATTAGATGATTCGAGTGTAAAATCTTGTTGTACACGTTTTGACGCTATATTAAAAAATAAAAATTGATGAGGAATATGATGTTGATGGAAATTACTTATATGTGGTGTTAAATCTAATTGCCCACTCTTTGCCTAATGAAAAGATTAGGGCTGCAAATATTATACAGTTTATCAAAGATTCAGTTATACTTATAAAATTTTCTTAACTATTCCGGTGATTGTTGCTTCTCCAAAAAGAAGTTTTTTCAAATGAATTTACTAAAGTCTTACTTACATTTGACAATGTCGCAAGAAAGACTTGATAGATTAGCAACGATATCAACTGAAAATGATATTTTGGATAAAATTGACTAATTCAAGATTTTGCAATAAAAATGCTAAAGGATGGCATTTTAAAATAGAAAATTCGTATTGTATCTTCTAAGATGGTGAAAATATGTATTATGTTAACTTTGAGGGCTTCATTTTGCACGTTCGTTAAAGGCTTTCGAAAACTCGGAGACGGCCCTGCTTTGATAGCTACAACATTACGTTTCTTATTAAAAATCGTCATACCAATGTGCAAATACAGTTTTATTCTACTCATAATTCAATATGAAAAATTCAACAAGAAAACATTCATCGTGACGGTTGACAAAGTCCATTCGTTACTTGAGTAATCACCTCATTAAGAAATAATATTAATTTGTCGAAATGCAATTAGTCTACAAGATATCTAGTATAATATACCGCAACGAGCATGTCAATTATAAAATAAGCACATGTAAATAAAAAATTGGTGCATGTTGATAGCCGCAGTTACAAGACTATATAAAATGCAGCATGGGCCAATCACAGCGTACAATTAGTAGATGCGTATAGTACAAGCTTGAGATGCATACAATAATATAAGCAGTGGGAAAAGCCGAAAAGGTTTAAAAAGATCATTTAGACCTTGACTGGATTATGCCGACAATTAAACAACAACTAACCCAAGAATAGCTCCAGAAAAACCGTTAACTATAACCAAAAGTTAGCTAATAATAATAACATATATAAAATTCAAAGCATAATTTAATTTCATATCATATACTCGTAATTATGTATTGCATCCACACGAAACCATGATGAATATAACTGTATAGTATCGGACCTGCCAGGCATTGTTGGTACCGAAACATGTTTTTCTTCGTTAATTGGACGGTCATGAGACACCGATACCAGTATGATACAACACGTCCATACGGGTCAGGTTTAGTTTTCAGGGATGTTTGGAATTACATTAGGAACATAGATTATATGCATATAAAAATGCATTTCAAAAACTTGGGATGCATGTTTTTTGATACTAAAAAACGGACAATTGATCAGTTTCTTCAAATGGTATCGATCGCCTCTTTACAAATCATCTACGTTTTCTAGTTGCAACAAACAAATAATTCCCTTTTAAACACAATCTAGAAACACACTCTTATGTCTTATGAACCGGGTTTTGCAAGAAATATATATATTGTCAATCCTATAAGGTTAAGAGTAATGGTGACCACCAAAAGATCAACATCTTCACTGTCACATCAGCTTTCTCTCTCTAGAACAACTTTATAACTAAGTTAGTGTAACAAGGAGATCGATTGATCACAAAAAACATACCTCACAAAACAATTAAATAAAACACTCACTCGATCACACAAACATCCTCCACAACTCAGACGCATGTGCAACCACCTTCTCCATTTTCATCATATGGGACGCGACGCGTCCCCATTGGGGTTGTGTAATGGCTGGGATGGAAGGAGACGCGTCTCCCATGGGGGTTGACGTCCCTTCGACCAAACCATTACACCAAGTCTAAGAAGTCAATGAAATTTACATAATCAGTGCATTTTTTGCAATCTGCACCTCAAAATAAAAAAGAACATATACCATAATTCCGAAAGTAGAGAACAAACAAATAATCATGAATAATGTATATATGTATTTCCATAATACTATAACTTATACGTTAGCTACAAGTCTACAACAAATCAATAAATAAATATCCAAATGCACACAAAATTAGTGCATTTTCTCTTTAATTTACATTTACATCTCAAAATAAAAAATCTACAACCTAACCTCAAAACTGTATAACCAGAAGATGAATCAAAACATCTTGATCAAGTAAACCCATTTCCATTAGTTATTTACTCCGTTAGTTCTTTTGCTAGGTCCGGACGGCGGCACACGTTTACCTTTAGGTAACGATTGCATGAACAAACTCTTAGCATTCCCAGTCGACGGTTGAACATTTTTTGGAGAAGATGTAACTAGAGTATTACTCGTCAGTGGTCTGGCTACGCAAAACAACGAGTTTTGCGTAAGCAACATGATGCTGAAGAGGACCGCGACGAGGACCCTTAGATTTATCATATTTTTCACTGGAAAAACTGGATGTGATGAGAGAAAATATAGAAGTTTGGTTAATGGATTGTGTAGCAAGTAATTGAGAGATGAAATAAGGAAATATAAATAAAGGAATGGAAGAATATATATAGAAAGTTTGTGTGTCTTTGAAAAGGTCATATTAATAAAAAGTCAAAATGACAGGTGTCTACGCGGATTGTGATGCGTATGTTGTTTGGGGGTTACGTTTTATTTGAGAGTTTAAACAAGCAGAACCGTTAGCGTGTGTACGAATTTTGGTGTATTAATGGAAATACTATTCTGTCAAAAGGTGAAATATGGAATGGAATAGTGTAATACTGTTCTGTTAAAACGTGAAATATGGAATGGAATAGTGTATGATTGTTGCCTTTTGTCTTCGTGACTTCATCATTTACTCCGGCTAAAAATGAAATGAAATGAAATAGCATATGAGATTCATATAATCCAGCTCAAAAGTTTACCATATTTTGCTATTACTCAATATCCACATGCCTGTTCATTTTAAGAAAACTAGTTTAGACAAAACACGAAAAACCAGTTCACTCTGAAATTTGATAAAGATATTCATTAGAGTGCAAGGTGTGGTAAAGACGAATAAGTTATTCGTCTGCCACTCAGTGCCATCTCATCATATGCACGGTAACACACTAACAACTAAAATAACTTCTCCAACAACAAAAAGAAAAAACCAATAACATGTTTTTTTTTTTTTTTTGAACAAATTGATAACATTAAGACACTAGCAAAGAGCTAGAAAAAGAAGTTTACAAGGAAATAAGCAAAAGGTTCTTTAACCAATCTATCCAACTAAAGTTTAACTTGCATCTAGACCTGCACCATGAAAAAGAAAGCGCCACAATATCATCAAACAACCGAGCTTTTGACCGGATAATATAACCGAAGATAGATTTATTGCGGAAATTCCAAACCAACCACCATGAGATATAAAAAACTCCTTCCAAAAACATCTTCAACTTGGGCGAGAGACGAAGGTTAGAGAACCACAACCACCAATCTATATCTATACTACTTATAATAGAGGAATGAATCTCTCTCCTCATGGTCTTAAAATTAAGACTTACAAAATACAAAGCCTATTGTACAATACACAATGCACTATTAATGATCTTTATCGTCAATCTTAATTTTAAGACTTACAAGTCTTAAAGCTTAATGTACAAAATATAAAGCACTATTAATGTGATCAAGATATTCAATGTAGTCAATTAATTAACTGATCAATAAATACAATTAATGCAGTTATTAAAACACCTCTTACACAAAATATACAAATTATCAAGCATATTGTACAACTAACTTAAACACAATTCGTGCATTAAATGTTACTAATACAAATAATAAAGCACATTATACAAATATTCAAGTCCGAACGGGCAACAGACCAAATGGGCCCGAGCTCGAACGGGTACAGTCCAAACGGGGTCGAGCCCGAACGGGAACGGGCCAAACGATGTCGAGCTCGAACGAGAACGGGCCAAACGGGCTCGAGCCCGAACAGGCACGGGTTAAACAAAATTCTTGATCCCCGTAAATTTATTGTCAAAAAAAACATAATAAACTAAAGTACATGATTCACCGGAAAAAATTTTATTTCAGGGTACCCGTCGCCGCAACGCGCGGGTACCCTGCTAGTCTTCATAAGAGGAGAGCTCCATCATGTTAACGTCCCACCATCTGGCTATATTCTTATACGAGTCTTTCATCATGGGATAAATGAAGAAGATGTGCTTTGTAGATTCAACCGCCAAGTTACAATAAGGGCAAAAAATAGAGTGTAAGTTCATACCTCTACGAGACAGATTGAGACGTGTTGGAAGATTATTCAGCTTAACTCTCCAAGAAAAATTTTTAACCTTTAACGGAACATACTTACACCATTGAGTTTTGGAACCAACCATCCCGAGAGTTTTATCATCAATAAGATTCCTGGTCGAAGAAACAGAAAACTCACCATCTCCAGAATGCGACCAGGAAAATCTATCTAGCATATTGGGGAGAATAAGGCCCTCCATTTGAGATAATGATATGTGCAAAAACATATATCATTTCTTTATCAAATCAGACCCAAAATAACCAAGAAAGAGCCGTTTATTGCTAATATTTGCTGTTTTCTTGAGTTTGTGCTTGTGCAGGTACGTATATGATAAAACACACAAAAGATAGCCAAATCAGACAAAAACCCGAGCACGAGAGATAAAGAGTGCTAAAGCTGAGCCGGAAGGTCAGAATTTTGCATCTGTGAAGATTTCTATGCTAAGAGGATGATTTTTGAAAGATATGTTCAACCTTGAAGAAATGTCAGAAACAGTCCCTGAACTTTCAGCACTTGGCAAATTCAGCCCTTGGTTTATTGAAGATTGGCAAGTCTAGCCCTTGGATCATTTTCAGAATTTACAGCATTGGTCCCTTAAAAATCAGCTTGTGCAAATTTAGTCCTTTCATCAACTTTGGGTCCAAATTACATCCTAAGTCCAAGTCTAAATAACAAAAGCCCAAACTTTAAACCCATGACCCGGTCCAACCATTTATCCAACCCGGTCATCCCATTTAATTACCGGTCAAACAAATAAAAATAATTTTTCCCATTTACCGCCAAAATATTCCCCCAATTCATGAGTTACCCAGATTCACATAAACCCTAATCTACCCCTGACTAAATCAAGTACAATCAAAGCAATCAAGGGGTAATTCCGTCCTTTCCTGACACACTTATGACACCACCTGACACGTGCTCAGTGCCATGTCACCTATCCGTGTCAATCTTCTCCTCTCATTGGTCGAAAAGGAATTGGCACATGATCCAATGGATGATATTGATGGGAATTTACTAGAAACGTATCCAAGGGTTGTCAGATGAGGAGAGAAAGCACAAGGCTCACTTCTGGATCCTTCCAAGGCTTGGAGCTCAAGTATAAATACCCCCATTCATTCACGTTGGAGAGCACCTTTTCTTTTCTTCTTCATTTCAGTAGCTTAAATATGTTTTGTATTAAGTTTTTAATTAAGTTTTACATTCCAGCTTTTGTAATGCACTTTTTGTATTCAAGTTTTTATTAATGAAATTTAGTTTTAATTCTCAAGTAATTGTTTAGTTGTTTATGATTCTAATCTGCTCATTATCATTGTTTATTGCTTATTTCCTCAATCAAAGTTTATTTTCAGCTTATTTCTTCATTAATTCAAAAATAAAAAAAATCAGAAAAAATATTTGAAAAATAAAAAATACTCTTACGCTCAGTTCTCGAGTTTTTAGGGAAGGGAAATGGAAAAGAATAGGAAAAGGAAAAGAAATGGAAAAGGAAAGTAAGTGTTAGTTGTTATGTTCTTGAGATAAAGGAAAGGAAAAGGAAAGTAATCATAATCATGTTCTTGAGTGAGAGGAAAAGGAAAATAAGTTGGTCAAATTACATATATGCCCTTTAATTATTAATGTCAAATGTTTTAAAAAGGGTATATTAGTATTTACACAATATATGATTCCGTTTCCTTTCCCTTTCCTCCCAAAAGTGGGAGGAAGATTTACTTATCAAATCTTCCTCTCTATTTCCTTTCCGTTTCCCTTTCCTCCTTTAAAAAAGACTCAAAAACACAAAAAACTTTCCATTTCCTTTACTTTCCTCTTTCTTTTCAACTCGAGAACTGAGCGTTAAGCTTCTTATAAGGTTATTCAAAGCTTCAGCTACTGTTTCACAAGGTTCATTTAAGCTTATAATAGCTTATAGTGAGCTTATTTCTTTTTCAATCTCAGAAATTCTCTCAAATATTACCACAGTCAACAAAAGTCAACATACAGTTTCATTTGTGATTTGGATCTGGTTTGCTGATATGGAGTTGGATATGGGTTGATTTTGATCTGAGTTGGGTTGAGATCAGTTGTAGGATAGTGGTTGTTTGTTTTGTTTGGCAAGCCATAGTGGCTGGACCTCATGTGAGTACCAATTCTCTTTTTAAATCTGTTAAAAACTATATTACTTGTTAGTTCACTTTAATTCTAGTATAATCGAGCTTTATATCAGTTGCTTATTTGTTTTTTCATCTATACCTGTCATTAGCTTCTATAATCCGCACTTCTAGAGTAGATTGCATTTAGGAATATTAAAGTAGTGTTTGGTACTAAGTTTGATTCTGAGTTATAGGTTTAAGCTGAGATAGATTTGGGTTGCAGTAGTTTAATTTAGCATTGATTGGTCAAATTCAGTCATTATTTTGCACCTATTTGCTCTGAAAGTCAAAATTCACTAGAAACAGTTTTAATTTTCATTTCAGTTTGAGTTTCAAGGATCAAAAGCTTGTTTTATGATTAGATAATGTTAGAGTAGCTTAATATAACTTCTATTTAGCCTAAAACATCATAATCAGTTCACAAATTAAGCTCAAATTTCGTTTTGGTCAAAATCTCATTTCTGTGTAAAAAGTCAAAAGTGTCAAAACTGTTTTTCACCAAACTTTGTAGATTTTTCAAGGATTCAATACTGGTTCAAAATCATTGAAACTCTGGGATAAATAAGTTTAGTTGGTCTACTTTTGGAAACTGAATTTTGTGGAATTTTTGGGAACAGTTTTAAGCACTAAATCAGCTCTTCAAAAGAGCTTATTTGCCCTGTGTCAAGTACTCAACATTAGCTGAGTGCAAACAGCTGTCTTTTTAGCTTTGCACAAGCTTCATTAAAGCTTGTTTAGGTCTGAGATTTGGTACAATTGAACTTTGGTTGGATAGTTAGAAGGCCTAAGTTCTGTTTTTCTTTTTGGCTTATCACATAAACCTGTGCATTAGCTTAAAGTAGGGCCTTAAAGGCTTGTTTGGCTGAAGTGGTAAATTAGCTTAAATCATTGTAGGTTGCACTATAGAGGTTAAGAATAGTTGGATTTAGCTTAATTTGAGTAGTTATATAGCTTAAGTTAGCTTCTGTGTTCATTTGGTGCCTTCTAGTGCTCATTAGCTTATTCTTAATAGCTTATTTACAAGGCAGTTGCATTACAGTTTCAATATCTCACATAGCTATTATTTTTATATTTTTAATAGATTTAGAATAATATTTTAGACTTTTTCTGAATTTTTCATAATTTTTCATCACTGATTGCTATTTTTCCTATTTTAAATTAGTTTTTAAGACTTTTTAAATAGCTTTTAATACAAATAAATCAGAAAAGCTTCAAAAAAAATAAGTTTTAAATTTTCATAGATTAAGATAAATATAAAAGCAAAAATAATTTTTCCAGATTTTGTTAGCTTAATTTGTAATTTTTAGTCATTTAATTAGTTTTAAATTCGTAGAAAATAGAAAAATCATCAGAAAAATACAAAATCAGTGTTGAAAAGTCTTTTGAGTTATTTTAGATTTTTTAAAAATAGTTTCATAATTTTCTCACTCATTTTCATAATTTTTAGTTATTTAGTTCTATTTTTAAAATTAAAAATTAGTTTTTAATTCAAATAAATAAAAGAAAAATCATAAAATTTAGTTTTAAATCTTAGTTGAGTTTTAAATTGTATTTTTAGTTTAAAAGTAATTTTAGATCATATTTAGGATTTAGATTAGACGTAGTTGTATTTTACGTTTCAATTAATTCATTTTAGTTTAATTCGCGTATTTAGGATTCCCCGTAGTGTAATTTCCCTTATATGCTTTCCCATTTCCCCGTAGTTTAAATCAAAATCAAAAATCCAAAACATCGAGCATTTTAATAACAAACCAATAACGACGTTGCCCATTCACACCTCGTTGGGACACGACTCGGATTTCCTAATCCGTATCACTATCACTCACGGGATTTGATTCACTATCCTTTTTCCTAAAGGGATTTTAAATCATTCTTTTTGTTTTGATATCGATATTGTAAGTTTTATCCATACACACATACCCCTAAGCCTACAACGAATCAGATAACAACATGGCCATCTGAACTTGCTCAGTACCTCCTCTTGGATTGCGTCTAAAAGAAGAATCAAGACTAGAGTGCGCCATTTTTTCCGCCACAGTAATACTTTTATCCAATTCTAGGGCATAAATTCTAGGAAATAAATTTTTTAAGGGCGCTTCACCCTTCCAAGTCTCTTGCCAGAACATAGTATTCTCCCCATTTCCGACCTTTTTCTGAATGGAGCCTAGAAGATCAATACCCTTGTTGTACAAAAGAGGGAGAGCACGAATTATATCAATCCAGTTTGACGAAAAACTAGATTTAATAGGATAACCAAGCTTACCTTCCTCACCGTGTAAAGCCTTGATAGTCCTAGACCAAAGTGAGTTATTTTGAGTACGGAATCGCCAAACCCACTTAAAGATGAGAGCACGGTTCAACGCAAAGAAACTCGAGACACCAAGACCCCCCTTCTCTTTAGATGCCAAGACGTTGTCCCATTTGACAAACGACATTTTCCGAACATCAGATACCACTCCATTAAAGAAATGACTACGAATAGATTCTAATTTCTTAATCACATGAGTGGGAGCTTTAAACATTGACATATAGTAGATATGAGTCGATCCTAGAACAGATTTTAGAAGGGTTAATCTACCACCAATAGAGAGGGTCTTCATCTTCCACTTAGAGAGCCGGCTATGGATTTTATTAATGACAACATCCCAAGAATTAATCTGCGACATATGACCACCAATATTAACTCCCAGATACGAAAATGGAAGATTAAGAGTCAAACAATCGATGTTATTAGCAGCAAGATTTGAAGATTGATACGTAAACCTAAAGCGCGAAAAAAACAATCCAACACACGGATGATGGTAAAGATATTCGAATCACACCATTGACCTATAAAGACCACATCATCGGCATAAAAGAGAAGAGACGTCTGCAATGAAGTATCTAAAGCAACACCTTGGAAGAGACCCGCGTTGACAACATTTTGGAAAGACATGTGAAGACTTTCCATAACAAGAATGAATAAAAAA
Organism: Chrysanthemum lavandulifolium; assembly: GCA_022545495.1. Taxonomy (NCBI): domain Eukaryota; kingdom Viridiplantae; phylum Streptophyta; class Magnoliopsida; order Asterales; family Asteraceae; genus Chrysanthemum; species Chrysanthemum lavandulifolium. The sequence goes on from CM040244.1 coordinate 94,387,723, forward strand.
GGCGATAGAGGATCTCCCTGTTTAAGACCTTTGAAAAATTGGAATTCCAAGGTTGGACTTCCATTGACAAGGATCGAACCCCTTGAAGATTTTAGGCAGCTTTGGATCCAATCACGCCAATGAGATTGAAAGCCGAATTTCTTCAAGACATCATCTGTTAATACAAATAAGCCGTAAAAACGTTTATTTATATTTTACGATCTTCTAATGTTTTGTCGATAACAAAAGTAAGATCATTTTAAGGAAACAAATAAAACACGTAAATGGTTTGAACTAATAGTTTTCTAACACACTTACGCTTTCACATAAAACACTAAAACTAGTATAAGTGATTTTATGACTTAGATACATATGTACAACAACTAGTGTTTACATATTGGGTTAAACATATACTTAAACTAAGTATACTAAAATGAGCAAAAACTAAGTGTATGGTAAATTGGGTAAATACAAGTATATACAAAAAGGGTAAATACTAGCAAATGGTTTTGACCCATAACCCATGGTTTTATATATACCACCTAACCAAGTACATTGTATCTAGAAAGAAAACCATGGATCAACCCATAACCCATGACCCTTAACCAAAAATACCCATGGGCAAAGAGGAGCGGACCACGGATCCCTAGCTTTGTGCTAGCGGATCCACTTGTGGTAGGGATCCGTGGGATCCGGAAACAATGGGATTTTTCTCTATAAATAGTGAGCCATTTCTTCATTATTTCTCACCCTTTCTAACATACTTTCTCCCCGAGTTAAATCTACTAACCTTAGATCCAAGAGATCTATGTTTGTAGTTTTGTTTTGTGTGATCTTTTAGGTTCCTCTTAAAGGCAAGATCACCACCTTTGAAGTCGAGCATGCTCAAGTCCATGAGTTGCCAAGCTTCCTCATCATCAAGGCTATTGAAGTCCTCTTGTTGATGATACCTTTCTTTCTTCAAAGAAGCGTAGTGTTAAAGACATTAGTGAAAGATGTCTCAAGTGTCAAGACGAAGATATTAGTGAAGGGTATCTATCGTCTATAGGATAAGCACTTGTGGTAGGTGCTTAGAAGTCAAGACAAGAAGCATTAGTGTCACAATTCTCAATTTCTGGTCATTTCTCAAACTCCATATTTATCATTTCATATCAAGTTATGCATGGTTTTGCATTTCACATTAGACATATAATTTCTTATTAAATAAACGTTATCGCGTAAACATTATTTTGAACAATTGAGCCGATACTTCCAAAATTTATCACAATATATTTTTATACTCATACTAAGTTTATAAAAATATTATTATGAGTTTACCCAATGTTTTAAATTTATTTCGTATATAAATTGTTATGTTTATATAAATTACGACGGTTTTCTTAAATTCAACCCGATAAATATTTATTCACTCAAATCTTTCAAGAAATGTATTTTTATAATTTTTATGACCTAAATGTATTTTATCTTGACCTGTGAAAATTTATTTTTATCTAACGCTACCCTATATACTCAAATGTGTCTACAAGTTATCATTTAACTCAAGTAACTTACACTTAAATTACACTTATACAATAAAAAAAATGTATTTGAATGACTCATACCTCCCTTTGTCGACAAGGGAGGGTGATTCATTAATTTTACAAATATCTACTTATCATCACATGTATCATTTTATACTTATGACAAAACACATTTCATTTCATTTTCATTCACAAATACTAGATCAAACCTCTCTTGTTTCCTCTCCAAGATTCGGCAGCCATAAGACCAAAGGAGGAATCATCATAAAATTTCAAGACAAGTTTTAATACACCCTAGTATCACTTGTTGTATAGGTTTTGCAATAAAAACCTCAAGTGATTAGGAAAAACCCTTTGTTCTAATAACCTCATCAAGTACTTGTAAGCTTTTCATTTTTATGATCATATTTCATATTCATTTCATCATATTTAATAAAATCATGCAAGTCATATTGATGTTTATACCACTTTTTATTGATTTTTAGGTGTTATATATATATATAATCCATCCTATAATTACTCCTTGTTATATATTATTTTTGGTTATGTCTAGGAATCCATGACACCCTAAGAAGGTGTATGGTAGGATTAGAATAGCTTCGGAGTTGTTTTGAATGGGTTAGAATAGGTTTGGCGCGAGAAAAGCTCATTTGACACGTTTTAAATAGGGTCTGTCCGTATTTTTAATTCGGGAAAATCCGACAGTAGGTAAATATTTTTAGCTAGATATTTAGAAAATACACTTTAAAACAGCGTGGCGCTTGAGCGGATTAAACGGAGCTATAACGAAGAAGATATGAATTTTTGAAGTTTGACGATGAAAACTATTAATTTTAAATTTCAAAGATGAAAATGTCACTCTTCTGAGTCAAAAATGAGTCTTAAGCTTTATAAATTGTGTCGACTTATCAAAAATATATTAGTATACTTTGACACGAATCTAAGGATGTAGAAAACGTGAAAGCGGACTTGTAACGAGTAAATTACATCGCGATAAACCAAGTTGCCGTAACTTTATTCTATTAGCAACATTAATATATTTTCTATTAAACATATACTACGGCAACTAGGGGCCATGTTGAGGGTCGTTTTAACATCGATAGGATACTCTTTATAAAAGATGTATTCTAGTAAAATCAAGTTCGCCAACCATATTTTCCAAAATATCCAACCGTTAAATCAAGCGGAGTTGTAATGAATAAAATATAGTCGCTCAAAGTTTACCGAAAACCACTCTTAAACACACAAGTACCATACTTAACCACTAATTTTCTTTATGTTCAAGACCTCTAGGATAGAAACTCATGTACTAACACTTTGAGATAATCATACGAGCTTCCCAAAACCGTTGAATATGTTTCCTAACGCTCGACGTGCACCATTTTACGACTAGCTTTTAGAGGCCGTTTTAGACACTTTCATGGAAATTTCAAAGACATTATTTCTGACGAAAGTTATAATTTCACAATTAATCACTAAATGATTATCGTCGGATATCATTTCAATGTAAATGCATGTGAAGCAATTTAAAAATGGTCAAGACGTTAAAAGATTCTATTTTTCGATTTAGAAGTATTGTTTTCAAAAATACATAAGTGGTATAAATATCATCCGAATTGCGTGCATAACATTACATCATGACTTATTGCATATCATATCATTCGAATAGGTCGGTTTGAGATTCACGCTACATTTCGGTGTAACCACTTTGTCATCGCATCTATTCATCAAGTGAGTAATCACATCCCTTTTTACCGTTTACTATATTTTGAAATGAATGCATGAACCATACTTGAATTAAATTGATTCTTACTTTTGTGAACTCTTTTGACTAGAACTTGTGAACTCGAATCAAATCCTTGAACTTAATTACAATTTATGACATGTTGGAATTTATTGAACCGTATATGTTATGACCTTGACCTAAAGTCTCCTATGTTCGAGCATCACTATAAAGTCTCCTATGTTCGGAGCATATCTTTGGGAAGAGGCACCAGATATCTTTGGGAAGAGGCACCCAACATAACTTTGGGTAGTGGCACCCAAGATAATTTGGTTTCATCAGAGCATCCTCGAATTATTTTATACGTGGTACTATATTGTGAACTATTATGACCGCTTATACTTGACTACTTCATACGCTATATTTTGTGCAATGGGTTGTGAACACACAGTTGCAAGTTTTGTATGGGTGGAACTTGGGCCGGTGGATTTACAATACCTTTGCTTTGTGGACTATTTCCATGACCGAAACCTTGGACTCTTTCATACGAGTTTTCTTATTTTACTAAACATGTTTACTCACCAACTATTTTCATAGTTGACCCGTTTTCTCTCATGCATTTCGGTGATCGTTAGTAGCTTTTTCTACCAGGTCTTGCATAATGAAGTTTCACTTGTCAATACAAATCGTTATGTAATAGAGCATAATATTTTGGGAACTAAACTTTGTAATATATTTGCCGATGTCGGCTAAACCGGTGTTGTAATGGTGTACTCTTTCTTTTAAATCTTAACGTTGGTATGTTCTATTATCTTGTGCTTATGTTCCTTCCGTTACACCTCGTGTTTCAGCCTCCGTGAGGTGTGATGATTGGTACGAGCCAAAGGTTATAGAGAATGCCGATTTTCAAAATAAAAATCACAACTATAACCGGAAATTTTTTTTTATTAAACATTGAACATCATCCGAGTCATCTAGTCCTATCGTTGCATCGTTAATCATAAATTATACATAGCCCGATCAACTATGTCTAATTTATGAAGAACCATGCAATGATAAGAAGGGTAATTTTAAATCTGTTTAGTCGAGTCTTTTGAGTCCGTCACCGAAGTTGCATTGGTCGGGTGGGTATGCATAGCATGTTTTACGTTCACGTCTACATTACCGTATCTTATTTATACCTCTCTTTTCCATCTTTCGACTTGTTAGACATAGCATGTCCCCGATCCCGTCATAATTCGATCACTATAACACACATTACCACCGTTCGCACCTCATCCGACTTCGTTCGAATGTCGTTTACTCAACCCGATGTTTTGGTCCACCAGTAGGATCATGGTTGCAAAAACACACGCTCGGGAGGCAACAACAACGGCAACCCAAACAACAATGACAATCCAAACAACAACGTCGGAATAGCGGATCTACTCACCCAAATTATAACACATCTCGATGCTAGAGCAGACCAACAACGGAGAAGGTACTTCAAACGGGTCAAGGATGCACTACAAAACTTTCATGACATGCAAGCCAATGGAATTTCATGGTGCGAGGGTGCCAATGGATTGCTAACTGGTTCGAGAATGTTGAGTCGAAACTTAGTATCACGAAATGTCTTGAAGGAAACAAGGTTGAGTTCTCTGGGTCTACTACGGTCGAGCATTGACACGGTGGAACAACCAGCTGTAGACTAGAGGAAGAGGGGCTGCAAATGCGTTATCTTGGGAAGCATTTAAGAAACTACTAACTGATGAGTACTGCAGAAAGATGAAGTCGCGAAGTTGGAAGCGGAATTTTGGAATCACTGATGGTTGGAGTAGAAGTCGACAAGTACACGATCCGTTTCCATGAGTTAACTAGGATGGTTCCTCACATGGTTTCCACCGTGGAGAAGTTGATCGACCGATATATGGGGATTGATCACCGGAAATTAGAGGGATGTCACCTCATCAAACCCAACCACTCGCAAGCCACGTGGGTATGGCGTATCGCTTGACAAATGATGTGATCAGTGCGGAGGACTAGCAAAAGCGAATGACAATGGACGAAAGCGGCAGGAGGATCACCGGAAGCCGAGACCGGTCGGCAAGACAAGAGGCAACGAATAACCGGAACTATGGGTGACTACTCGGGAGCGCAAAAGATACGCAGTCCACATCCTTTGTGCACTCGATGTAACTATCACCACTCGGAGATCGCCCAAGGTGCGACAAATGTGAGCAGACGGCCACTTCAGCAAAATTGCTCAAACAGATGGGAATCAAGGACGAGAGAAAAGCATGTTACGAGTGTGGAAGTCTAGATCACCTTCGCAATACCGTCCAAAGTCGAAAAGAACTCCCAATCAAGGAGGTAATCGTCCAAACTGGCGTTGGCAATAGAAGGCCCACAAGATCGAACATTGATGTTCCCCACGTGGTCGAGCATTCTATCCGGCACCGGAAGCCCGCAACGGCGTAACGGTACATTCTTTCGAACAACTACCTTATTTCATGCGATATGATTTTGAGTGCATAACTTCCTTCAATTTTACCACGTTCACGGCATTGATTAATTTGTGACCCATCGATATCGACCTTAGTTGTATTATATTTTGTTGATTTGATTTGATTTGTGTAAGCAAATCCAATATCGAGCGAATCTTTCAAAAGACTTCATTCAAAAGACTTGTTTCTAGCTTGATCTAGTGACGGTTCTTGTTTGATGAGTTGTGAAAGTCAAGCTAAGAAACAAGTTTACTCAAGTCACTATCTAAAGGTCTTTTGAGGGCTACGTTCGATATTGGGTAAGTTTACCTATCAAATCTAATCTACGCACGTACTTAGTTGAATGGGGAACACATGCATGGGCATTGATATGATCATTTAGACTGCTAAATACGAGCATAAACTTTTAGAATCCTTGTCGAGGTTCGGACCATAGTATCATTAATCGAATCACGAGGACGTGATTCCGGCGACATGGGAAGAATGTCACAATTCTCAATTCTGGTCATTTCTCAAACTCCATATTTATCATTTCATATCAAGTTATGCATGGTTTTCATTTCACATTAAACATATAATTTCTTATTAAATAAACGTTATCACAGAACATTATTTTGAACAATTGATCCGATACTTCCAAAATTTATCACAATATATTTTTAAACTCATACTAAGTTTATAAAATATTATTATGAGTTTACCCAATGTTTTAAATTTATTTCAGATATAAATTGTTATGTTTATATAAATTCTGACGGTTTTCTTAAATTCAACCCGATAAATATTTATTCACTCAAATCTTTCAAGAAATGTATTTTATAATTTTTATGACCTAAATGTATTTTATCTTGACCTGTGAAAATTTATTTTTATCTAACGCTACCCTATATACTCAAATGTGTCTACAAGTTATCATTTAACTCCAAGTAACTTACACTTAAATTACACTTATACAATAAAAAAAAAATGTATTTGAATGACTCATACCTCCCTTTGTCGACAAGGGGAGGGTGATTCATTGAATTTTACAAATATCTACTTATCATCACATGTATCATTTTATACTTAGGACAAAACACATTTCATTTCATTTCATTTTCATTCACAAATACTAGATCAAACCTCTCTTGTTTCCTCTCCAAGATTCGGCAGCCATAAGACCAAAGGAGGAATCATCATAAAATTTCAAGACAAGTTTTAATACACCCTAGTATCACTTGTTGTATAGGTTTTGCAAAAAAAACCTCAAGTGATTAGGAAAAACCCTTTGTTCTAATAACCTCATCAAGTACTTGTAAGCTTTTCATTTTTATGATCATATTTCATATTCATTTCATATTCATTTCATCATATTTAATAAAATCATGCAAGTCATATTGATGTTTATACCACTTTTTATTGATTTTTAAGTGTTATATATATATAATCCATCCTATAATTACTCTTTGTTATATATTATTTTTGGTTATGTCTAGGAATCCATGACACCCTAAGAAGGTGTATGGTAGGATTAGAATAGCTTCGGAGTTGTTTTGAATGGGTTAGAATAGGTTTGGCGCGAGAAAAGCTCATTTCGACACGTTTTAAATAGGGTCTGTCCGTATTTTTAATTCTGGGAAAATCCGACAGTAGGTAAATATTTTTGAGCTAGATATTTAGAAAATACACTTTAAAACGAAAACGTGGCCGCTTGAACGGATTAAAACGGAGCTATAACGAAGAAGATATGAATTTTTGAAGTTTGACGATGAAAACTATTAATTTAAAATTTCAAGATGAAAATGTCACTCTTTACGAGTCAAAATGAGTCTTAAGCTTTATAAATTGTGTCGACTTATCAAAATATATTAGTATACTTTGACACGAATCTAAGGATGTAGAAAACGAGAAAACGGACTTGTAACGAGTAAATTACACGATAAACCAAGTTGCCGTAACTTTATTCTATTAGCAACATTAATATATTTTCTATTAAACATATACTACGGCAACTAGGGCCATGTTGAGGGTCGTTTTTAACATCGATAGGATACTCTTTATAAAAAGATGTATTCTAGTAAAATCAAGTTCGCCAACCATATTTTCCAAAATATCCAACCGTTCGTCAAGCGGAGTTGTAATGAATAAAATATAGTCGCTCAAAGTTTACCGAAAACCACTCTTAAACACACAAGTACCATACTTAACCACTAATTTTCTTTATGTTCAAGACCTCTAGGATAGAAACTCATGCACTAACACTTTGAGATAATCATACGAGCTTCCCAAAACCGTTGAATATGTTTCCTAACGCTCGACGTGCACCATTTTACGACTAGCTTTTAGAGGCCGTTTTAGACACTTTCATGGAAATTTCAAAGACATTATTTTACTTACGAAAAGTTATAATTTCACAATTAATCACTAAATGATTATCGTGGATATCATTTCAATGTAAATGCATGAAGCAATTTAAAAATGGTCAAGACGTTAAAAGATTATATTTTCGACGAGAGTATTGTTTTCAAAAATACATAAGTGGTATAAATATCATCCAATGCGTGCATAACATTACATCATGACTTATTGCATATCATATCATTCATAATAGGTCGGCCGAGATTCACGCTACATTTCGGTGTAACCACTTTGTCATCGCATCTATTCATCAAGTGAGTAATCACATCCCTTTTACCGTTTTTACTATATTTTGAAATGAATGCATGAACCATACTTGAATTAAATTGATTCTTACTTTTGTGAACTCTTTGACTAGAACTTGTGAACTCGAATCAAATCCTTGAACTTAATTACAATTTATGACATGTTGGAATTTATTGAACCGTACATGTTATGACCTTGACCTAAAGTCTCCTATGTTCTGAGCATCACTATAAAGTCTCCTATGTTGGAGCATATCTTTGGGAAGAGGCACCCAAGATATCTTTGGGAAGAGGCACCCAAGATATCTTTGGGAAGAGGCACCCAACATAACTTTGGGTAGTGGCACCCAAATAATTTGGTTTCATCAGAGCATCCACGAATTATTTTATACGTGGTACTATATTGTGAACTATTATGACCGCTTATACTTGACTACTTCATACGCTATATTTTGTGCAATGGGTTGTGAACACACAGGTTGCAAGTTTTGTATGGGTGGAACTTGGAACTGAGTGGATTTACAATACCTTTGCTTTGTGGACTATTTCCGATGACCGAAACCTTGGACTCTTTCATACGAGTTTTCTTATTTTACTAAACATGTTTACTCACCAACTATTTTCATAGTTGACCCGTTTTTCTCTCATGCATTTCGTGATCGTTAGTAAGCTTTTTCTACTGGTCTTGCATAATGAAGTTTTCACTTGTCAATACAAATCGTTATGTAATAGAACGCAATATTTTGGGAACTAAACTTTGTAATATATTTGCCGATGTCGGCTAAAGCCGGTGTTGTAATGGTGTACTCTTTCTTTAAATCTTAACGTTGGTATGTTCTATTATCTTGTGCTTATGTTCCTTCCGTTACACCTCGTGTTTCATTCTCCGGAGGTGTGACAATTAGTGAAAGGTGCTTGAAAGTGAAGACACAAGACATTAGTGAAGGTGTCTTGTAGATCTAGTCAAAGGCATTAGTGAAGGTGCCTTAGATGTACATTCGATATGGTGTGTTTGATGTACTAGATAGACTAGCATTAGATCTAAGGATATTGATGTCCTTGATGATGTTGTAAAGGAGTAGATCTCCTTTGGGATTAGTCGTTGGTGTAGTGTGGTAGTAGTTCCTCCATTGCAATGGAACTAGGTGCTTAGCCTAGTACCTAATAAAGGGTAGGCGACGTTGTGAAGGTGTAGTTCACCTAAGGTGTGAAAGAACTCGGTGGTTAGCCTAGCACCGTATAAAGGGTAGGCGGCGTTGTGTTAGGTGTGGTTCGCCTTGGTGTGAAAGAACTCGGTATTTAGCTTTGTACCGGAAAAAGGTTAAGCGACGTTGTGAAGGCTTCTCCGCCATAAGGAGATTGGTGTAGTGATTACAAACTCTCGAGTAGGTGACTCGGGGAGTGGAGTAGGGCAAGGAAGGTGTCCTTGTAGCCGAACCACTATAAATACTCGCGTTGTGGTTTTGTGCTTCTTACTCTTATCTTTTCATTACATATCTTTATATGATTGTTTATCAACATCCAACACACACAACCAAATAGATTGACATAAGTCGATCTAGATAGTTTAAAGGAAGTTTTAATTGGTAAAACTATTCACCCCCTCCTTCTAGTTTTCCACAATTGGCATCGAGCTTCGTTACCAAGTTTCTTGAAGTATATTGTACTTTAAAACTTGATACGATCCATAGTTAATTGAAAACTACAAAGAAGGTTTTCATAAAACAAACACCATGTTTTCAAAACTATATGTTTAGATGTTGAGTTGATAACAACATTTTTTTTTATATATCTTTTCATTTAATTGCACTAATCTTCTTTGTGATATTGATTAGTCAAAGCTCATACCCACCAAGCTTTAGGAGACGCTTGGTAACAAAAATACCTTCCTTAAGAAGGTATCTTAAGCAAAGGAGTGGGAATTGTCTAAGTGACATTTGTCATTTGTAAAGACATTCCTAAGTGCACTCGGTATGACTTTCCACTTATATCTAAATGATATTAGTTTAGT